>JACLAT010000090.1:0-200000 GCA_018105865.1 Metaphire vulgaris
CTTTTCCTGTTTGAAAGCATACGAACCAGACGCATGCGTTTTAAAAATTTCTATTATTCTTTAGTTTTATCCTAAAATACTGGTGCCATTGTCTACAAAGGAACGGAACAAAGCATGATCAACAATGGAGATTGGCAGTTGAACAAGTGTTTTCACAAAGTGGTCTCATAATATTAGGCCTCATCGTGCGTGCATGACTTATTAGCTGCTGGAAACACTGGTTTATTTGAAATGCAACATTGCTGTTGACTAGATTATGTTTTACAACATTCTTTTTTTGCTTTTCTCAATTTTATTTCTGACTTTTTGTCTGACAGGTCGGTCCTTGTCCTTGTCTTTGATTCTTGTCCTTGGAGGTCAGTCCTTGTGGTCCTTGTGCTTAGAGGGTCGGTCCTCGTCCTTGTCCTCGTCCTTGGAGGGTCGGTCCTCGTCCTTATCCTCGTCCTTGGATGGTCAGTCCTTGTCCTTATCCTCGTTCTTGAGGGGTCGGTCCTTGTCCTTATCCTCGTCCTTGGGGGGTCGGCCCTTGTTAACATCACTGGCTGCTCGTCTAGTATTATGGGACCGTAGGACGGGTGAATATAAAGAGAGCGTCTAAGAAGAAGCCGGAAGTATGGCTTGAGATTGCTGAAAAACTGCGGTGAGATTGCGAAAGGACTCCTTGTCAACCATCATTAGTTCCTTGAACAGGCTATGATATGCTCTGTGCAATTCTCTGCACCTTATCCAAGAACTCACCCAAACCTCCCTTTGCTTCCGAGATTTCCTTTCCTTCTTCTCATTTGATAAAACACGTAATTACGATGCCGTTACGGTCACATCATCAAGCAACATAACGCAACAAACTCCTCGTTGGCCATTTGGATTTTGCGCTACATCAAATGTTCGTGAGCGTGGCCTTTTTTTAGCCCGTTTAGCAATATCAAGTCACTTGCGGTGACAGCGCGGCGGAGCAACATGGTGACTAGCCGCGTTGGCTGAATGCAAGTGGAAAGGCACTTTACAGGCAGGCTGCATTGCTGGGCCGCTGGGCAAGATGGGCAGGCCGCAGACTGGCTCGAAGCAGTGGGAGGGGTAGAGACAGGACTGCCTGGCAGGTCTGCAGACTGGGTCGACTAATGACGGAATTTTAAAGAAAGTTTTGCTCGAGTACGGCCCGTAGAGCAGTGTTGCCAGACCCGCGATTTTTCTGCACAATTGGGTTTCTTTTGAAAGTAAATTGCGGGACATTTTGAGCGGTTGCGGGTTGCGGTTTTTTGGGCTGGTTTGTGACTTGTATTGCTGGAATTTGGGCTGCATCAGGTTGAGCTGTAGAAACAACTTTTGGGCGGATTTTGGGCAACTTTCTCGACCAACGGCTGCGGGTTTCAAAATAGTATCTAGCAGAAAGACCTTTTCACCAGCAGCAGCAGCTTCGCTGGACCGTTATCAGTGTCCGTAATGGCTATCGCGTTTAACAACCCTTTCACAAGAGGCTCGATCGGCCTCTTGTAGGGCCAGTCGAAGTGAGTGGGGAAGAAGAGGGTCGCCCCAGTGAAAGCACGACCACACCAGGCTAACCTAATCGCGGCCCTATTTCTCTGTCGCTGTCTCTCTCTCAGTCTCTGTCTCTCCAAATTCTCAGAGTCTTTTGGGACAAGTCTGTCGGGCTCACGATGACTCATTGACTCCGAAGTTCGAACTTCTGCACATCGCTATCAAATTGCTTGTTTAGCACATACATTTATAATAGTTTTCTTCCAAATCATTTAATTTTTAATCAGTGTAATCGGCCGAGATCATAATCAGTTCATTCTAGATTTTATTTGACTTGTGTTTACCATGGGTAAATGGTCTCATACAAAAAACGGCACAACAAAAACTGGGAGAAAGAAGCCGCATTAAAGCAATGGATGCGCAGCGTTCCTGGAGATGATTCAAAAGCCTTCTGTCGACACTGCAAATGCAATTGTATTGTACTAATAACCTTTGGACGGGTTTTGGGCTCCTTTCTCGACCAACGGTTTTAGTTCTAATGTTTGGGATTGTCAATTTGTCGTGCTTATTTCAATTAAAGTTATTACGTACTTACTTACTTATACAATTTTTAAGTACTAACAACCTTTGGGCGGGTTTTGGGCGGCTCTCTCGACCAATGGTTGCGCGTTTTGAAAAAAGTATCCGGCAACTCTGTCACGGCAGATAGGATCGGTACTGCAACGCCTGCAAGCCACAGTTACAGTACGAAGTAACAGGTTTGAAATATTATTGTTTCATCGAACATCGGCTGTATATACAGTATAATATATATAGTATACATCAATGTCTAAAATCTTTTAAAAAATAATCAAAAATATTCATTTATGAATAATCTATTCCGGTTTTATTGCTATCTGCAAACATGATAGTGAAAATGTGAATGTATTATAAGTGATTGGAAATCCCAGACTGTTCATATATAGATCTAGCCAAGAGGACGCTTCATGCTCTCAATAGTCCAGGCCTATGTTATGGGCTGCAGAAAATATGAAACTATTAAGTAAATAAAGTAAGTAAAATCTCGTAAATTTATATAGCGCTTTGGGGACTAGTACAGCAGTAGGGTAATTTCACCTATTAATGATGATGTTTAGGGTTAGTCTTGTCACCACGTTTACGGTCTACAACTGATGTTGTAGGATTGGCAGCCTCCAAAGATAACTTGTATGGAGAGCTAGTAAGACATTGCGCATGACCAACGCGACGCCTACGGTTGCTGGTTGTCCGCATTTTGTGTGGGATGGGAATCAGTGTCTGAAATTAAACTGAAGTCTCCAGTTGATCTGTGACAGCAGTGGCGCTGGAGGTGAACTGATATCAGGATCGTTATTCAAATGATGGGAAATAGGCAATGCTGAAATGAGCTTGGGTACTGGCACATCAGAACTAACAACTTCCTGGTCATTGGTCTCAGATGCCAACAAGACTGAAATGACATTGTCATTCTGAGCGGATCCTTCTGCCAGGCTTCTGGCACATTCTTTTTCTTTTCTATGCCCCAATCACCATTGTTTGACATAATCCTGATAATGCTGATATAGTCCTGCAAGGTCTGTCGAGGTATTCCATGATTTTTCGCAGCAAGCTTCTTTGACTTGCCATCTATCAGAACGCACTTGACGGCTAATTTTAGTTTCTTCTCATTCCATTTTCCATTACATCCTTTTCTATTGGTTGACAGGCCTCTGAAACATTATAATACCATACTATAAAATCGTATATCTATCAAGCATAAGCCTAAGTTTAACTTCGGCACTATACTAAGGGAAACTTCGGGAGTGCCGAAGTTTGTCAATCAAGAAATGCCGAAGTTAGAAAATCGGCAGTCTCGGTAAATATCCAGCGTCACAAAAAATAGCCCAGCGCAAACAACAATGGCTGCTCACCAATCGATTCATTACAGTTCAACGTATAGTTTCACAGTAAGATTATGCCTATTGATCATTTAGGATGCCAACAGTATAATTTCTCCTATACACAAAAATGATAAGAAAATGAGACCTTTTCAGTTTGTCTTACCTAATAAACGCCGTAGCGAGTTTTCAACCTTAAAACGTACCGAAACAACACCAGTCCGATTGCGTGCTAACAGTAGAACATAGAATATACCAGGGATGGGCAAAGTGCGGCCCGCGGGCCACATGCGGCTCTCGAAGCCCTTTTGTGCGGCCCCCGATATCGATAGATACTACATTAATGTGCGGCCCTCTAAAACATATGAAACATTTGACAACGCCTTAATGGAAAGTTCAGCATTCAAATTGGATTTACACTTTGGCACTTGATCGTTAAGTAGAAATGATGCTTTTAATATTTACTAACTTTTCTTCGACTTGACAGTCCTGGCTTATTAATAAATACTTAACACTGCACAGTATATAGGCCTAATACGTTATGTTAAACTTAAAAGTGTAATTCTAAATACAGAAAAAATGTGTGCGGCTCTTGGATAAAAATGTATGTCCATCACTGCTCTAAGGAGAAACTGGAAACGTTTTGACCATGGGCAATTCGTTGAGCGGCTAGAGCAGGCACCGCTCTGTGCTCCTATCGACTCCAGCTTGACTAGATCAGACCTTGCGCTTCGCTATCAGTCAGTCATTGCCGAAATTCTGGACGGCGTTGCTCCGATGGATGACCTACGTCCCAGAAAGCACCGACCCTTCTACGATAGCGAATGCCGACAGGCTAGAAGACGAGGAGCGCGTCGGCTCGAGAGAGCTTATCGCAAAAAGAAAGGGTCGAACGCTAAACCCGATTCACTGTCGTCCTGGCGCGATGATCTCAGGGCGAGTAGGTGCCTAGTGAGGAAGAAGGGTCGCCAGTATTGGGTCAGGTGATCTACTCCGTGAAATCCGATACTAGGCAGACGTGGAAACTACCGGGTGGTCTACTCGAAGACAACGATACACCTCATCGTATACAATCTGACTCTTCATTAATTAAAATAATTACTGATGAACTAATCTTCAATTACTGATGAACTAATCTTCAATAAAACGTAAAGTTAACGAATCTGGCCAAGGGTCAAGAGCAGTTGACGTCAACAATTTCACTTTTTACAAATAATCAAAAATAGGAAATTTCACGAAATACTACTTATTACAATGGAAAAAAGCATGGCAAAAAAGTTAATCACCAACATATTTTGACACTCGATGAGAAAAAAAGGAAAAAAATTATCATCACCACAAAAATAACCTTGTTATTGGGACCTGTCATTGATCTTGGTGGAGGGTCAACAGTTTTTCACGTAATTATGGGGGGTTAAGTGAAAGTTGACAGTTGATGACAAGAGGGGGGTCAAAAATTGCCCAAAAATTGTTGACATAATGACATAATTAATGGTCAGCCCCTAGCCAAACGCTTAACCATCCTACATGATATCACTGCAGTTTCACTCGTACTCGTGGGTCGTCGCCTACTAAATATCTCTAAAACTAGTTAAATTTATTCTGGCTAGGGTGAAGAGCTAATAAGAAATTTTTTTAAAATTATAACACCCACACCCACCCACCCACACACACACACACACACACACACACACACACACACATATATATGTGACGCCGGGGCTCAAAACCCGTCGCTTGTCGCTAGCCCGTTACTGAGCTATGGCATAAAATAGCCGTGAAGCTTAAATTTTTAGGTTTTCAGATTTCGGCATTTTTATACACTAAAATGTGCCTAGTATCAAAATATGCTGCCTACAATTGATGAATTATTTTATATCACCTCTCAAATAGCATTTAAATGTAGCTGATGTCGAGAGTTAGCGTGAAAATACGACTAAAATCTCTCAACTTCGACGCGTTTGATAGCCTTAAAATGATCATGAATATTCATAAACCTTTACTACTCGGCTAAAGTCAGGTCTTAGGTTGCTAAAATTAGCATTATTTTCATGTTGGACACGCCGAAAGTCATGCATTATTCATGTATAATACATCACTGTTTGCATGGGACAAATGGTATCATTTAAATACCCACTTAGCAACACTTAGACCACGCCCATTGACACTGTTCTTGGCCATTCTATTGGTGTGTTCACGTCAAACTATGCAACGGCGCATGCGCGTCACGTATAACTTTGCTCTGATTACTCACATGACTCTCCTCACGCACGAAGGTGCTGTTTACTTGTTTCGTGCACAAAATTGTGGAATTTTATTGTTTAAACAATGGAAGCCGACATCGTTGCGTTATTAAACAGTTCAAAGCGAGACTGTGACAAACTTCAATCACTGCTAGAAGAATACTTCCTAGCCGACACCGCTTATGACAGCGACAATAGCGTCACTAGTAGCGTGAGCGATGGCGAGAGGAATGATTCTGATTCCGATGGCAGTGAATTCAACATGCTTCGAAATTACCTTGAATTTGCGTCTGGCGACTCGTGCATCAGCAACGTCGATACGGTGACAGCTAATGACTTGGAAAAGGCTAACGCATTCACGTGAGTATTGGGCCTAATTAGGCCATATAATCTATAGTGTAAGCTGTTGAATTGTATAGGTTTGCAAATCATAGGCTATCAAAATTGGCATAATACTAGACAATTAAAGTTAATCGGTCGACAAATAGCACCTTATTTCTGAAGATGGCAGATGACTGCCATTCGGATGTTGACTATTGCCTGGCTGATCTCATAGCTTTTCTATGGCTATTTTAAGAGAGGCTGAGTGCCTAAGTATAAGCAGCTACTGTTGCCAGGGCGCTATATAAATACACGAGATGTTACTTTACTTTACTTTATTCCAGGTGTCACACTGCTACCTCCTTTTTCTGCTATGGCCGTATGGCATTTCAACTGTTACCAAAAACATTTTTAGATCATTAACCATTGTGTTCATTGTCAGATTCAGAAATTTCTGGTGGTGGTTGATGAAAATAGGAATTTTGAACACAGCTGCAAATCAGTTGTATGAATTAATCACAATTAAACATGGTGCTGTTTTCTATAATTCCCCAAAACATGAAAAAGAAATCTACCTAGAAAACAATTTTTATACAATGTATTCAGCTGGCGCTGTCAATATTGTAGGTGCAAATGTCAGTTTGGAGATGGAGAGCCGTGCTACAGACGCTACACCCCAGAAGAAATGGTACGGCGGCGCATGCAAATGGCGGAAATGGAACCACGTGACCAGTCTCTCATACTGCTCGGTATGATTTCAAGTATGACAAACATCTCCGAAAGCACCAGTCGGTCGCACCACAAGAAGACAGAACGACAACATCAGCGAACAACGTATATGGTGGAGGGCCAGCTAGTTTGTCGCACTACATTCAAGTTCATGCACGGGATTGGACAAGAACGCCTAGATGGTATTCTCCAGCATTACCGTACAAATGGTTTGTCACCAAAGGAAAAGAAGTCAGGAGGACGTAAACATACTTCATTTGGATTTAGCGATACACGACGAGCAGCGACATTCCTCAACAATTACGCAGAAGAACATTCAATTGTTCTGCCGGAAGAATTCCAGGCTTTCGACGTGACGATATTATGTTGCTGCCATCCTCAGAAACAAAAGCGAAAGTTTACCGCGCTTATGTTGATGTCATTAAAAAATCTGGTGACCGTGCAATGAGTGAACGGGTGTTCATGGACACATGGAAGGCACTTGTTCCTTTCATTGTAACAGCGAAGCCAATGACTGATCTGTGCTGGACCTGCCAGGAGAACAACACCTTAGTTTATCGTGGTGCCAACCAATCAGAAAGCATTAAGTCTGACCGACTTAAGCAGCAACTGCAGCACCTGCATGTTGTTCAACTGGAGAGGTCGTTTTACAATGAAATGGTTCGACAGGCCAAAGAAGTTTGTCAGGATCAACAGCTCAAGAACTTCCATAGCAACAGTCCATGCAGTTGTCAGCTCTCAATGCATTATAGCTTTGATTATGCACAGCAAGTACATTTGCCAAGCAGTCCTCTACAGCCAGGGCCAATATATTTTCTTGTGCCAAGAAAAATTGGATTATTTGGAGTTTGCTGTGAGGGAATTCCAAAACAGATGAATTTTGTAATTGACGAAGCCCATCTAATCTCGAAGGGGTCAAATGCTGTCATTTCTTTCTTGCATTATTTCTTCCAAAATTTTGGGCTTGGTGAAACTAATGCAAATCTGCATTGTGATAATTGTTCAGGTCAGAACAAAAACAGATTCTTGATTTGGTATTGCCTGTGGAGATGCTGTGTTGGCCTTCATCAGTCTATTACCTTAAACTTTATGATTGCAGGTCACACAAAATTTGCTCCTGATGGATGTTTTGGGCTTCTAAAGCGGGCATTCAAACGCCATGAAGTTTCATCTCTATCACAGCTGGTCACAGTCATTGAGGAAAGTGCAACCGTCAATGAGGTTCAGCTGGTTGGCTATGAAGATGGCACTTCAGTTTTTCCAGTGGGTGATTGGCAGACATACCTGAAGCCTCACTATAAGACTTTGGCTGGGATAAAGAAGTTCCAACATTTCAGATTTGATTCTGGCCATCCAGGTGTTGTGTTTACAAGAAGGACTTGTGAAAGTGAAGAAATTCAGTTCGATCTGCTGAAAACAATCGAAGGATTATCGCCAGTTGGACCACAACCAATCCCACCACCTGGACTCAGTCTTCAACGGCAGCAGTACCTCTTCAAAAACATTCGACAATTTGTATCAGATCCATATAAGGACATTCTTTGTCCAATGCCTCAAAGTTCTGCAACCAATCCTCTCCCAACTGGCTGCAAGAAAAGCACAGTTTCATCTGAATCTGACGTTGTGAGTTCTGACGATGAACCGATCGCTAAGAAAGTTCATAAACAAGGTCGTGGACGAGGTCGCGGTCGACGTCGGGGAAATAATGACTAAATGTAAATTTCATTAGCAAAGTCATTATATTCATACAGGTTTACTTAATGCTTAGAATGATTCTGCAGGAAAACGTTTAAATATGCATAACTGCAGAAGTGCTTGAAAAGAGCAGATTGCCATTTTTTATGGAATTTTGTTAAATGTTAAATTCTCACAATATATTTAAATGCATGCAACTAAAAAAGTATCTGGAATATTTTGATGCTGTTAGCATTCTTTTGTAGGTAATAGATACCTGTTTAAGCAATTAAATTTTTGGCTATTTGCAACATTGGTTGCTAAGGAGTTTTATACCATAAAAATAGCCAAACTTTGAGATCGATTTTCTCGAAATGTATGTTTAACAGCTTATGATATTCAAATCATCATTACTTGTGTTTTAATTGAGATATTGTGATGCTGTAAAAAGTTTCTTGAAGCACATATTCAGGAGAAAAAGATGGCAAGAAAAAGTGAATTTCGACAAGTGACGGGTTTTGACCCCCGTTGTCATATATATATATATATATATATATATATATATATATATATATATATATATATATATATATATATATATATATGTGTGTGTGTGTAAGGGCGCTTTTTCAGGATATAATAAAAGGAGCTATATAAATAAAACATAGAGTTTAAAGAGGGGGCGTCATCTTATGTATGTAAGTAGTAGTGATCTTTGGCAGTATTGGAGCATGAAATGGACTCCGTGAAATGTATTAAAGTCGTATATATGGGACACTTGTGTTGGTTTTTAAGAGAATGAATACGATGGGAACGGTAAGCGGGGGAGGCGCTTACATTTGGCGTCAGCTTTGATACTTTTATGGGAGTGGGTGTAGGACTTTCGTGAGGATTTGCGGTCCATTGAAGGGCAAGGACGTTGTTGCCACGTGGCGTGTATTTATTAGGCGTCTATACATTCAGAGTAGTTATGGCGTTGGTTGGTGTGCACAGTAGAAACGTTGAGGCTTCGTTTTGAGAGTAAGTTGTGTCGGACTTGTGTCGTTGAGGATTCGTTTTGAGAGTAAGTTGCGTCGAAGTTGTTTCTTGATATCTGGATGTGGATTCTGTCTTGCTGGGCGTTCGACGGGAACGCTGCCTCCTGTGTTCTTGCTGGGCGTTCGACGGGAACGCTGCCTCCTGTGTCTGGCTGAGGGTTCGACTGGAACGTTGCCTCGAGTCGTCTGGAGCGTTTGACGGTGACGCCGTTTCGTGTCGGGCAGAGCGTTTGACGGTGACGCCTCTTTGGGAGCCTTTTGCTGGAGTGTCCGTTGGGGACGCTGATTCGTGCCTTTCGGAGCGTTCGTCAAGGACGTTGCCTTGGTACCTTCCGGAGCATTCGGCGGAGACGTTGCTTTGGGATTGTCGGAGTGTCTTTGTGACAGGGTCGTTGGGCTGGCGGAAAAGTCGGTCAGAATTCTTCAATGTCAAGGTGGTAAGCAGAGGAGACTGTCGTATCATTAGATGAGCAAATGAACATTCTTTCCATTCCATAAAAGAATACCTACGTGCTTTGCTGAACGGTCATTAGTCAATGGGTGATAGACAACTCGTTATCCGAGCCATACCAATCTGCGACCATTGCGTACCAAAATCAATTGAAGAGCTACCTGCGGCTACTTTTGGACTGTTGGAGGAACGAGAAGGTCGATGGGAAACAGGAACAGGAGAGGGAGAACAGAACTGTAAAAGGAAGATAATCTACTTTTATTGATCACTGATAGTATTTTGAGATACTGGTGTATGTTTAAATTGGTGTAGTTAATTGTTGATGGTACTTGATTATTTAGATTTGCCTGTTGTTTGCATTAATGATTAAATTGGTTATTACTGATTGTGTTATTGATTATTATGGATCAATTATCAGAGGAATCGGAGATGATGATTTGCATGAAAATGTTGATGCAATGGGAAAAAAGGAGAGAGGAAGAGAGAGAGAAAGAAGAGTTAAAGAGAATAGAAGAGAGACAGTTACGAGAAAAACAGTGGCAGGGAGAAATGGAGGCAAAGGAGAGACAAAGAAGAGAGGAGAGAGAGAAATGGGACAGAGATTTTCAGGAACGGAAAGAGAAATGGGACAGAGATTTTGAGGAGCGAAGGAGAAGAATAGAAGAGCAGAAGAGGAAACATGAAGAGGAACAGGTTATGGAAGAACAAAGGAAGAAAGAGGAAAAGGATAAGGAAGAGCAGAGGAAGAAAGAATTTGAGAGGAAGCAAAAGGATAGGGAAGAGGAAAAGAGAAGAGCAGAATCAGAGAGGAAAAAGGAGGACAAGATGGGAAAAAAGAAGCAGAGTGATTCGTTATTGCAGTGTTTGAAAGAAGAAGGTCTTCAGGAAATGCCTAATGATAGTAATCAACTTTTTGCATACTTTGATTTTGTGGAACAGATTTTTACTGATCTTGAATTTGATGAGGATTTATGGGTGACATTATTATTACCATTTATGTCTGATAAGATCAGGGCATTTGTAATGAATTTACCTCGGTTGACATATCAATATGTGAAAAAAGAAATTTTGAAATTACACAGTTTAAACAAATTTAAGAAAACAAAACCACTGATTTTGGAAAAAGCCAAACCTGGTGTTATTTTTGGTTCATCCTGTGATATTGGAATTGCAAGTGTAAAGGACAGTAGAATTGTTAATAAACCTGTTGTGGTAAAACTTGTTGATGATGTGAAAGATTGTCAAGTGTCGTTGGACAGTTTGATGTTGATGAATGTAAAAGGAACTGATTTTATGACAATTGAGCCTACTGTTGTTAAATCTCGACTGAAGTTGTTTAATGAGGTTGTTATTAATGAAGTTGAAATTTGTGAGGAATATTTTGAGATAAAGATTTCGGAACAGCAGACAAACGATAATGTACTTTTGAAGCTTGATGTCTATGATGTGAAGTTTGATGAATTACCTAATATGTTGAATGATAAGGGACATGATATGTGGTTTGTTGATCAATTTTATGGAGATGATGAGATTGTGAGTAAAGTGGTGAAATGTTTTGATGGCGGTGAATTTGATATTTTGAGTGAAGATATGCCTTTGATGAATGCAGCTTATGATGTTGTAATGATCAATGTAGCAAATGATGATGGGGATGATGATGATGGTGATGAGGAGGATGATATTTATGATGATGATGATGATGATGATGATGATGATGATGATGATGATGATGATGATGATGATGATGATGATATTGATGGGAATGATGAACTGATATTGTCAGCTGGAGAGCAAATTGGGCCTTTTCGACTTTTAGTTGAAGTGAAAACAGTCTGTGGAGGTGATGCTTGTTTTGTTGATTACATGTTCATGATGAAATATGTGGATTTAAGGGGTTGTTTTGGATTTAAGTGGTTGTTTTGGATTGAGGGTCAATTGAATAGCAGATATGTGATTTTGGATGATATATTTGTATGGAACAGAGGATTTTGTAGAATTGTGTTTGACAGAGGAAAGATAAAATTGTTTGTAATGTTGTGGATAGTAATTGGCCTTATTGGACTGAAATGTTAGATTGAAATTTGCATGATGATCTGTTGTATTTGTATGGTGAATGTATGTTGGTTTAATTTGTGTATTGTGAAAGCAGTGATTATGCTGTGGAAACATTTTGACTCAGTTAACAGATTAATATTGAAAGGTCTGTTGCCTCTATTAGTTATTGTGTATCAGTGGATGATTGTAATGCATTGGTCAATGTCTAGTTGTAGTATGTCAGTGGACAATTGTAATGTATTGAGCAATGTTAGTTATTAGTATAAGTATTTTGATTTATGTTATCTATGGAGGTACCAGTTGTACCAATATGTATGTATGACTAGCAGTTGTAGTCAAAATTTTGTTACTGTAACGTAGATGATGCATTGTATATAATGTAAAAACTGATATGTATAGTAGATAACATAAGATGACGAAAACAAAAGTTTACAAATTATTTATTTTAACTCTTTTTATAATGTATATTATAATTTGTAAACTCAGGAAAGGAAAAACATGTAAGGGCGCTTTTTCAGGATATAATAAAAAGGAGCTATATAAATAAAACATAGAGTTTAAAGAGGGGGCGTCATCTTATGTATGTAAGTAGTAGTGATCTTTGGCAGTATTGGAGCATGAAATGGACTCCGTGAAATGTATTAAAGTCGTATATATGGGACACTTGTGTTGGTTTTTAAGAGAATGAATACGATGGGAACGGTAAGCGGGGGAGGCGCTTACAATATATATATATAGACAAATTAAGATGATGAAAAACGGCATTTTACTTAACGCTATATTAGATAGACATCACCTATGCACAAGCTCATCCTTTTTCCGGTCGTTAACAATGCTCTGCACTCAGGGCCATATTAAGGCGGGGGCTGAGCGGGCTGTAGCCCCCGGCCCATCGAGAAAATAGGCCCACCGATTTTCGAGATAACCTTTTTTTGCTTGTCAGCACGATTTGGAAGGAAGATAACCTTTTTTTGCTTGTCAGAGATTGAAATTTTCCACTATAGGCGACGGCCTATTTTTCTCAGCCCCCCGGCCCACTCGGACCTTAGTTCGGCCCTGTCTGCACTCATGCCAACGTTTTAATTCAACAACTGAATTGTTTGTAACTTCACTACGGCGAAGTTTTGCTCCTGGAACGTCTGATTCTAACAGCTTTATTTCGAAAAACGCTCTGCTTGCAGTGCTTGACGCCATGTTCACTAGCTCTTCGCTGACCACATTTGCATAAACAGCTGAGCGCAGCTTGACCTATTTATTTTAATTAGATGCATGACGTCACGGGATGCCTTACGCGAAGAGTCTAATTGTTCCATGTAGGCCTCAAGTCTTTCGTTCAGAATGATCATTAGTACTCTTTCAAGGTCGCTTATCAACGCTATTTTTCGGTAGTTCTTGCATTCCGTCATGCTTCCTTTCTTGTGTTTCTTGTGTACTGGCACCAGTATTAATTTTGTCCATTCAGCTGCATCCTTTACACTTTTCATATCATGTTGCATAGTTTGTGCAGTTCTCCTATAATTATTTCACCGCCACATTTGATCATCTTTCCTGTAATCATGTCATTTTCCGGGCACTTATTATTCCTAAGTTTTCTGATCGCCATTTCTACTTCTTTCAAGATGTTTTGTCTCTGTCACGGTCTAATAAATGAATTATCATCATCGTCATCATCATTATCATCATCATCATCATCATCATCATCTCCGTTCGTAGCATGCACATCGGGAATAACTTCTTTCCATTCATCACTATTGGATGCGATTTCTTCTATCAGATACCAGGATATGCCCGCTTGGGATTCGGTCGTTGTGAATAGTGCGCCTCCAAGTGTTTTTCTGTCGTCCTCGTTTTCTTTATCCGTCAGGTGCTAAGGACTTCCTCCTTTCCATTTTCATACAGTCCAGCTAATTTGTAAGCACATGGAAAGAAGGTAATTAAAATGAGGCTC
The DNA here is from genome assembly GCA_018105865.1 of Metaphire vulgaris. Taxonomy (NCBI): domain Eukaryota; kingdom Metazoa; phylum Annelida; class Clitellata; order Crassiclitellata; family Megascolecidae; genus Metaphire; species Metaphire vulgaris. The sequence goes on from JACLAT010000090.1 coordinate 13,830, forward strand.
ACAAACGTTCTACATTTAACACTCTATGATCTCAGCAAGCAATGAAAAATTGATCTATAAATATAGAGCTCATGTCTCTCAGTAGAATTAGCGCACAATTTGAATTTAAGCTCAAACATCTGTCAGTGATTGACAATTGAAGCTGAGTATGTACAAGACGCCCAGATTTTGTAAATTGTCATTGTATCGTGTGAGCATCATGTGACACCAATTTGTTTCCTCCTCTAAGGTTAACAACTGCAGGCCATATTCTGAAAATTGACCAAGAATCCTGCTTTCAATATGAACTAGCCGAGCATTATGTATCATGTTTATTTGTCTTGTGCAGCTAAGGCGTAGTGCAAATGCTGTCTTTATGACAGGCAATTATCATACGCGTGATAACATATAGCAGATGAACATGTAGGCCTAGCAGCTGAAATAACCGCCTTTATCACACGACATGTGCATGACAAACTAGGTCAACTTTATGAAAATCCTGTTGACTTTGACTTAATGGGCCACTGCTGTGTGATGTTTTTGTATGAAGAGAGCGACTCTGATTATAGGATACTATCTAGCTGTGCAATATTTCCATCTGCAAAAATAGGAATTGACATAAAATTCATAATAAATCAGCAGTGAAGAATTTCAAAAACTTTTGCTTACTATAGCCTATGACATCCCTATGTCATAGTCACTTGGATTTGTAAATATGCATTTCAAGATCTTAAGTTGCATTACAGGATGCTTGAATAGAAAATTTTCAGATATTCTAATATGATATATCTCTAAAATATATTTTACAACTAGGTGTTTACCCGTCAAAAATGACGGGGTAGATTGGCTGTTTTACCACCCGATTTTGTGCAAATGCAATAGCATCTTATGACGGGGAGATTGGCTGTTTTACCACCCGATTTTGCGCAAATGCAATAGCATCTTATGACGGGGAGATTGGCTGTTTTACCACTCGATTTTGCGCAAATGCAATAGGATTTTGCGCAATTAATTTCCCTAACTCGCCGCCTTCTCCTTCAACCGAGTTAACGCCCATTCGCATGAATTTTCTGAAACTTGATAGTCAACGTAAGTGTAATGATTTGGCAGTGTCGAACGACATGCAGTGCTTGATTCTCTTGTTTGCTGTGCTGCTGCTGCACGCCGAGCAACAGCCTGCTCCTCATTCTCAGTTGATTGTCGGAAAGCTCGTGAACGCTGGACTTTTTTGTTTTGCACGGACGGTTAGAAAGAGGAATAAAAAATCTAAACAATGGTGCAAACCTCATCTTCTTAGCTCTTATATAGCCTGAGATATAGCAAATTCAAAAAAAATGGAAACTTTCTCAGAATTCAAAACTTTCACGAAATTCACCGATAATACTTATGTTCAAACATCGGGGTCATCGGGTTAGAACTGATAGATCTTTGCCAAATGTCAACCGATTTTCAAAATTTTTGGTTTATTTTGTTCCTCTGACATCCCTTTATAACTTTGCCGCTGACCAAAGTGGGGTTACCGCTGAAAATATTTTGCTAGCGGGCTTTAAAAAATTTTGGGGAGAGGGTGATGTTTTAGGCCGTAAAGTGGACTCTACCCCATATTTTTTGTTTTGCACGGACGGTTAGAAAGAGAAATAAACAATCTAAACAATGGTGCAAACCTCATCTTTTTAGCTCCTATATAGCCTGAGATATAGCAAATTTAAAACGTTACAGCAATCATTTCTGAAGAACGCTTTTCCAAAAATTAAATCCCCAGTACGGTGACAGCGTCTGAAAATTTAATCCACACTTGAGGGGTAAAATTTAAAAAAATAGGGTTTGAGGTTAGGAAAGAGTAAATATATATAATAACGGGAGGCAGGGCATTGGGAGAGGGAAGGAGATTTGGGAGGAGGAAAGTGGTTTGTACGGGTTTTCGGAGCAGCGTTGTGTAGGTTTGGAAACGGAGTTTGGGGCCGGTGGGGTAGGGCGGAGCGCTGATGGGTTGGGGCCTGGGCGATTGGAGAGAGATGGGTAGTTGGAAAGAGATAGGGAGAGGAAGGGAACGGGGGTTTAGGGCCGGGGCGGGAATGGGTTGGTGCTGGAATGGGTTGGGCCCAGGGGGCGATTAGGAGAGGGATGGGGAGAGGAAAAGGGATGGGAGGGAAGGGAACGGGGTTTGGGGCCAGGGCCGGAATGTGTTGGGGCCGGGGTGATTGGGAGAGGGATGAGGAGAGGGAAAAGAGATCAGGAGAGGGAAGGGGAACGGGGTTTGGGGCCTGGGCCGGAATGGGTTGGGGCCAGGGCGATTGGGAGAGGGATGGGGAGAGGGAAAAGGGTTGGGAGACGGAAGAGGAACGGGGTTTGGGGGCGATTGGGAGAGGGATGGGGAGAGGGAAAAGGTTTGGGGAAGGGAAGGAAAGGGGGTTTGGGGGCGATTGGGAGAAGGATGGGGGGAGAGGGAAGGGGATGGGGAAAGGGAAAGGAAAAGGGGGTATGGGGCCAAGGCGGGAATGGGTTGGGGCCTGGACGATTGGGAGAGGGATTGGGGTGAGGGAAGGGAGACGGGGGATTAAGCTGCAATTAAGACGCTTCGTTAAACGCTCCGGTTTGATTAAACAATATTTGGTTGTCAATGACAACAGCGTCTTGCAATACCCGCCGTGTTGCGGACGGACAGACGCGACGGACAGACATCGAGAATTATATAATAAGATACCCAATGCCTACAGTAAATGCTATAAATTAATTCGTTGATTTGTCATATTGAAATTAATTACACGGATGCTAATTAATGATTCTCTAATTCAAGATAGATGCTAATATGAACATATGCGCCAGCAGTAGAATGGCGCTTAAACTATCGTGTTCTACAGCTGTGTGCAAAAGTCCTGCACGCTTATAGGATTTTGGGATTTTTGTCTTTTACGAGTCTCTGAATGACCATTAATGATTTAGGATATGCAAATCTCATTATATTTCAATAGGTATTGATGTTTTTGGTAAGAATTTATTAATTATTGTGTGATTGGGTGGTGTTTAGTGTATACTGTCACCTTTGGAGCATGGCTTCATAAAAGTGGCATCGTTTGTGTGCATTATTGCTTGTTGACATGGCATAATTTTTTAAACTTTAAAGTTTATCTAGGGCCTATGCTATTTGTTTTTACTTTTAGTTGTTTGATGGCCCTGAAAATGACCTTTTAAAACACAAAAATGGTTTTAATATCAGATTAGCCATCCCTTATTGCTTATTACCAGGCTGCATCACTTTGGCATCGTGTGGATCACTTTATGAATGTAATCTTTGGTGACAATATGATGTCAGGCTTCAATTATGGCTTCAATCAGCTCCCTCTTATTTGTTGGATGATTTTTACTGATTTCATAGCCAATTTTGGACCACACATTCTCAATGGGGTTCAGATCCGGGCTCTGAGCTGGCCAGTCGAGAAGACGAATTCTATGCTTTTCATCCACTATTGCACGGATTTGGCTCGATGGCAAAAGAGTATTGGCATCCTGGAAGAAGAAGTCCTTCCTCACAAGTTGATGAACTGAAGGAAGCAGAGTACTTTCCAGGACTTCTATGTACTGCTTGGCATTCGTCATTCCCTGGATTATCTTTATCCCACCAACACCAGATGCTGCGATGCAGCCCCATATCATGACATGCAGTGGGTGCTTGACAGAGAGATTCAGGCAGTATGGTTTGAATTCTTCACCTGGAAATCTCCTGACATACTTGTTACACTGATTTCCAGTCAAGTAGAAATTGCTTTTATCACTGGAGGTGATCTTTCCCCATTGATCAGGAGTCCAATTGGCATGCTTCTTTGCCCAAGCAAGTCTGCATGTTTGGTAATGGTCTGTTAACAAGGGTTTACTTCTAGCCCTGCAGCCTTTGAGACCTTTGGCAAGCAGTTTGTGGCGAACTGTGCTGGTGCACACCTCTACACTGCATGTTTCACCCCAGATCCTAGTGATTTGTGGTGAAGTCATCTTTCTGTTGTTCATTTAAATGTGTCTCAGAGTCCAGTCTTGACGCTCCGTGGATTTCCTTGGCCTACCAGAGTGGTGCCTGTCATAAACAGAGCTATTCTGTTTATATTTTTCAATCATTCTGCTCACTGTGGTGCGATGACACTTCACCTTCTTGGCTATTTCTGTAGAAGAATAGCCTTCTTCATGGAGTACAATGATGTGATGCCGCTGCTCAATGCTGGTGAACGCAAAGGCCTTAATCCTTAGCCAGAAGCCAAATAGAAATAGAAATTTCGTGCCGTTTGAAGACCTATATATAGCCAAATCGATGGCTGCGCTGATTGGCTGCTTTCAGATAGCTTACACAATCTTTGATTGGTCACCCAGCATCGCTGCACATTGGTTGATTTAGATCCTAAATTGACCAAAACTACAGCTGTGCTTAAGTTTGCATATGTTTTTGTTGAAAACACAATCAAGCTTGATTTGCAATTAATAACATTACTCTAAAATGGTTTTCCATATGAAATCACACATAAATATTGATATCTGGAGAGTTCTTTTGTGAAAGATACTAAGAGAAACCGAGAGAACAGAAGAAAATAGTATAAAATCTCAAGCGTGCAGGACTTTTTCACACAGCTGTAAGCCCATAGCGAGAACACCACGACAGTATGTCGGTCTATTTATATTAGAGTTGGTTGTCAGGGTTCTATTGTACAGATTCTGGGCGGTTACCAATTAACCTACTTTACAAGTAAGATTTCTTAGAAATGTGTGAGCGACATGCTTTTTCTCAGATTTTGATACCCTGTTGACAATTATGATGAGTTCAGCATTCCGACCTCTAGATCATGCCAATTAACTGTAATCCCCACTTGCATGTAGAATTTCTTGCGTGGGGTATACAAATCGCTATAAAAATTTGCCATATGTTTCCGACACAACATCGCTTGCCTCTGCATTTCTCAACTTCTTCGGCGACAAAACAGTGAAAATCAGACATAAATTCTCTGAATCGCTGTCAAATGGCTGGTCAAATCCTGATCACATTTCTTCCTCTATTGAAACCTTTAAACCGGCAACACTCGAAGAAAATCGTCCGTTGTCTTCTCCTGTCCTAATAAGCAGTGCCTTCTTGATGCAAGTCCGACTCTCACGGAATGTTTTGATATGCTTGGTCTGTCAATCACAAATCTTATCAACCTATCTCTGTCTGAAGGATCGTTCCTTTCCATCTATTCTCATGATAATGTTCGTCCTCCTCCAAGGAAAGCCCCTCTTTACGCTGGTAACCTAAGCAACTGCAAACTAGAGTCAGACCGAAGCTGCAATTTACAGTTTCGGCCAAAGCCGAAACTGGGCCGAAACTGCAGTCTTACATTCGGCCGAAGCCGAAGCTAAGCCGAAACTGTCTGTAATAGATTCGGCCGAAGCCGAAGTCGAAGCTATTGACATGTAGTCCTAAAAGTTAGTGAAGAGCGACGTTTTATGTAGGAGCTGAAAAATATGCACATATGATTAATATAAAATATAATCAGAAGTTACTTTCTCACTTGTTAACTTACACTTTGCCAAACTGGATCAGACTCGATCTAGTTTAAAAAATCCAATTTGCATTTGTTCGCGCCATTTCTGCTGTCTGATATTACCTCTTACGACGACTGCAACTGAAATGTAGCCTAATGCTATTGTTCAGCATGGCTTACGAGGGCTATTAGTTAATCGAATGATGGGTTCTATTCGGGGGGCGTCGCGAGCCCCTTGGTTATATTGATTCAGACGCTGTTGTTCCTATAACAAAGCATTAAAGGCATACCTCCTTTGATACTGGTATACTTGATATTGATCCTTTGACCCTCCTTTGATAAAACCGCTATCATCAGTTCGCAAGGTTGGTTGTGGCCGTTGCGACCACCTCCACCCAGTTTTTAATCTAGGCCGTTTCCGGGAGGAAAATTGCCCTCCCCGGACATTTCAAATCCCCCCCCCGGAAATTTTGGCATACTACATGGACTAACAGCAGCCCCTAGCAGAATTTCCCCCGGCTTTGTCAGTTCCCCCGGCTTTGTCAGTTCCTCCTCGGAGTCCAGGAGTCTAGCTTAAACACTGCACCCACCGTTTTCGATCTTGTGCAGCTTCAAATTCCTATAAATTTTATTGAAATCGCTACACGCGGCCGAGATATTAAATGTCAAACAGGGGTCCAGGTTTTACTTTTACACCCTGTAGTTATGTGTAGGAAATAAATTTATTACCTGCTACCAACTGTATGCTATATAGCTATTTGCAGATATTATGTTGATAGGAGAAAATAAATTTATATAGAAATAAATTTATACGTATCAGAGTTGGGCAAAATCAAATCGCGATTTGATTCAATCGTGATTTTAATCCCCAGGGTTGATTTGATTTGACAGCCAAGAATTTGATTTTAAAGTTCAGTGATTTGATTTGGTTTGATTTTGGTTAGTTTTGAATTGATTTGATTTTGAACTCAAATCGCCATTATAGTACATTTGGATATTCAGAATTAAACATAAACTCGACTAAAAACTTAGACTCAATCAGTCAGGTCAGGTCTTCGTCCTACAGCTGTGTCCAGCTATTGACCTCTGTCTCGGTAGAATGGTGTGCTCGATATGATGACTGCAGATCAGGCAGTAAGTAGTTCGTAAAAAGTTAGATAGTTAATGTGTTGGCTAGACATCAATCGTTCCAGTAGCTTCGAGAGCACGGATAGATTAGAGATTGGCCTATTCGATTGGACATCTGTTGCATCTTGGTTGAGTTACATGAGAGGAAGATCGAGCAGATCGAGGATGTTGTGGGATTATCAGATTTCGTAGGTAGCCTGGTTTTGATGTATGAAGTGAGTTATAAGTCATCGATATTATTTTATATTTAATGTGTGGTGCTATTTTCAGCCAGTGTAGAGATTTGAGTAATGCTGTAATATGGCAGATTTTAGGTGATTTGGTAACTGCACTAGCTAAGGCATTTTGAATCGATTGGAGTTTACATATGGAAGCTTTTGAAAGGTTGTGAAACAGCGAGTTACAGTAGTCTAACTTAGAGTGAACAAATGATGTAACAATAGTGGAAGCAGTTTTAATATCAAGGTGGGGGCGAAGGCGGCGGAAATCTCGAATGTGAGCATAACAGGTTTTCGATAGTTGGGATATGTGAGCTTCAAAATTTAGAGAGGAGTCTAAAGTAAATTCAAGATTTTTGCAGTTGGAACAGAGGTTGTTATTGTGTCTGGGGCTGAAATCAACTATGGGGTTCCTCAGGGTTCCATTCTAGGTCCTCCTCTTTTCATAATTTTTATAAATGTTCTTCAACACATCTCCTCGCTCTTTAATAGCCTCTTATTTGTAGATGATACGAATTTACTTGCCAGTCATACTAATCTTAAGGATCAAATAATGCTAATAAACAATGAATTAGATAAAATAAATGAATGGTCTAAGTCTAACAAACTTTATTTTGAGAAATCCAACTTTATTATATTTTATCATAAACGCAAAATATTGCCTATAAATATGCCTAAAATCAAAATTGATGTCTTGGAACTAACTCAAAAAGTGTCAAATAAATTCCTGGGAGTAATAATTGATCAAAATCTTGACTGGAAGGAACAGTCAGACCTAATTGCTATTAAAATATCTAAAAACTTAAATGTAATTGGACACTTAATGAAATTCATTACTAAAGATGCAATTCTTAACTTATATCTAACCATTATTTATCCCTACTTAACATACTGCAACATTGTCTAGAGTTATAACTATAAAAAGCAGATTAATGCAATCCAAATATTGCAAAATAAATCTATTAGTCCAGTGTCTCGCAAACTTTTTACCTCGCGGCACACTAAACAGAACAAATTTTTTTCACGGCACATTCTTCATAAAATTACAAAACCAACCAACAATTTATTAAATTGAGTGTTCTTTATTAAGGAACTGCCGGGTCTGCAGTCACATATAATGATATGTAGATGTAACAAACGCGAAAGTAACGTTCATAGACTGTAGATTCTCGCCGTTGTTTTCCTTAGTGTCGTTTTCACCTTGCATTTTCTCAGATCTTGCCAAAAATTTATCCATTTCAAATTTCATAGGGCTAAATCTCGGTAAAAGCATCAAATTCAACTGTTACTATACTTATAGTTACCCTACTATTGCAACATCTCAACACATGCAATGTAATAATTTCAAAACGGTAATTGGGTCAAATGTATCCTTGCGCGCTCAGACGCTGTTGTTTTTACATTGTAAAGGTCGCAAGGACGATGACGTCAACGAAAGACGTTAATTTCTGGCAGTTGTATCGTTGCGCGCGCAACGTTATATAAAAAAATGGATGTCCGATATATTGTATTGTAGGCTGTGCCGCAGGCTGGTGTGAGGTTCTATATATGACGCCATTTTTACACTTGCTCATCCGGCAAAATTTTTAGGAAGGGAACAAAAAAATTAAAATAATAGTAAAATTCTGAAATTCTTTCACGGCACAGCTGGAATCTCTAGCGGCACACTAGTGTGCCGCGGCACACTAGTGTGCCGCGGCACACAGTTTGCGAGACACTGTATTAGTCCAGCTACTAACTTCGCCCAATATACCAATGCCTCAAATTTACTTTTAAAATTCAACATTTTAAACCTATGGGAGTTGCACAAGCAACAAACAGCTATTTTATGTTGAACTTAGGCTATAACTGTACTGAACTTATAATTGTGCTGAACTTATAATTGATGCTAAACTTTGGAAATAATAGTCAAAGTAAAAAATCAGTGCGGTATTTTCAATTTTTTCGGTTGTTAACATGTGGCAGTCCAATTAAAAGAAATTCTGCTTTGGAAGGATTGAGGTTAAGGAGGTTAGCTGACATCCATAATGAAAGTAACCAAAATGCTGATTCGAGTTCAGTGACGTTTTAAAGGAAAACGGTGCAAAGGAAAGAAATAATTGAGTGTCGTCAGCATAAAGTTGATGATTCGAATTGAGAGAGTTAATTAAGGATGACAGTGGGGTAGTGCAGAGACTGAACAAAGCACGTCCAAGGACAAATCCCTGAGGTACTCCATAGTATAAGTGGAAGGGTAATGAAGTTTGGTTAAGGCATGAAACTTGAAAGGATCGAGATTGGAGATAAGATTGAAACCAGAGGTGAGCTATAGAAGATATTCGAAACCAGAGGGAAAGGCGCTCCAGTAGAATTTTTTGATCAAAAGCAGCAGAAAGTTGAAGGAGAAAGGGGCCAGTAACTTGTCGAAATCCAATGGCAGTGAGGAATTTGTCAAAAATGCATGTGAGGACGGTTTCTGTAGAATGGGGTCTTGTATAAGCAGATTGATGAGTATAAAGAGTATAAAGAGTATTTTGACAGATACTCATTTAGTCTGAAAAGAACAATTTTCACTGTGAGTTTGGAGAGGACAGACAGGTTTGAAATTGGGCGATAGTTATTGAGATACTCCCTGTCAAGGTTTGGCTTTTTTAGAAATGGAGGTGTAAGGGAATTTTTAAACGAGGATGGAAATTTGTCTGTGGAAAGAGATAAGTTAATAATTTTGCGATAGTTGGTACTAGAACAGAGGTACATTGCTTAAGAAGAGAGGTTGGTATTGGATCAAGATGGCGGTAGAACCAAGATCGCATCGAAAGAAGACAGAAGAACTGGATTGAACACGTGATAAGAGGAAAAACTGCTAAGAACAGTAAGTGATGAAAGTATATCAGGGAGAAACGCCAAAGAATGACCAAGGGTAATGCTCTGGGACTGGATGATGAAAACAGATGCACAGCGTCGTAAGACCTATGCAGAAATCAAAGGAGAGTCAAGACGCAGAGATGAATGGAAATAATGGAGCCCTGAACCAGTCCTAGGACAGAAACATTATGACGATGAAGCACTGCAAAATTCGAAGTTTGAAAATTAATGCAGCACATAGTTATTAATTATTATTATTATTAATTCTGACATTTCATATAGCGCAATGCGCATTGTGAATGCTAAAGCCAAGAGCGCTTTACAAGGGTCCCTAAGAGAAAATGTTAAATAAATATGTTTTAAGGTTCCTGGTGAACAGTTCAGGAGATGTCGCCAAAGTCACGCCCGCCGGCAGCGAGTTCCAAAGCAAAGGGTTGCCCCTCGAAACAGACCGATCCCCAAATTTCACTGTCATAGACGGGGGTGGAACCACCAATTGTGAACGGCTGCTTGATCGGAGCTACGAGCGCCGATCGGACGACTTGGGCTTACAGACAAGAGCCGATAAGTAATCGTGGCAAAAAGGGTCATTCAACGTCCGAAATGTAGGCCTAAACCAACAACGTTTAAAGGCTATACGCTCCGGAATCCGGAGCCAGTGAAGGTTGTCTCGTAATAGCGGTGTCACATGCTCATTCCATCGAGCGCCGAAGATCAGACGTGCTGAAACGTTTAGCACCATCTGGAGACGGTTGAGCTGGCTGACAGGAAGTCCGAGCAAGATGCTGTTACAGTAATCCACTCGTGATAGAATGAGGGCCCGAACCAGTTTAATCACGTCCGGTAATGGCAGGTAGCGGCGAATCTCCAGGATCCTACGTAACTGATAATAACAGGTGCGAGTCACATTGTTTAAGTGACTGATAAACTAAAGTGACTCATCCAATAGAACACCGAAAAGACGTAGTACGGTACAAGGAACAATGTCTGCATCTTCAATTGAAAACGGATTTCGTGGTATGAGATGCTTCCTTCTAGGTGTACTTAACCAGAGGAAGTAACTCAGTCTTTGCTGGATTGAGGGATAACCGATTTTCATCTGTCCACTGTCCGATCGAGAAAATACAGTCCGTGATACGGGACCGTAGTCGTTCGACGTCACATGAAGTGCACGACGAGTATGCCTGAACATCGTCGGCATAGGCGTGTGAAGCAAGCCCAAACGATTTGATGATTCGTCCTATGTATGCCACATATAGGACGAATAGCAGTGGGCCAAGTACTTGATCCTTGCGGCATCCCGATGAGGACACGGCGCGGATCGGACGTAGGCCCGTTCCAGCAAACCCACTGCCATCTATCTGCCAGACAGTCTCGAAGTCAAGATAGAGCAATTCCGTTTAAGCCGTAGGTAAGTTCAAGGCGACGAACGAGAATGTCGTGGTCTACTGTAGGCCTATCAAACGCCGCGGAGAGGTCCAGGAGGCAAAGAAGGGCTAGCTGACCATTAGCGATCGCGTCAACGATATCATTAATATATTATATTATTCGGTCTTCCGGAGCGTCAGTTAAATCGTTTACAGTCGGTACTAAACCTTTCTGCACGGCTAGTCTTTCGAAGCCGCTGGCGCGAGCACGTCACGCCGCTATTGCGAGACCGCCTTCACTGGCTTCGAGTCCAGGAATGAATCGTTTATAAGCGTTGCTGGCTCACTCATCGAGCTTTATACGATCCCTTCTGCCCCGACTACCTAGCCACGCTGATACAACGATCCACGGTGAACGAACGACGATCGCAGCTACGGTCTGGAAGTCGGGTCCAGCTGCTCGTCCTTGCTCCATCCAAGACCTCTAAGTTCGGTGAACGATCGGTCAGGCGGGGCAACCCGCTCCTGTGGAACTCTCTGCCAGACTGTGTGACTAATTCTGACTCTGTTGAGACTTTCAGAACGAACCTAAAAACACACTTATTTAACATCGCATATAAGTGACACGTGTCAAAGCGCTCTTGTTTTTAGCCTAAGCTATGCTTACTGCGCTATAGAAGTTGTCTGATAATAATAATAATAATAATAATAATAATAATAAATACGCAAGACCGCAGTTTCCGTAGAGTGGCCCTTCCGATAGGTCGACTGGTCTTTAGGCATTAGACCATTCGACGTCAAGTAGGTGACAAGTCATCAAGTAGGTGACAAGTAGGTGACAAGTTGTCATTGACCATATGTCATTGACCACTCTCTCCAGCAGCTTTGACAAGACGGGAAGATTAGAGACCGGCTAATACTGTAGTTGCTTATTTCGTCTTGATTCAGACCTGGCCGCTTGAGGTGCGGGCATACGACCGCACGCTTCCAAGACGATGGAAATTCACCGCTATTCAAAGACGTCGTTAGAAGAGTCGTGAGAAACGAAGCGAGCGTCTCGATAGACTCTCTGAGGAGCCACGTAGGCAGTGAATCCGCTTGACATTGCTTGCAAGGTAATGACCTCACAATCGAAATGACGTCAGTTTCTGAAGGAGCAGCGAACGACACAAGACCAGGTCTTGAATGCACCGTGAACGTGGCAGAGCCAGCTTTAGACGTTCTTTCTCTTATGCCATTGACCTTGTTATCCAAAAACTGGTTAGGCACCTATAATAAACTGCGGCAACCATTTTTCAAAGCTTTGCTTCGTGAAAATGTTTGTGGTTGTGATAGGCGCCGGGTGGGCGTGCAAAAATATAGTTTTGTTTTGCCGCATCACCTCGAAACTATGAGATTATAGACAGGTAACAGTTTTTCAGCATCTGCCCCTGGATAAGTTTTGGTTTGAGTTAGTGCATTTTTGAATCTCTGGCTCACTGCAATATAATCTATTTGATTCTTATATCTGTCACCTGGGCTCTTCCAGGTCCACAGTCTTCTGTTGTGGTTGGCAAACCATGTGTTGGCTATGATGAGTTTTTTCTCTGTGCACCAATCCACCCATCTATCTCCTCGATCATTTCGATCCCCTAACCCATGTGGTCCAACCACAGTGCCCTCCCTTCCTTTACCAACCTTAGCGTTTATGTCCCCCATAACAATTTTCACTTCATTAGATTTACACATTTCCATTGCTTTATCTAGTTCTTCATAAAACTGTTCGACTTGGTCTTCCTCGTGATCTGTTGTCGGTGCATATACCTGGATAATATTTATATTAAACGGTTTCGCATGCAGTTTTAGTATTATTGCTCTTTCTGATATTGTCCTGTATCCTATAATGTATTTCGCTACTTTTTCGTCTAATATGATCGCCACACCTGCTTCATGCTTTTCCCCGCCTGAGTAAATAAGTGTCATTCCATCTGAGTTTATCTTCCCCGATCCTGTCCACCTTGTTTCTGCCACTCCCAAGATGTTCACTTTCAATCTTTTCATTTCTTTCACCACATTTGCTAGTTTCCCTGTCTGAAAAAGTGTTCTGACATTCCATGTTCCAATTCTCAAACTTTGTTTCCACGCACCTTTGCTTGTATTGCAGACAGTCGCTGGTTGACGGTCGGGTTTCACCTGCTGCCCGTGACATCCCCTACCGGGCGAGAGTCTCTGAGTTTTCCTCAGGTCCTCCTTTACGCCGTTAACATTCTTTTGTAAAGTGTCGTCCATGGTTTACTTGGCATATACAGCAGTGGTTTGCCGTTGCCTTCTGCCGGATTTTCTGTTTGGGTTTACTCCCATACGCAGTTCTAAGGCCATTAAAAGTGCTACACCCATGCCCCTATATGTCTGTGACAGAACCTTACTGATGTCATTCATCCATTGCCTCTGTCCAGTACTGGGTAGTGCTGCTGCCCACACCCAGGACCTGTTTATCGACTGGTCAAGTCTAGATCCGCCGTGTTTTGTTATCGACAGTGGCACCTCGAGTAGGATGTGATTCTTCATCACGCACGGACGGTCATTGACAAGAGGATATGCTATCCCCTTGCCCTGGGAGTGGTGAGGACCAGTGTCTGTACTTCTGTACAGTGAAAGGTACTACCTCTCCCACTCCCTTGCCACAAGATGCTGATAGTGATCATGTGCCAGTTATAGCAGATATGAAAATAAAACTGAAAAAGTCAAAAAGAAAGGCAAAAGTAGACAGGTACGACTGGAAAGAAGTGGAACAAAATCAAAATCTAATGAAAGAGTATCAATTAAAGATTCAAAATAGATTCCAGGCACTGAGTGAGACACAAGATGTGGAGCAAATATGGGAAAGTTTTAGGGAGGCGCTAATAAAAACTACAGAAGAAGTCATACCTAAGAAAGAGAAGAACAGGAAACAACCCTGGATGAAAAAGGAAATACTAGACATGATGGAAGAAAGAAGAAAGGTAAAAAACATCGACAAGGATAAGTACTGCAACTTGAATAGAAATATAAAAAAGAAATGTCACGAGGCAAAGGAGGAGTGGTTGAATGAAAAATGCAAAGAAATCGAAGAACAAAGAAACACAGGAAAGATACATGATAAAATACGGGAACTATCTGGCAAAAGGAAACCCAGTAGCAATCAGTGCATCAAGACAAAAACTGGAGAAATAGTGATGGAGGAAAACCAGATATTAGACAGATGGCATGAATATATTACAGAACTGTACAATGATAAGAGAGGGGACAAGCCTATTACAAAAGAGGTAGATGGACCTCCAATATTAGAAGAAGAAGTTGTAGGGGCCTTGAAGAAGATGAAGAAAAACAAGTCAGCAGGCCAAGATAACATAGTAACTGAGATGGTACTTACAGCCGGGGAGATAGGAACAAAGAAATTAACAGAAATGGCTAACATCATGTATGAAACAGGGTCCTTGCCACTGGAAATGTGCCAGTCAATATTCATTGCAATACCCAAAAAAACAGGAGCAATAGAGTGTGGAGATCACAGAACGATAAGTCTTATAAGTCATATAACGAAGATAGTTCTAAGAGTACTGCTTGAAAGAGCAAGGAGCAGGACTAGAAATGCAATAGCAGAAGAACAATACGGCTTCAAAAAAGACTGTGGATGCCGAAATGCAATTTTTGTACTAAGAATGCTTGGGGAACGATGCATCGAGATGCAAAAAGATTTGTATCTATGTTTTATTGATTATGAAAAAGCATTCGATAGCGTGGTGCATGAAACTCTTTTTACAGTCTTGGAGAATTCAGGAATTGATGGGAAGGACTTAAGACTGCTACAAGATTTGTATTGGAAACAGGAAGCTGCAATCAGGATTAACGGAACTTTAGGAAAATGGATAAAGATACGGAAAGGGGCAAGACAGGGATGTGGAATGTCGCCAGACTTCTTCAACTTATATGGAGAGGAAGTCATAACAGCAATTGAAGATCTAGAAGGTGTCAAAATTGGAGGAAGAAACTTAAATAATCTTAGATTTGCAGACGATGCAACTCTAATAGCTGAGTCAGAGGAGAAATTGCAGGAACTTATAAATAAATTAGCAATAGAAGGCGAAAGGAAAGGTTTAAAGATCAATATAAAAAAGACCTTCTGCATGGTGATTACCAAGAATAAAGTAATACCCACATGCAAAATAAGACTAAACGGCAATGAAATCAAACAAGTGACACACTTCAAATACTTAGGCAGTATGATAACCAGCGATGGGAAATGTGAGAAAGACATAACATCAAGAATAGGATTGGCCAAGGCAGCATTCTGGGAACTTAAAACGATACTTACAAATAGGCACATCTCTTACGAGACACGATTAAGAGTGCTCAAATGCTATATTTGGTCAGTACTCTTGTATGGAGCAGAGACATGGACTATATCCAAGGCCATGGAGAAGAAATTGGAAGCCACAGAAATGTGGTTTCTGAGAAGGATGCTGAAGATTTCATGGACGGAAAAGAAAACCAATGAAGAGATTTTGAATGAAATTGGAATAGAAAGAAGTCTGATGACAACCATCAAAAAGAGGCAGCTTTCCTTCTTCGGACATGTAATGAGGAAGGAAGGACTGGAGCAGTTGGCAACAACCGGAAAAGTGGAGGGAAAAAGAGCCAGAGGAAAGCAGAGAAACACATATGTAGACTGCCTACGAGAAGGAATTGAGGGAATAATGAATAACATCGAATTAATAAGAGGATGTCAAGATAGAAAAAAGTGGAAATCCATGGTCGCTAACGTAGAAATACACAGCACCTAAAGAAGAAGAAGAAGAACAGTTTTTCAGAAAGGACTTATTGAATAGCGCTAACTGTCTCTTATGGAGAAAATTCTAGCTATTTGCTTTCCATAATTAAAGTGTTTAGCTCCTGAATTTCGTTTCTATTCAATGTCTGGTGCATGAGGTTGCAGTGTCCAACAATAATCAGCCAGCATGGAGGAATTCCAGTTGCATTGATAGCGGTTCAATTGTGGAAATTTCCCTTGTTGTGTAAATTTTTTCGCCGTGTTCGTCACTAACAGCGCCGAGTATTTGATGGGAAGAACTCCTAAGGTGAGTGCAGGAAATGAATCTTTAGCGGCATGCTGCACTTCATTCTTCTGTATGCTTCGATCATTTTATTTACCAGGTGAATAGGCTATAGTTTGAGAATCTGTAGTTACCAAGAAAATTGTCAACAACGTCTTGGAAGACCTTCCAGGCATCTTTACCGAACCACCTAACAGATCTTTTCACTCACGCTTCTCACTCATACGTTGTCTGATCTTAGGACCAAAAAATTTCATCTTTGATTTTGATATCACTTGGGCCTTTGGAACAGCTGTCTTAAATGACAGAAAGCATCGCCTTACTCGTTGATAGCTTTCTCACAGTTCTTCATAAGGCCCAGGTTTATGTGAATAGGTGGCAAATAAATCTTTGCCGGATCTACAAGGGGTTCAAGCGCTACACTTTTCTGGCCTGGAACCAATGTTTTTCCGAGTTCCCAACTCTGTATTGAGTAATGTGACTCTTTGGCATGGCTCTCCCATTCACAGATGACACATCAGTACTTTGTATAGCCTAGTTGCAGTCCCAGTAACAGATCTCCACAGATATTACAGTTGTACTTGCTAAGATGGATATGCTTCAGCAACATTTCCATGCTATTTTATGTGTGCTGCAAAGGCACAAGGTACTGAATGGTGAACGTTACCATTATGTAGCCTATAAGAACGGCTTTGAGGCTTAAAATTAACAAATCAACAAAGAGGCGCGCAATCTTGCAGGTCTTGGTCAAACTCAATACAAACAATCCTTCTATGTCTACACAGAAGACAACATTGTCAATTTGTTCAAAAAATTTGGTTTTATCACTTTGGCACCTTCGAGACAAAGAAAAGTTTCGTGCATGGTGACAACAAACACCATTCTTGGAGTCTCGAACAAAACAATTCCGCTTTTGAATGTTTGACACAACACAAATCTCTGATCAGATCATTTAATTTATTTTGCGTAATGAGCTGTGAAGAACCTGATGAAGGATGTTCAAAATCCAGCTCACTGTCACCGCCAATTGCCAGCACTGAAGTGTCTTCATCTGGTTCTTCCAATTCCATGGTCCAGTAATCTTGTGGTTTAAAATTGGAAGATTATCGTCATGTGGCACGGGTCTCATTGCTGAAGGTAGATTCGGGTATTCGATCGACTTCTTGTTTTCGGAAGAGAAACCAAACACGCGAGTCAAACAATGATAACAGTTCGTCATATGGTCTATCTGTTCGTCCCAAATCATCGACACAGCAAATGGCATAGCCTTTCGAGTGCCTCTGAGCCAGGCTCTGAGACTAACGGCACAAGTCGCAAAGCAAATGTGAGGTACCTATTCCTTTTCTTGATCACCAATTTTACATCCGAAATACAGACGATGTGCTTTCTTAACAAAACCTGTCAATAATTATTTTCAACATATATTGACGCAAGCCACTTTTATAATTGACTGCCGATATAAGCTAAGTCCAATTTTAAACTGATCTATAATTTTGAAACACCAAAAACGTGAATATTTCGCACACATTGTGCGTGCTGAGCAAATTTGGAATTGATATTCGTGATCAGCATGCCAAAATCCATAAGAAAGAGCCACCAGAGTTAAGGAAGCAAAGCTAGTGTTGTGCAGTGTAATCGTTCGTTGTTCGTTAGTTCGCGTGGACGACGGATGTCCATTACGCCAATCTCGTGTTGCGAGTGTGCCTGCGATCGATGGCTGAGTGCCAGTCATGAAGGATTGTAGAAGGAAGACCATCGCCAATCTGTTAGGGCCATGTACAGCGTGGTCTGCCAGTTCTTCTTCTCTTCTCCAGCTAGGATGTGGGTTCGTCTCGGTGCGGCGAGCAATGTCGCAGGCGAGAGCGCGGTGGGCTGTAATGTTGTTGTCCTGGCGAGCCACATGACCGAAAATAGACAGACGGCGTCTCATGATGATGTATGCCACTGGCAAGAAAGCAGTCTGTTTGGAGACTGCTTCATTGGTCACGAAGTCAAGCCAGTGAATGCAGATAAGCTTACTCTGGCAGAGCATATGGAATGTCTGTAGTCTTTGAGAGTCTCGTGTCTGCAGAGTCAAAGTCTCGGAACTATATAGGAGAATTGGCAGGACGCATGACTGATAGATACGGATCTTGGTACTGAGCTGTATCTGTCTTTGGTACCATAGGTTTCGAGGAGACCTCCTGGCAGATACAGCCATACCGATTCTGCAAGAGATGTCCCGCTGGCATCGCCCATCAGAATTCTGGACGCTGGCCAATCGACTTGCGCTCAATCCTGGTAAGACGGAGTTCATTTGGTTTTCGACCCCCAGGAAAAGGCATTTGATTAATTGCGAACCGTTTCTGATTGATGGAGAGTACATCCCTCCTTCAACTGATGTGCACCTACTGGGAGTTAACATTGACTCATCCTTTGCGTTTGGCGGTCACATCAGCAATGTCATCCGGTCCTGCTATTACCAACTCCGAAGGATCAGGGAGATTCGCCGCCACCTACCAACCTCGACGGCGACTCTTCTGGTTCGTGCTTCTGTTGTTACCAGAGTAGACTATTGCAATAGTATTCTCTGGGGCTTGCCTAGCTACCAACATTGTCGACTCCAGATGATACTCAATGCCTCCGCCTGAGTCATTTTTTGAGTAAGAAGGGGAGAACACATCTCCCCTTTCCTGAAAGACACTTTACATTGATTGCGCATTCCAGAGCGAATTGTCTTCAAGAGATGCATGTTAACGTTCTGAACCTTGCACGATCCGTATTTTCCGGACTACTTGGTAGCCCTGGTTCACCTATTTCCGTCTACTAACAGGCGTCTTCATCTCAGATCCGGGCAAGATGTCAAGTTGGTCGTTCCTCCTCCTTCACGGACGGTGAAATTTGGAGAAAGATCGTTCATGCAAGGAAATACTATTCTTTGGAATACGTTACCTAGTGACGTAACAAGAGAGTCGAACCCGGAATTATTCGTAAAGAAACTCAAAACTCACCTTTATCGGACGTCGTACGAACTGTAAAGCGCTCCTGACTGTGGCCTTTTCCCATGTTTTTGCGCTATAGAAATTGACTTGTTAACTAACTAACTAACTAACTAACTAACTACAGTGTAACTATAGGCGAATTCAGGTATATTTTCCACCCGGTGTCCATTAACATCTATGTCTCCCGTGTTTCCTCCAGACCCCAGGTTCTGCAGCCTGGCTTTTGTCCAAGACCCGTGTAGTCCTAGTTGGGAAGTTGTTGACTCAATCTGGTTAAGTTATGTTTCACGGTTCGTAACAGATGTTTCCAGAACAGCAACGTTGTCAGCGAAGTCTAGGTCGGAGAAGCTATGTTCCGGTAGGACGATCCCGGACTGTCCAATAGCGTGCTCCAAGATCCATTCCATGGCCCTGCAAAAGTGTGTCGGAGCCAGGACAGGGCCCGGGCGGACTCCTGAGGCAGTAAAAAATGCTTCAGATGGCATGCCATTGATGCGCACTCGTGCAGTCGTGCCCTCGTGTAGATCTTTATTTAAGTTCACTAAGAACGTTGGAACACCAATACCTCTGAGTGTCATCTAAAGTGGGGGACGGAAGGCACTTCTAATTCGGGTCTACGAATTCAATTTTTGGGCACTTCGTGTTCAATTTTTAATTCTGCCTTACACCGCCTCTTGCTCTCTTTCTTCTTTTCCTTCCTTTTAGGGGGGGACACTTGTCCATTTGCCCTTCTAGATCTGCCCGTGGCCATATCATAGAATACCCCCAAAAGTGAACTAAACTCGTTTGTTTTTAAATGTAGGTGCTGATCGCTTAAAGATGGAAGTACAAAATAGCAGACTCGTAGAGTTAATTGAGAGCGATTACGGACTTCTTGACAAACTGCTGCGTTTTGGTGCATTGACCAATGCCAACATAAACAAAGTCAAAAGTAAAGCAACGCTTTTTGAGCAAAATGAATGCCTTTTAAATTATATTAATTCTGAAAACAAGTATCAGGATTTCATGAACGCTCTCTCGGATTGCGGCCAGCATCACGTTGTCAACTGGATAAATGGAAATGGCGGTAGGTTTTTAATTAGAGTCTTATGGGTTTTATTCCTTTCAATTAAATCGATTTTGATATGAATACAAAGTAATGGAGTCCACAGTGAAGTAATAATTTGTCTTCTTACAGCCACATGATTTAATATTGGAGGTAGAAAACCTAGATACTGGAGCCTATGAAATCTTATGAAAACATGATTTTATTAATATAAAATTTGCATGGTTTGGAATACTTTTGTATCGGAATTATTATTACAGAGACAACTTATATAGCCCTATCTTAAAGCTCATGCAGTGGCGAGAGCACTTTACAAAAGTTCCAATAAGAAATACTAAGAAGGTTCGTTTCCAGTTTTTTAGCAAATCGGTCAGAGGAGATTTCCGACCTGACTTCTTCCGGAAGGGAATTCCACGCTATGGGGCTACCCCTTGAGAGAGATCTGTCCCCAAACTTTGCAGTCTTAGCTGAGGGAGGCACAACAAGTCTTAATCCCTGATTAGTTCTAAGGTTCGGTCGACCTGACCCCAACTCAACCCTGTGCACCAGCTTAACTAAGTAGTCTGGGCAGGTCGAGTCGTGCAAAGCCAAAAACGTCAACCAACAGCGTGTATATAATATCCGTTCAGGAATTTTTAGCCAATATAGACGATCACGAAGCAGTGACGTAACATGATCTCTCCACTTTAGTCCGAAAATCAACCTGGCTGACACGTTGAGGACCGATTGAAGTCTATGCAACTGATTAGCCGGAAGTCCGTACAATACTCCGTTGCAATAATCAGCCCGAGTCAGGACCAGTGATCGAACTAGTTTGATGGCGTCCGAGGTCGGCAGATATCTACGAATTAGTTTAATCGTTCTTAGGTGGTAAAAACAGGTCCTGACCACAAGATCCAGGTGGTCACTAAAGGGGAGATGCTCATCCAGAAGTACGCCCAGGAGACAAACTTCCGATTTCGGAACGATATCGACACCTCCAATCCTGAGTGGCTCATGACTGATAAAGTGGCGGCGTCTCGGAGCAGTGAACCAGATGACTTCTGTCGTGTTCATATTGAGGGCAGCCGATTCGCTTCGGTCCAGCGTTGAATCGCCTCGGCGCAAACCACCAGATCCGTGCGGAGTCGTTGCACATCGTGCGGATCGCTCGAACTTAAAACTTGAACATCGTCCACATACAGGTGTGCATTTAGTCCATGCGAGCCGATGATGCGACCGAGGTCTCCAACATAAAGTATATATAACAGCGGACCTAATACTGACCCTTGAGATACGTCGCAGGCTACTCGGCGTGGATTCGACTCCTGGCCTCCCCATTGAACGGCCTGGTACCTCGCTGCCAGATAGCTGCTTAGCCACTCAAGGACAGTTCCTTTTAAACCATAATAGAATTCAAAGCGACGGAGTAGTATAACATGATTCACAGTATCAAACGCCGCTGCGAGATCTAGAAAGTAAGTAAGTAAAGTAAAGTAAAATCTTGTGGATTTCTATAGAGCCTTGGAAAGCCGCACAACAGTAGCTGCTTATTCTTAGGCGCTCAGCCTCTCTTAAAATAGCTATGGGGAAGGTATAGTATCAGCCAGGCAATAGTCAACATCCAAAGGGCAGTGAGGCTAGGTTGTTACAGCTATGGAGGATATGATTTTAGAAAAAGGAATGATTTGAGCTTAGACCTGAAGACTTCAGGAGATAATGCGGGTATTATAGGAAATGGGGAATCAGATTTTATAGTCTGAAAGTGTCCAAGTCTGCGGAGGGAAGCTGGGATCGACTTCTAAAGTTCAGGTGAGGCGTATGAGAAGGCACGGTTGCAAATTTTCAGGGATGACTGATTGAGTGGGCGTGACAGAGTGAGGTAAGATGATGAACGTGTGGGTCGAGGAGGCTGAGGGGTTAATAGTGATCTAAGGTAGACAGGTTTTGATGACTGAAGTGAGCTATATGTAAGTGTTATTATCTTATATTAGATACGTTCAGTTATTTTAAGCCAATGTAATGATTTTAGTATGGGTAAAATATGGGAGAATTTAGGTGACTTAGTAACAGCACGAGCATAGAAGACACAGTAGCGACATTCTTCCATCCGCGGTCGAATCGATGATGTCATTAACGATACGTAGAACGGCCGTCTCGGTTCAATATTTTATTCGGTAGGCAGTAGATTATGGGTCTTCATGTATGTGATCAGCTGACCATTCACTACCGTCTCCAGTAGCTTAGATAGGAAAGGAATGTTCGTCGCAGGTCGATAGTTCTTGACGTCTGAGCCATCGAGGCCAGACCGCTTCAGACGCGGGTAGACTAGCGCTTTCCTCCAAGAAGCCGGAAATTCGGAACTACTAAGAGACCTGGCAAGCAGCTCTGTGGTGAACGGTGCCAGCGTCACTATCACGTCTTTCAGTATCCAGGTAGATAGTGGGTTCGAAAGGCAATGTTTGGTGGGAATGGCTTTCACCGTCGCAATTACCTCAGTGGTAGTAGGCATCGAGAATGATTCC
The DNA here is from genome assembly GCA_018105865.1 of Metaphire vulgaris. Classification (NCBI taxonomy): domain Eukaryota; kingdom Metazoa; phylum Annelida; class Clitellata; order Crassiclitellata; family Megascolecidae; genus Metaphire; species Metaphire vulgaris. Next base: position 36,466 of record JACLAT010000090.1, read on the forward strand.
AATGCTCTCTTTGAATATGCCACGTATCCTGGCTCCACAGAGCTATATGTCATGGCTCTGACGGCGGGGATTTTTTGTCAAGATACTAGTGGAAGTACTCAGCAGTGAAGCCTAAAGTTTGCTCTGAAGTCGTACCACTATTTCCGAGTAGCGAGTCTAAGTGTCTCCAGGTCTGCTTCGGGTCGTTTTCAGCTGATGACAGGGCAGTCCGCCAATATTGCCTGCCCTTCCTCCTGACAAAACGCTTGCAAGCCTTTAATGACGTCATCCAGTCCTCCCGCGCAGCTGGCTCTCGATCCGAACTCCGCAACCGACGAAACAACCGTTCTCTTCTTCTGGTTTCACTCCGCGCCTTCCTGCACTCTTCGCCAAAACGGTCTTTGTTTACGTAGCCTGATAGACATCTCGGTCAACGGGATTAGCTAGTCTAGAATATGAGTGATCTCTGTGTAGTAATGGTCCGCGATCTCCGTCGATGTAAGGGCTGGGTCCACTGGCTGGGCGAGGGGTGTCTCCTCAATCTTCTTTACGATTTCGTCAACATTAAGTCGTTTCCGTCTCCTGGCGATGACTTTCTTGTAGACTGGACTGTGTGAGGCCGGAGGAATCGACCAGAAAATTACTTTATGGTCGGACATACCAGTCTCTAGCACCGACACTTTCTCAACCAGGTCAGGCGAGGACGAGAGGACCAGGTCGAGTAAACCTCCTCGGCAATGAGTCGAATCGCAAACCTTCTGGTGGAAGTCATAATCCTCGAGGAGTCGAGCGAATTTCTGACTCGCAGTATCATTCTCGCGTTCCATATGTATGTTGAAATCGCCCACCACTAGAGCTTCGCAATTGTAGGTCGTCAGAGTGTCCATTAATGTAGTGAATTCATCATTGAACTGCTCAGTGACTGTTTGTGATCCCGGAGGTAGATGACGACGATCATGAATGTCGCTCGGATTCCACTCACCCGGCAGCACAAGTGCTCGAAAGTCTTCGGGCTCATCTTGGTTGCAACCTTAGCTATGATGATGCACGGCTTCGACGCAACTGCTATTCCTCCATGGTTCACGAAGTGTAGGTTGTCGGTTCTGGTGCTGGGCAGAGTCTCTCGGACAGCCTCAATCACGTTCAGGCTCATGTTTCTGAGCCTCTTGATAGCCACACTGTTAACGTCTTCGTGCCACGCCTCTGTCATCAGTAGCAAGTTCAGATCTAGCTCTTCCAATAGCTCCTGAACGTTTTTGATCTTGATGTTTAACGATGTGACGTTCGGTAGACCCGCCCTCAGCGATCTACGCGGACAACCAGAATGTCGATGTCGCTTCGGATAAACGAGTCGGAACTTTGAGCGCCAGTCGAAATTTTGGAGGCTGCTGAGGAGCGTCGGAGCGTGAGACTGACTAGAATGGGTCTTTGCCTTCGTCGACCAGCTCTCCGACCACGTCCCGCCGACTGATGGCCTGACTAGGCACCCTCTGAGGCCGAAAATAATGTCTATTGATCGTTTACTTCTTCCTGTCCAGGGTGTAAAAGTGAAAAGAGCACCCCTTTATGATATTTAATATCTCGGCTGCGTGTATAGCGATGTCAATGAAATTTATAGGCCATATACATGAGAATGTTTTTGATGCAATTGCCAAATTTCATGCTGATGTCTTTAGTGTTTGCTGAAATATGGCCAAAAAGCTAAAGAGACCCACATTTTGAAATTGACATTGGAATATAACGTCATAATAAAGTGATAAAAATATATTTAAAAAGTTTTTGGGGCCCTGAACGTAAAGGGGGTTTCAGATGATTTGTTGTGGAAGCAGGTGCTCAAAATGCCCATGCACCCTTAGCCTTCACACATGCCGACAAGCGCTTCTTCACTGGCAATATCGACTTCTTGATCTGGTCCTCAAGCAAACTCTCCCAAATATTCTTCAGCACAGTCTTCAACTCCGTGATGTTCTGTGGTTTTGGCTGATACTTTTGATATCTGTCGAGCATGAGTCCCCAGACGTGGAAGTCAAGTGGATTGATATCTGGGGAGTTGGGTGGCCAGTCATCTTTCTTGATGAAATCTGGACAATGTTGCTACAGAAATTTCTGGGTCCTGAGAGCAGTGTGCAGGTGTTCAGTCTTGCTGGAATATGAAATCTTCTCCAAGCATATCATGACAGTCCTGCAGCCAATCATAATGGTGCTGTGTTTATCTGTTGGCCGTAAGTAACCCTTGATCTTGTCTGGCGCAATGACAACGACGCAATTTTAGACTTAAAAACGATACAAATTACTATGACGTTATCTTTTGTTAGTCAATTTTAAAATTTGTGTCTCTTTAGTTTTTTGGCCATATTTTATCAAACTCTAAAGCTATCAGCATGAAATTTGGCAATTGCATCAAAACATTTCCAGGTATATGGCCTATAAATTGCATTGAAATCGCTATACACGCATCCGAGATGTTAAATATCATAAAGGGGTGCCCTTTTCATTTTTACACCCTGTAGGTCACAGCGACACTGTTCTGCGAATATCCAATAGTTCAGCTCTCGTATACAATAAGATTGTTATGTTATGTTATGTTATGTTAAAACGTCAATTTATATAGCGCAATAAACATAGCTGAATGCCAAAGTCAAGAGCACTTTACATTCTGCACTTATACGATATGTCAAACAAGTGCGTCTTAAGTTTCTTAGCAAACAATTCGAGGTTGGTTCCATGGACACGTTGTTAGGTAGGGCGTTCCAGAGGATAGGGTTCCCACGTGTAACAGACCTCTCACCAAGTTGCACGGTCTTGGCGGGAGGGGGAACAAGCAGCTTAACACTGTGACCAGATCGGAGCTGATGACGACGGTCAGTAGGCGAAGGTCGATGAATTAGTTCAGCGAGGTAGTCGGGGAAAGTAGGATCATACAAAGCTCGAGATGTTAGCCAGCATCGCTTATAGGTTATACGCTCTGGAATGCGTAGCCAATGAAGCCTGTCTTTCAGCAGAGGTGTGAGATGATCAGTCCATCTAGCTCCGAAGATCATTCGGGCAGAGGCATTGAGTACCATCTGTAGACGGTCCAGCTGGCTAGCAGGAAGACCGAGAAGAATGCCATTGCCGTAATCGACCCTTGAGAGGACGAATGCACGGACCAGAACGATCACTGATGAGGTTGGCAGGTGACGACGAATCTCTCTAATCCGCCGGAGCTGACAGTAGCAGGCTCGAGACACATTACTTACGTGGCCATTAAACGTTAACGATTCGTCGATTAACACTCCCAGAAGGCGCACTTCAGTGGATGGGGTAATATATACCCCATCAATTAAGAATGGTGCGTGGTTGATCAGATGATTCTTTCTAGGGGTCGCAATCCACAGTATCTCCGTCTTGGAGGGATTTAAGGCGAGACGGTTAGAAACAGTCCATTGCTTGATCTTAATAATACAGTCGCTGATGCGAGCTCGAAGCTGCTCTGTGTCCTTCGGAAGGCAGAAGGAATACATCTGGACGTCGTCGGCGTAGGAGTGCGCTTCGAGACCACACGACTTGATAATTTGGCCAATGTCTGCAACGTAGAGGACAAACAGCAGGGGTCCGAGTACAGACCCCTGAGGCACGCCGCAGAGAACATGGCGAGGGACAGACGTGTGGCCACTCCAGCAGACTGACTGCGACCTACCAGTAAGGTAGTCACGCAGCCAGACAAGAACAGTATCCTTGATGCCGTATGTGAGTTCAAGACGGCGGATGAAGATGTCATAATCCACAGTGTCGAACGCAGCCGACAGATCGAGTAGGCAGAGCAGGGCTAACTGCCCATTCGCTACGGCGTCGACGATGTCGTTGTAAATCTGAAGTATGGCGGTTTCCGTGGAGTGGCCCCGCCTGTAAGCTGACTGTTGTCTCGGCATAAGACTGTTCGACACCAGGTATCTAACCACTTGACTATTTACGACTCTTTCCAACACTTTCGATAGGAAAGGAAGATTCGAGACCGGACGGTAGTTAGCTACTTCGGCAGGATCAGAGCCAGGTCGCTTAAGATGCGGGTACACAACCGCATGCTTCCACGACGAAGGAAATTCACCTGTTCGTAAAGAAGTTGACAGGAGCGTCGCAAGGAATGGAGACAGCGTTTCAACAACTTCCTTCAGCAGCCACACTGGAAGTGGGTCGAGTTTGCACTGCTTATTCGGTAGTGATCGGATGATCGCTACGACTTCCTCCATAGACAAAGCAGAAAACTCATTGAGGGAAGACCCTGTGTACAAGGTGTACTCAGCAGGTCGGGCATTCGACGTTCTCTGCCTGATAGCGTTAATTTTATCATCGAGGTGCTGGTGAAAGTCTTCAGCCGAGAAACTGGAAGGCGGGCGAGAGTCATTGTCGGAATTTCCAAGGAGCTTGTCCAAGTTTCTCCACGTCCGCTTTGAGTCAAGTTTGGAAGACTCAAGCTCTCCCCTCCAGTATTGTCGGCCCTTCGACCTCACCAGCCGTCTACTCGCTTGAAGAGCTACCCGCCAAGAATCGAATGCTTCAGCCTCTTTGATCGACCCCTTCTTTTTCCATTTACGGAAATTCCTCTCCAGACGTCTGGCGGTGCGTCGAGCTTGCCTACACTCGTGATCATAGTATGGACGGTGAGGACGTATCCGTACAGACATCTGAGTCTCCGGTGCGAGATCGTCCAGTATAGTCGTTATGACCGATTGATATCGGTCAGCAAGTTCGGTTGCAGACGCGGTCTCTTCAAAGTCAGTAGGTCGGCAGAGTACGGATGTCTCCAGTCGTTCAATAAACTGTTCACGATTAAAAGACGACCAGCGCCTGCGCTGTAACGTCATGTACTCCGGGCGAGGTCGAGCCGCTGCAATCGACCAATGGATCAATTTATGATCAGAGAGCCCGACTTCACTCACTGCAACGTCATGCGGTTCACCATCGTCAGGTGCTATGATCGCATCTAACAGCCCACCCTGGACATGGGTAGGCTCACGAACAAGTTGTTTCAATTTAAATACATCCAAGAGCTGGACCAACTTCCGACTGTCGTTGTCCGTTGGTCGCTCCAGGTGTATATTGAGATCACCGACTATCCATGTCGGACAGTTAAAGGTGGCTAGCGATTCGAGTAATTTAGCCATTTCAGAAAAGAATTTATCAGAAACGTGCTGTGAACCCGGCCGATAGATGACCGCAATTATGAACGGCGAGTGACCGCCACTAATTCTACAGCACAGTAGCTCGAAAGTTGTTGGTCTTTGTTTAATATCCAACTTGGCGACGCAAGTCCCGGGCTTCGAGACGATCGCAATACCTCCATGATTTGTGAAATAGGCATTGTCGAGACGAGTCTGATCCGGAATAATACGTGCCTGTTCGATAACATTTAGTCCCATGCTGCGGAGTCTCTTTAAAGCACAACTATCCGAGTCCTCATGCCAAGATTCAGTCAGTGCCAGCACATTGAGCCGGTACTCATCAAAGAGGTCAGGGACGTTCTCGCATTTGTTGCGTACGGATCGAATATTCAACAACCCGACTCGAAGCTTCCTTTCCGACGGGCCAGTATGGCGCTCCAATCTAGGGTAGATCAGCTGCGGCCTCGGTTGGCAGGTCAGTTCAGGACGGGTGGTGATCCAGTTACGCGGATGCTGCTGAACCGATCTGACTGGAATCGCTCTCCGAATCCTCTGGCCGGCTCTACGCCCCCGCCCGATCCTCCTCCAATGTGGAGAAGAGTGATAGAGTTTATCCATCCGACGTCGCACGAGTGCCGATAGGCGCCCTAATGGTCTATTTCGGAGTTCGAGAAGCTCAGCACGCGTGTAAAAATGAGTTTCCATCATCCCGTGGCCGACTCAGTCACTTAACTTTCTCGACTTCGCTTCTGGATGAAGCGAAGTCGAGAAAGTTAGAAATAATCAGACAGACCACGGCCATCTAGCGAGTAACGATGTAACGAATGAGGCGAAAACGCCCACCTGTACAGGCAAGTTCAACCGCCGAACTGACGATAACCGCTCAACAGAATAAGAATTCCAAGCTCACGACTCAGCACAGCGCTATAGGTAAGCACTAGACAGCTGTATTTCCCACAAAAACCGAGAAAACTAACTCGAATGTCAACAAACAACAGCAGGCACAAACACCTGCGGGCAGCAGCATACAGCGCCCACTCGATTGCCATGATTGACAGGACGATTGTCACTCATTAACTAACAGGCTCAAGAAGACTCGACTCTGGCGACTGTCTGATGAGTCGTGGCTATACCTAGTCTACAGGTGAGACGACAAAGTGTTTTCCGTTCGAGCGGAAAGAAATCCGAGAAACTCAATCCTGGTCCGCTGGAGCGACCGAATCCGACGCTCGGAGTCGTTTTTGAAAGGTCAGCTTAATCCCAGACCGAAAGATTACGATAATAAACGTATTAAGCATTAATAAGAATAAAAGTAGGTACAAAAACCTGTGGGCAGCTGGTTAAAGCGCCACCTATCACCTAAACCATGCTACACTTTATATAATTTTCGCCTATCGTAGGAAATCACAACTAACAATGTAAAACGTACGACGTACAGCGTACGTTGGGAACAACGTACTTCATAATTGAAAAAAACGAATGACATCATTTTGAAAGTCGATCACTGCAGCTTGGCCAGTGTTGAAAGCTGTTCTCAACTGTACTCCAGTGACGCAGATATTATATCAAATAATTCTAATGCTGCAAAGGCAATCACTGAAGGTTCATGCTGTAGTCCCCTCAAAGTCCGACCCACACCTCATCGTGGTGAGGAGAGTGAAACGATCGGTAGGGGGCTGCCTGCTAGGGCTATGCCATCCGTGATGAAGGTATCTGTACCGCTAGTACTTGCACCCAGGGATCACCTCGAGTGCCTGTCATTCGGATCGCCATTTGCCCATTTCCATTGTCTTTCCAGTCCATTGCATGATGTCATCAGTCCAACTGGTTCTGGGTTTGCCTTTTTTCTTTCTCCATCAGTTGTAGTAAAAAAGTAAAAAAAAGTAAAGTCCTTCCCGAGCACTCAAGGCTAGCCTCAAGGCTCATAGGGCGGCGCTGATCTCCGTTACCAAGGCCCTCAGCCAGGCGACTGGTGCAAGGTTACATGATACGGGGCCAGTGTTCTCATGCAACGCGCCTGTTTACTTCGCGGATTAATCCGCTACTCATTTGCCATCGCCAGATGGCGAAAGAAGGCTGAGTCGACCTTAGGGCTCCCGCGGGAATTGAACTCGCGACCTTCTGCTCTATTGTCCAACGCTGTTACCACTCTACTAACTTCCCGCCATCAGTTGTGCCTTGTATAAATTATTTCTTTTTACAAACAGGTACCTGTCTTCCTCATGATGTGGCCAGTGGCGTAGCGTGACTTTTGGGGGCCCGGGGGCACCTTTGCCATAGGGGCCCCAGAGTTTCGAGAGCTGACGAGCAAAAAAAAAGGTCGTCAGCACATCATTTTTATAGTTAGGGTAGGATTAACCCTAACCTAACCCTAGCTTAGACCCCTCTTCGGGGCCCTCCGTCGCCCGGGGCCCGGGGCCCGGGGGGCTGTCAACAAAGTGCCCCCACCTCCCCACGTTACGCCACTGGATGTGGCCAAAGTATGACAGTTTTCTTCTCTTGATAGACTCCAAGAATTCCCTTGTAACGCCTCCCTTCTCCAATACCTATTCATTAGTTCCTTTTTCTGTCCATGATATAAACACCAACCATGGATTGCAGAGGTTGATGGTCTCTCTTAATGCAACATCAAAGGATTACGGAATGAAAATCAATTTAAAGAAGACAAAGGCAATGAAAATCAGCAGACACGGTGGATAAATGAAAAAATAATCATTGATGGAGTAGAAATAGAACAGGTAGAATAATTCTGCTATCTTGGGAGCCTGCTTGATGAAAACGCAAATTGTCATAAAGAAATAAAGAGAAGAATTGCCATGGGGAAAGAAGCCTTTACGAACAGAAGAGAACTACTGAGTAGGAATTTTAACCGAAATCTGAAAAAACGATTGGTCAAAACACTGATCTGGCCAGTGACACTCTATGGATCAGAAACTTGGACGCCCAGAAAGGAAGACATAAAGAGATTAGAGGCATTCGAAATGTGGATCTGGCGAAGAATGGAAAAAAATTAGCTGGACGGAAAAAATAACAAACGAAGAAGTCTGGGAGAGGGTAGAAGAGAAGAAGAGCCTAATTAACACTATTCTTACAAGACAAAAGAAATGGATAGGACATGTTCTGAGAGAAGAATCAAACCTACTAAGAGAAGTACTAGAAGGAAAGATGAATGGGAAAGCACAGAAAGGGCGACCAAGGACATCGATGCTGGAGTGGATGTTCGACACTATGGAAAAAAACAAGTATTCAGCCCTGAAGATAAAAGCTCAAGATAGAGAGGAGTGGCGACGCTGGAGTATGGAACCTGTCTTTGGACAGAGCACCTGAAGAAGAAGATATATGCAGAATCTGTCTTAATCCTTTCATCTCAAACGTCTTGATTCTTGCTTCGTCTCTTTTTTCCAAGTCCATGTCTCACATCCGCATGTTGCCACCGGCCAAACTAGAGTTTTCCATAGTTTGACCTTTGTTGTTATCGATATGTCGTGGCTTTTCCATAAATTGTGTAATGCTTTGTTGACTATTTGACCTTTATCCAATCTGGCGCGAATTTCGGGTTCACATTCCGCATCTTCTGTGATTATTGATCCTAGATAAACAAAGCTTGTCACCTGTTCTAGTTGTTTTTCGTTAATACATATTTTGCATTGAGTTTTATTTGTATTCATTACTTTTGTTTTATCAATATTTATGCAAAGATTGTATTGTGGCGAACCGGGCCTATCGAGGTTCCTACGCCTCCTAAACTCAAGATGGCTCCGCCCGGTTCGGCGCACACGGGGTTATGACTCACTCTAAGGCACGTGGTCGTCCGTCTTAGCTTTTTGGCTAAGATCTCAGGCTCTCTCACTACCACCTGTCACTACGCGCACTTTACCTGCACTCCGTTCCTATATTCCACACTTAATCCCTCTCTTAAAGCGTCCTTTCACCTCTATCTATCTGGCTCCGTGCGCCTCACCTCTCTACCTGCGCACCTTACCTCACTCCGTGCACTTTGCCTCTCACCGTGCACCTTACCTTTCTCCACACCTATCGCACTGCCCTCTCGCAATGTACCTTCGCAATGCACTTCTCTCAATGCACCTTCGCAATGCACCTCTCGCAATGCACTTCTCTCAATGCACTTCTCTCAATGCACCTTCGCAATGCACCTCTCACCGTGCACTTAATCTCAAGGGTGCTTCCTTAACCTCAGGGTGCACTCTTCCTACGGGTGCATAGGGTGCATAGTGCACTATCCAAAACACATATACGCACCTTTCCCTTCTCTCTCACACGCCGCCTCGGCCATCGGTCCTGATCTGTGGCAGAACCGGCTATTTATACTGTTTCTGCCGCATGCACTTATCCTGCTAGCTCACACTCATCACCGCTCTCTAATTGCTGCGCGCCATTCATTAATCGCCTATCTCTTAGCCTTACTGCTCTACTTGGTCAATCTATCATTATTATATTTGGCCTGACTACCTATGCGGGCGGCTACCTGTCAAAGGATTAAGCTCATGAATTATTAATGGCTCACTTGCGTCTATTGCTACTAAGGGTTCTACGCTATTATCTAAATTCGCTACACCACCCCGGACTTATTTAGGGATGGACCCCATCCTCATTTAATTAAAAATCGTGTGTGGGGATCCTATGTGTGTACAATTATGCATTTCAACATAATCAGAGCGTTTTACAGTAACAGCAATTAATGCAATTAAACAAGTCCAATTATGCAATAAATCATCATTAATGTCCTTTTAAACAAGCATACAACTAACCGACATCAGAGTTATAAACAGTTAATTATTAAACAACACATCATATTAAACAACAGATGTCCTTCTGTTCTTCTTTACTCTTCGTCGGAAGAGGTATATACGATCATCAGTGAATCCTCCGAATCCGATAATTGAAGATCTTTCTGTACATCCACTGGAGGTCTGATGAATTCTTCCGCATCCGCTTTAGTTTTCTCGTCTTCTGCGTGCGTTCCGATTCTCGATCCGCTGGCAGTTCTGGTGTTATCCTCTCCGACTCCGATATTTCCTGGGTCCGGCTGCTTCTCTGCTTCTTTGATTGATGTCGCTGCTTCTGTTCCAGCAGGCCAGCTCCTTGGTGTGTCTCCATGACGCAACGGGTAATGTGCTTTTACAATTCTCCGAAGCAACCTTGGCTCAAGATCCGGGCATTCTCTCCTCCCGACGTTGGAAACACTAGTCGACGCCGTTGGTTCCGGTGCGTTTTCCGCGTCGGACGCCGTCATAAACAACTGAACCGGACTCTTTGGATCTGCTGGTCCTTGGCACGCCTTCTTGATGTTACTTAAACTCCTCTTCATAGGCGTGAATTTTAGGTTTGGTCTTTTTCGTTTCTCCAACGGGTGTTCAGGTGTTGAAAGAGATCCTCCACTAGTCGCGGTTTCCCATATCGTCTTCGGGTCGTCAACGTTATGCTCTTCTTCCATGTGTCGAATCACATGGTACTTGGAACTCTTCTTAACGACATTCATCCACGTACTAACTTCAACAGGAGTCCTCGCGAGCACCCCGGACTTAATCTCAGCGTTATCTCCTGAGCTCTTCTCTCGTCCGTTAGCTGGCGCAGTCTCTCCTAGTTGCACACGTCTGCACTGAGGCGCCCTTACTTGATTCCTCGATGGAATCCTTTTGGGACCCATCCGCACTTCACCAGTCTTAAAATGCACTTCGCACTTATTCTCAATCAAAAACTCCATTCCTAACATTATCTCCTGCACCTCCTTTGAAACTAGGAATGTCACATCTTGCTTCCGACCCTGACTAAATTCCATGCTTACAACTAATCGTCCTTCTAGCGTTATTTCACTACCATTAGCCGCTAATAACTTCTGAGGCGCTTGTCCTAACTCTCTGTCTCGTACTAACTCTGCGGGTATCAGATTTATCTCTGAACCGGTATCCACTAAGCATAGATGTTCTTGTCCATCTATGATACCTGTTATATACACTGAACTTCCTGTGTCCCCTCTTTTATCTGTCTGAGATAGCACGTTATAGTTTACTGTCTCTTTTGGTGATTCTCTACCTGACTTATCTCTACAGTTCCTTGCTACGTGCCCACGCTTCTGGCACTTAAAACACTCGACCTTCCTGACTGTGGTGCTTTCTGTCTTCCGACACTCCTTTGCTAAATGCCCGACACTCTGGCACTTATAGCACTGCACTTTGCTTTTCCAATTGAACTCAGGTCGATTCCTCCGACCATTATCATCTATTGTCTTAGGCACTGTAATTGTCGCATCTCTAGTTGCTTGAACCCGATCTTTCGTCTGTCCGAGCACTTCACTTCCGGTCCTTAACAACTGTCTCTCCATATTAGCTTGCCATTTCTCCATGCTCAGCTTCTGTTCCGACATGAAGTCTGACACCTGTTTCATCAATTGCTCAGTCACACTATCCTCATTCGTGGCTCTAACCTGATGCTGATACTCTGAGTGCGTTCTTGTACTCAAGGGCACTTCCTCGGCTGCTCTCTTGTAGCTTTCTAACCTCAACGCCACCTATACGTCTCGTCTAAAGACCGTGGCTCTCTCTCCTGACTTTGAGCGAAAGCTCCTTATCCCTCATTGCTTCTAGAAAAGCATCTCTTGCCACTATCTCGGTCGTGTCATTTATCGGTCCCGGAAAAGCCAACGCTGTAAGCTTCCTTATATCATGTAACAAGTCCGCCAAGCTCTCCTTATATCCTTGCTTCCTGCACCGCAGCTGCGTTCTAAAAGTCTCCTGCTGCGCCTCTAATCCGTACCTTTGTCTCAGTCTTGCTAACAACTCCTTGTACGTTACATCCTCTCGGGCTCCAAAATCCCACAGCAACTGTGCTGGACCTTTTTCCAAAGCACACTGCAAAAAAGCTCCTTTGTCAGTGTCTGTCCACTCATTATACCTGGCACAGACCTCAAATTGACGTATAAACGTCTCCAACGGCATTGTACCGTCGAACTTACTCGGCTTCATTGGCGTTCTTCTTCGACTCTGCAAGCAGGTCATGCACTCACTCAACTCGGAACGCCATTGCCTGTCTGCACTCAACTGTCTCTCTTTGACAGCCTCTGCTTTCCGCAACCAGTACTTGTACTGTCTGTCGTCACGTCCCTTCATCTGCTTCGGACGCGCACCTGTGCTGGCCGACCCGAGGTCAAATAGTCTAGCGAGATTGATCTCTTCCAACTCTCGCTCCGTGTCCATGGCGCTTTCCTTAATTAAGCTAGGTGCTTTAGTTAGCGTGTCTTGCACCTCGGTGCTCTTGCACTCCTTACCAGTCCTCAACCTGCTATCAATGCCCTCCGGGTGCTCTTCAGGTCTGTTACACCTTCCAAGCCTCGACCTTACTCTACCCGGTGCAATTCACCCTTCAAACGCCTCTCTTACTCTGCTTAGTGCGCGTAACCTTTTGTGAAGCCTACCCCACTTCTGGTACCAAATATGTGGCGAACCGGGCCTATCGAGGTTCCTACGCCTCCTAAACTCAAGATGGCTCCGCCCGGTTCGGCGCACACGGGGTTATGACTCACTCTAAGGCACGTGGTCGTCCGTCTTAGCTTTTTGGCTAAGATCTCAGGCTCTCTCACTACCACCTGTCACTACGCGCACTTTACCTGCACTCCGTTCCTATATTCCACACTTAATCCCTCTCTTAAAGCGTCCTTTCACCTCTATCTATCTGGCTCCGTGCGCCTCACCTCTCTACCTGCGCACCTTACCTCACTCCGTGCACTTTGCCTCTCACCGTGCACCTTACCTTTCTCCACACCTATCGCACTGCCCCTCTCGCAATGTACCTTCGCAATGCACTTCTCTCAATGCACCTTCGCAATGCACCTCTCGCAATGCACTTCTCTCAATGCACTTCTCTCAATGCACCTTCGCAATGCACCTCTCACCGTGCACTTAATCTCAAGGGTGCTTCCTTAACCTCAGGGTGCACTCTTCCTACGGGTGCATAGGGTGCATAGTGCACTATCCAAAACACATATACGCACCTTTCCCTTCTCTCTCACACGCCGCCTCGGCCATCGGTCCTGATCTGTGGCAGAACCGGCTATTTATACTGTTTCTGCCGCATGCACTTATCCTGCTAGCTCACACTCATCACCGCTCTCTAATTGCTGCGCGCCATTCATTAATCGCCTATCTCTTAGCCTTACTGCTCTACTTGGTCAATCTATCATTATTATATTGGGCCTGACTACCTATGCGGGCGGCTACCTGTCAAAGGATTAAGCTCATGAATTATTAATGGCTCACTTGCGTCTATTGCTACTAAGGGTTCTACGCTATTATCTAAATTCGCTACAGTATTCATGAGTTACTTTTTGTCTAGTCGGTCTACTAGTTCCTGTAGTTTTTCTGCAGATTCTGCCAAAAGAATAAAGGCATCTGCATATCTTAAGTTTGTGATTCTCCTCCCCGATATAGTGATCCCTCCTTCAAATCCTTCCAAAGTTTCTCTCATAACCATTTCAGCCAGTATATTGAACAATTATGGTGATATTACACAACCTTGTCTGACACCTTTTTTGATTCTGAACCATTCCGATGTTGTAGGCCTACCTGCGACTTTAATTTTTGCCGGTTGTTTTTTATACATTTTAATCAGAAGTTGCACTAAATGTGGCGGGTATCCCATTTCTAACATATTTATCCATAGTCTTTCATGGGATACAGAATCAAATGCCTTTTTAAAGTCAACTAAACACATAAACACTAGATTCTGATGCTATTGTGCTTTCTGTAGCAGAATTCTAAGATTTAAAATCTGATCTCTTGTTCCTCTGCCCTTGAGGAATCCAGCTTGTTCTTCAGCTAACTCCGATTCAGTTTTTATTCGCATTCTTTCTAGAATTATTCGTAGTATTATTTTGCTTGCATGGGATACTAAGGCAATTGTTCGATAGTTCGAACATTGTTTCAGGTCTCCTTTTTGGGTAACGGAATAAAGACGGATTCTGTCCAGTCATCTGGCCATTCTCCTGTCTCCCACAAGGCCACGCATATTTTGTGTATTCTGTCTATTGCTTTTTTTCCTCCCATTTTAAACAGTTCAACTGGAATCATGTCTGGTCCAGTGGGCTTTTGATTTTTCGTGTTCTGAATGGCGCGTTCTATTTCTGAACGTAGTGGTGGTGGTTCTCTTTCTGGGGTTTGAATTCTGAATTGTTTCTCTACCCCGCTAAGTGTGTCCTGGTCATCATATAGTTCTTCACAATATTCTCTCCATCTTTTAGCAATTCCTTTCGCATCTGTGGTGTTTTCTCCTCTTGCTGACTGTATGCAGTTTAGCGTGGATTGAAATTTCTTGGTTAGTGTTTAACAGCTTGAAATGCTCTTCTTGTGTAGCCTTTTTGAGTTGATTCTTCCACTTCTCTACACAATTTCTTAATATTGTTCTGTTTGTCTATTCAGATTCTCTTTTGGGTCTCATGTTTCAACTTTTTATATTTTACAGGATCATTATTCTTTGCTATTCGTTTCTCTTTTATCAATTTAAAGGTTTCCTCAGTTATCCATGGTTTGCTTTTTGTTTCTTTTTCATAACAATAGATTTCTTTTGCTGTATCTATCAGTACTTTCTTTGTGTTTTCCCATATCTCATTAAGTGTATTCTCTTCTACCGCTAACTCAAGTGCCAGGAATCTTTCTGAGACAATTATTTTATATTCTCCTGCCTTTGTTTGTTGTCGTAAGTATAGTGTTAATGTTGGTGTCGTCTTGTCGTTTTTCTTAAATCGCAATTTCAGCACTGCCAATAGAAGATTGTGGTCCGTGTCGCAGTCAGCACCAGGAAGAGTTTTGCAGTTTATTACCAATAGTCTCCATCTTTCCGGGACCAAGATATAATCAATTTGGTTTTTTGTTTTGCCATCTGGCGATATCCATGTGTGTCTTCTTCTACTGTGTTGCTTAAACCATGTATTCATTATGAGCAATTTGTGATCTGCACAAAATTCCTTGAGGTGTTCTCCCGGTTCATTAGTATGTCCAAGACCAAATGGCCCACACACATTAGTTTCATTTGGACCTTCTCCAACTTTGGCAATAAAATCTCCTATTATGGTCCATATCTCTCGCCCTGGTAGTTTTCTGATTATTTTTGCCAAATCTTAATAGAAAACTACTCTATCATCTTCTTCAGCTTGTGCTGTCGGAGCATAAACTTGAATAGCAGTTATATTCTTTGGTTTTGCTGAAAGTTTTATTGGTACAATTCTATCATTTATCGGTTCGTATCCAATTATTGAATGTGCAATTTTGCGATGTATCCGTAAGGCAACTCCACCTGAGCCTTGCTCTTTATGCCCTGCATAAACTATTGTATGTCCGCTAATTGTTCGAAAATGTCCTTCTCCTTTCCAGCTTATTTCAGCTAATTCACAGATATCTAGACCAATCCTTTCCATTTCACTTTCTAGGATTTGCAATTTTCCTACTTGTAACATGCTTCTTATGTTTCAGGTTCCTAGTTTGAGTCTTGATCTCAGTTGTAAACTTTGTATTTGTTTTTCTTCTATTTCTTTGTGTTTCATTCCAGTCACCAACTTTTCGACCCTGCCCTGGTTTCCTAACAGGGAACGCGGACCTTGTTTGACCTGGCGACGTCCGAGCCGGGATGTGTTAAACAAATTCAAACTCTCATTCATGTTGCTTTCGGTAGTATAGGATGGTAGGTACCAGGCTTTCCATCCCGCAGTGACAGACCAGTTCCAAGTAATACTCGTACTTTGCTCTTGCCTATGTGTGAAGCTGATGTTTTCTTGATTCAAGCCAATACTGCACCATCTTCACTATCCTCACTGCTGCTACCCAGGGAGGGACCGCCTGTGTTAGCCGTCATTTCAGGGTTCTCGACAGGCTTTCCCACCTCGCGTAGCGCCCAAGGTGATACTTCGGCCGAAGCTTTCATCACTGATGGTATAGCCGTGCCGAGCAACCTCTACTCAGATGTTTATCCCCCTCCGCCGCGTAAAGGCCACAGGTCGGCTTTGGAGTGGAACATTTTTATCTAATCCTCAATATATCTTCTGCTGCTCTTTTTAGGGCTCCATAGTTTTTTGTGTTTGCCCATTCAAAGATATCGTCCATCCAGCTTCTTCTGGGTCGTTCCCTCCCCCTGGTTCCTTCTATTATACCCTCCATTATTATCAGTGGTAGGTCTCCAGCCGAACCTCTCATGATGCAACCAGCGTGTCGACGGCCTGGTCCATTATTATCATCATGCTGTAGTTAGATCATCAACAAAGTTTGAGTTTGTTAGTACCCGGATAATTGTCAGTGCTAGAATAAAAAATTGACCGGTCTCATGATTGTTTGAGAGGCATTGACTAAGCTTTGAACAATGCTGTCAATAGACTACTTACAGCTTTAATAGGGTGAGAAATCCTACACATAAGTTTACGAATGACAATTGAAATCACGTGTTCAAAAGATTGCATGTTCATGATCCCATATATGTGAATAAATTATAATCTTTCATAGCGTTGCCAAGGCTGAGATCAATTTTCAATTGCGGGTTTTGTCTGATTATGGATCTCATGTTCTAAAGACCTTTAGCAGGTTATAGTATCTCTGTGGTTTTCTAGAGTAGTCCTATAAAGAAGAGGTTGGATTTGATTGGCCACTGGGAGAGACTGAAGAGAACATTTTGGATTGCAACTTGGAAGCGTTGGTTGATTTGCTTGATGCCGTTGAACTTATTTTAAAATTATTTTCTATGGTCGTGTTTAACAAAAGACAAAGGGATAGCATTGGTTCAAAGCCAGCTGAGGATTCTGTCTGATTAATTATGAATTTCATGTTCTAACGGTTTTTAGCTGTTAATAGCATATCTGCGGTTTTCTATATTTTAGATTATAAAGAAGCGTTTGGATTACACTGGCCACTGAGTGAGACTGAACAGAAAATTTTAGATCACAACCAGGAAACCTTGGTTGATTTGCTTAATGTCGATGAACTTCTTCCCAAATTGTTTTCAATGGGTGTGCTTAACATAAGACAAAGAGAGAGTATTAGTTCAAAGCCAACTGAACACAAAAGAAGCGAAGCCCTACTTGACGCAGTTAGACGATTCAGTCTGAAATCGTTTTTAACATTCAAAGAATGTATCCGACAGTTAGGACAATGGCATGTTGCAGGCATTTTGGAAAATATCGAATGTAAGTTGTTTAAAGTTTTTAAATCATTACATAAAACCAACTTCTACCAGTTTACCAGATATTTAGTATCTAAATGGAAATGTCAGAATGTTTAAATGACAAGAAAATAGTTTTAATTCTCTCCATGCTGCCATAGGTCTTTTTGCTCTTAGAACTTCTCATCGTCTTTTAAGAAGTTCCGCAAAATCAGTCTACACTGCTCTTTGGTTTCGAATCACAATTCATGACGAATCAACATTCATTCCATTGAATATCTCATCATATGATGGCGAATGCATGCATTTGTGGCGACCCCGCCGGCTCGCGGTCTCGTAGCGCGGCCGGCGGTCGGGCGGCCCCCAACTCCCGCTCGGTTTCCCGATCGCCATCTGCCGTCGACTCTGCCTGATCGGCGGCGTCAGTTTCCCTTTCTGGTTCTCCGACATCAGAGGAGGTGTCCGCGGCTGCCGGGCAGACCACATACTGAGGATGGCCGTTCCTTAACATAGGGTTCTCATTGTCCTCCTCTGACTCTCTATCCGTTCTGGTCCCAGCCTCTTCCGAGAGACCCTTTAACTCACTCCTCTTATCGCTGGCCACCGCTTGGTCTCGGCGCCTTAATTAAGCGATTTCGATATGTATTCCTGGTCTCTGACTTCGACTTGGTACACGTCTCTTCATTCTCGGTAATCTAACCGTCTTCCGCTCTCTTAAAGACAGGCGGCGTTGTCTCTACTCTCTTGCGGCTTCTTAGCACGCTTGGTAACTTCTGCTCTCGCTCCTAGACGGGCAGTGGCGCTTTCACCAAAACCCGAGGTTAACTGTACCTGAATGGACGGCGGTCCACTCTTTCTCCCAACGGTCAATTCACCCAAACTGTCTCCCCGCGCCTTTACGACAGGCGGGCGTCTGTCTCCTCCCTTGGCTCAGAATTGACCTCCTGGGCACTAACGTGACCTCAGGTAGGCGATTTTCATCACAGCCAAGACTCACCTTCACGGACAGTGCGCTGAGACTCCGGCGTCACAGCGACTTCCAAAGACACAAATACAACTTCCCTTTATTGGTTTATTTTTATCTATTAATAAACCAAGCAGCAATGACAACAATGGCTACAGTGGCAACACTGGTAACACGGACAAAGACGCGTTGACTAGACGCACTCCGACAACCACAATAACTAGCGCACAGGAAATGCAATCGATAGCCTTTGATACGTCAGTATGAAACGATAAGTTTTAGCACTTTAAACGGGCTCCAAATACTCGCTTTCAATCGCTGTGCTTTTTTTACTCTATCGCTTCACGATATAAGCGGAGCGACCACGAAAAGCACATGTCATATGAATGACTGAAATTTTTAGAGTTTTGAAACTTTTCGACGGGCACTTCGGCGGATTTCGCAACAGTCGTCTGTATTTTCGCGTAATTACCGTCAATAGGAAAATCTAGGGACCTGCCTAACAGCGTTTTCCTTAGCTGTGGTCAGGGGCTTCGTGTACGGCAGCGGTTCTCAACCTTTATAGTACCATGACCTTCAGTACCTTCAATTCAATTCCCCATGATGTGGCGAACCCCAACCGTAAAATCGCTTTCGTTCATAATGTAAACTGTTAAAAATAACACAACAATTAAAATGTTTGAAATCATTCTGATTCAATTGTCTACAATTCCTATCCTCGAATGGCAGTTATAGTAAAAAAACTATCAACTACTAATGGGAAAATTTTGTACAATTGCAAGTTTTGAGAGACGACCCCATATTTCGAAAGGTTTCAGGCGACCTCTGGCAAATCGTCATTCGACCCCCGTCGGGGTCGCGACTCACAGGTTGAGAACCGCTGGTCTACGGCTTAATGACGGCCAATCGCTCCTGCTAGCTGGGCGCCGCGGTTCAAGCGTTCTTAGCTACAACAACAGCCGGCGTCTGCCTCTTGACGCGTTATACAAAAATTTCCATATTTCGAAGATTTTCGATTTTTAGAACCAGCTCTTGAGGGCGCTCGCCCCCTAATGTCCCTATCTATGCGTATTAGCCGTCAGAAAGTTCAACTTCGGACCCACCCCTCTAGCGTCGTCGGCAGCGGTGAAAGGCGCCTCGCCGCCGGCGACGCGCATCGCCGTCAGGCCCTGTCTCTCTCGGGCACCGGTCTCTAGGCGGAATTTTAAACTGTTGAGCCACGTCCGCTTAGGTGCCGCGAAACTAGGGAACCCAGGCAACGTGTCGTCGTTAGCGGTGGTAAGCGACCCCGTCTACGGCCCAACCCTTCGCTAATCACCCCTGGTAACCGGGCGCCGGTCTTTAGGCGTACGCATCGACTACACAGCCGGCCGACCGCTGCCGTTCTCTCTCCTTCTTTCCATCGCTCCAACCGCCTGTTCCCTTCGCCAGCCGCCGTCTCCGCGCAGCTTCCGTCAAACATGCGACGATCTTCAGCGGTCAATACTCTAGTCACTGAAGACCGAAGGCTCTCCCGGGAACCTATAATCGTTGCCGGTTTCTATAACCTATCTCTCGGTCTTTGGGCGGCCGTGGCGATTCTAATAATTTTACCGAAGCTTTAGCGTCTTCTAGCCTAGCGCATAATCTGTCCGTTTTACATGAATTAAAACTGTATTAATTAATTAAAATTAGTACAAAATACATTATTACAAACTCTAATTAATTAGATTCAATTATTAGCTAACAAGTTTATGCAGTTAACCAATCTTTAATAATAATTAGGAAATAATTAATAATAATAATAATAAAAATGCTATCGCTATCTGTGGCACATGGTCGCCACACATATGTGGAGCCGTCATTATTCAAACTAATGTCTCAAGCAGATCTGAAGACAGGTGAAATGCCTAAATGACTTCCTCGAGTTACAGCCATTGCTAGCTCCAGATAAATACATCCTTCATCTTTCTTCCTCTGTGCTCTTCTTCTTAAGTTCTCTGCCAGGAAGCAGGTCCTGGTTCCTATTGGCGCCACTCTTCTCTGTCACCAGCTTTGGTCTTTAATCCTTTGTATCCGTCTTTAGTCAGCAAACACTGCAGTAGTGATGTACGTGACCTTCCTTTGGTAATCCTTTCTCCCATGTGTCCCTCCAGTACTGTTCTTAATAATGAGTATCCTCTTAGAATATACCCAAGCCAGTTCTATTGCCTCTGTTTTATTGTTTGTATTATTGTCTTTTCTCCTTTACAATATCTAAGATCTCTTTATTGGATATATGCTGTGTCCACCTGATTTTTTCCATTCGTCTCCATAGCCACATTTCAAACGCCTCTAGTTTTCCGATGTCGTCTTTTTCATTTCCAAGTTTTTGGTTAAGAGGAATAGCAGGAGTCCGCAGAAGACAAAGAAAAATAAACAAAGTGATCAGAGAAAAGACAGAGCAAAAAGTAACGATACTTGAATCAATACAGAAACGAAGACTGAAATGGTTTGGCCATGTTGAAAGAATGAATGAAGAAAGACTACTGTGGCGAAACCAGGCTATAACGTTCGCTACTAGCTCTCTCTCTCTCTCTCTCCCTTACCAGATGACCAGCCTGGCTCACACAGTGTTTTATTAGCTATCTAACTGACTTAGGCTCGTGGTAGTTCGACCTAGGCTTTTTGGCTTAGGATTTGCATGCTCTTCAGGCCCTCCTATTTCATTCCAACCTTTCTAGTGCCTCACCTCTTACGGCTCTTCTCGAATATTCCTCAGGTATCGTCATATCGCTGGTACCTCACTCTCTTAGCCTCCTGGTGTATTGTCTTGTCTTCAACCGTCTTCGCTCCGAAGATTGGTTGCAACTGTCATCTTCCAGATGTTACGATCTTCTGCTCTTCTTATCGCCTGCTCGATAGTGAGTCCTGTCCACTCTTTGATGTTGTCTTCCCACTTTTTCTTTGCCTGCCTCTTTTTCGTAAGGCAGGCCAAGTTTGCCTACCGTTCTGGTGGTAGGCAAACTTCACTAGTGATGATATAGTCTTTATCTTGTCTTTCATGATTTACGATCCACACACATAGCAAAAGCAATCCGCTCTTGTCGCGCATGATCGTCTTGATGCCATTTCAATTATAATTCTTTAAAATTCGTTTATCAAACTCTTCCTAGAATAGACAAAGTCACAGATTCATAAAGTAAAAATTATTTCATACAATTATAAATGAAACAAATATTTTAAAAGCAGATCAAAATTTTCGGTAAAAACATGTTAAACTATATATAATGCATGACATGGCACTGACACTATACACATTATAGTGGCAAGCACTAACACCATATTACTTTTAAACGAATAATACCTTTCTTGAGATGTTAATTGTTCGACGATCATCGACCGACGGCCCCGAACAATCGCCACCTCAATACATTTAATGCGACTCTCGACAGTAACAAAAGAATAGCCATGATGTCAGGTGACAAGATGTATGCAAGCTAGCTAGACGATTCTCAAAACCACACATAATTTGATTAATTAGTTTTATTTGTCCGTAAAATGCGATTTCTTTGTAAATGACAAGCCGCTGATTATAATATTTAGATACGCTTAGTTCTCATTGCTTGCTATTTTATCATAGTATTTAAAATCAACAATACCATTTCCTATGAAGCAGTGATTGAGGGAAGGAGGAAGAGGAGGGGCGAAAGGAAGACCACCCAAGTATATTAAACATATTTTTCAAGAGATGCTGGCATAATCCCTTCTTCTTCTTTAGGTGCCTTGTTTTACAACGTTGGCGACCATGGACTTCCACTCCTCTCTGTCGTATGTCGCTTGTAGCAGTTCTACTTCTGATATTTTGTCTTTCACGTCGCATAGCAGGTTTTCGATGAACGTCAATCTTTGTCTCCTTCTTGCTCTTTTCCTCATCACTTTACCTGTTGTGACTAAATTTTCCAGGCCTTTTTTCTCATTATGTGTCCAAAGAATTCTAGTTGTCTTTTCTTTATGGTCTTTAACAATTTCCTTCTTGAGTTTGCCTTTTTCCAAAATTTCCTCGTTTGATGTTTTCTCTGTCCAAGAAACCTTCATCATTCTCCTTAAAAACCACATTTCCACTGCCTCTAATTTTTTTCTTCATCTGTTTGGAAACAGATGAAGATGTAATAATAAGACTTTGCAAAACACTGGTACGCCCACATTTAGAGTATTGTGTTCAAGCATGGTGTCCATTCCTGAAGAAAGACATAGAGACCTTAGAAAGAGTGCATCACAGAGCAACAAATATGATCAAGGGATAACATAAACTAACCTATGAGGAAAGGCTAAATCACTGTGGATTGACAACCCTGGAAAAAAGAAGAGAGAGGGGGTTTGATCGAGACATACAAAATACTAACAAACAAAGTGGAAATGCCAAGAGAAAGATTCTTTACAATGAAGCAGTATGATCGAACCAGAGGACACAGCATGAAATTGTTCAAGAAACGGGTTGGGAGACATAAACAGCATTTTTTAGTGCAAGAGTGGTGGACAGATGGAATGAACTGGATGAGGGAGATAGTAACGGCTACAACTGTAAACGAGTTCAAAATAAACCTCAGTAGTTTGGGATATTAGATTGGATGGGAACAGCAGTGGTTCACACACAGGGCAGTCCCTACTGAACCACTTTAAACCTTGCTATATTATATTATATTATTATATTATCCATGAGCGAAACATCATTTAGCGTTGGAAACAGCTTATGTTCTTCTGTCCAATGTACAGTAATCATTTCCCAGACAATGGCTAGTAGCCAGGTTTTAGCGCACATGACTCCAAGTTTGCTTAATTTATTACATTCCGGAAAAGACGCCACTATTCTTGAAATTTGCTCAGAGAAGCAACCGCTCTCTTGCATCCCCTAACTACGCCGCTGACATCTGTTGGATCTCCAATTCATCATAAATATGCCCTCCCTTACATTGCGCTCTAATTCATAAATCTTTCTGTTTCTCTTATAGATTCATTCCCCTATTGAAATGTGTCCTTGAAACAAAATAAGAATCATTATAATCCTGCAATGTAGAACAAGGGCCTCCAAATTTTTAGCCATCGCCACATTGCAGACTTTGAAGGCTCTGATGTCCACAAGCATAAGTAATTACATGTAATTTCTCTAAGGTGGGCCGGATTACAAACATTGACGGGCCGTCAATGTTTGTCAACGTTAACCCACGCCCCTCGAGCCGTACTTTGGAGACTTCTGGTGTAGAGACTTGAATGATGGTGCTCTTTTCTCCTCATGGTCTGTTCATTTGTGTTTCTCTCGTCGGATTTCTGAGGATTATCTTGCCGTCCTGTACTTTTCACGTTGTTCTGGAGTTTCTGGTCGATCGGTCGTCCGTTGAGAATCTGCCAAGGTCAGCCGTCTAATCGGTTGCTGCAGGAAATTCAATGGAGCAGCGATTGACTGCCGCTCCGGACATCGTTGGATTCTCCATCTTCGTCGGTTTTGTCGACGTTATCAGCTGTGTGTAAAGTTTCTAATCCACCGTCCTCTAGCCTGGTTATAGGGCAAGAGTCAGCTAGGTGCGACATTGTTTGAATGACACCGCAGAGGCACAGGTTCGAGTCAGTTAATCCTTATTTCTGATGACAGTATTTGCAGTGTCCCTGTCCAGTTCGAAAACGGTTTAACAGACACCACAGTTGACGAGGCAGCGTGTCAAAGCCTGGATGTCGGATAGCGGGATCTTCGACCAATTGGCAGTTGATCACCTGGGCCGACTCCCAGTCAAGTCTCCACTGTCTATCGACATCTGAGGGAACCTTGTTAAGCTGCAGAGGATGGCGTGATTTCAATCGGTGATTAGGAGGGTTGGACAGGTCCTCGAAGAGTGGCAGATCCTCACGGTCTGCTATCTCCGATAGAAATCTGTCCACTGCAGCTTGCCAAGAGAAAGGTTATTTTACAATGAAGCAGTATGATCGAACCAGAGGACACAGCATGAAACTGTTCAAGAAACGGCTTGGGAGACATAAACGGCACTTTTTTAGTGCAAGAGTGGTGGACAGATGGAATGAACTGGATGAGAGGACAGTAGCGGCTACAACTGTAAACGAGTTCAAAATAAACCTCAGTAGTTTAGGATATTAGATTGCACGGGAACAACAGTGGTTCTCACACAGGGCAGTCCCTACTGAACCACTTTAAACCTTGTTATATTATTATTATATTATTATATTATATTAACCCACTTCTGTGGAATGCGCTCCCTGATACGCTGGCTGCGATTACTTCTCCTGAGACGTTCGCTAAAGCCCTAAAAACGCACTTGTTCACCAGATCGTATAGTTGACTACTGACTGTACAGCGCTTTTGGTTTTGGCTCGTGGCTATGTTACGGCGCTACAAAAAGCGTCGAAATAATAATAATAATAATAATAATTTCTTTTGCATCGGTTTCTTTTTCCTGATGAATCTGAGCTTCAGTTCCATGTTTATACCCACCAGGCAGTGCTTATTCTAGGCCTGTTTTTTTTGAAGGGGGGATTCCCCCAAAGTTTTAAAATCCCCCCCCCGAAAAAAAATTTTTTTTATATGTTGGCTTGGGATGGAAATCTCCCCCAAAGCGTGGAGAGACAAATCTTGCCCCCCAACATTTCAAACTCCCCCCAATGTCAAGGTGGCTAGAATAAGCACTGCCCACCAGGCTATGGTCAATGTCTGCATCTGCTCGTGAATAGGTGCAGGCATTCTTCATACTATTTCTACATCTCTTTCTAACCATAATGTAGTCAATCTGATAATATTAAACTATCGCCTGACATTTTCCACGTATGCCTCCTTCTCTTTGGGTGGTTAAACCAAGTGTTTGCTATTATCAACTGTTGACGCGTGCAGAATTCTACAAGCTCTTTTCCTTTGTTATTCCTAACACCCAGTCCATACGATCCAATGCACCATTCTTCTTTTCCTTCTCCAACAGTGGCGTTCCAATCACCCCTTAAAATCACGTGACTCATGCCCTTTACTCTTTCTAAGTATTCTTCCATCTTTTCATACATTAAATCTACTCTGTACTCATTCAAGATTTATCTGCCATACGCTTCTTCTGTGTTCTCCCTCGAAGCTGGCAATCAGATATCAAGCAATCTTTGACCATTATACTAAATTACTCTATTGCTTTCTATAACAACCTCATAGCAAACTTGAAAATACTTTCAAATATTTTACACGCTGTTTCTCTTGACTTATGCGAGGAATTTATCTCAAATTCATCAACTATAATGACCCAATGAAATTTGTTATATCAGTAAGAACCATAGACCTCTTAAAGTAAGGACTGACGTCAGCCATGCTTGGGTCCGCGAACTTGGGTCCATTGAGTTTTTACATCATCATAGCATCTATTAACTGTTGCAACTGGAGACTGCTTGGCGATACAGCTATGGAATTTGGTGGTCACACTCAGAAATGAACGCTCTACGCATTTCAAGTAACCAGAAGTCAATACTTCATTATACCGCGAAATACATTGATTTTAAAACGATATATGTATATATCATGTTGAAATCAATGCATTTCGCATACCTTGGATGCGGCTGATCTAGGCCGTATATACAGTAATTAGCATTGAAATCTAGTAGGCAAGAATTTGGCTTTATATGCATTGAGTCGGATCGCAATATTACTACCAGCAGTGTTGGGTATTATTATTATTATTATTATTATTATTATTATTATTATTATTATTATTATTATTATTATTATTATTACCTCGACAATTTCTATAGCGCTATAACATAGCTAGATGCCAAAAGCAAGAGCACTTTACATAAATGGAAATGAAATGTTGAATAAATATGTCTTCAGTGCAACTGAGAACCGTTCAAAGGAGGTAGAGGATGTCACTGTGTATGACAACGAATTCCATAGAAGGGGTTGCCACGGGTGACAGAACGCTCACCGAATTTCACAGTCTTCGACGGCGGTGGAATGTACAGTACCAGAACGACTGCTTGTAACACATTACAAGTAACAAAATTGCTGTAACAATTAATTTTTTTGAGTAACAAGTAACGGGAATTGTTACATATTAAATTTAGTAACAAAGTAACAGCAATAGTTACTTTTTTGAAGTAACAGTAACGGATTTTGTACTAATTACTTTAATGTTACTTTTTGAAGTTGTCGCCTACATGGTTCTAAATTCTAATGAACTACAATTCA
Source organism: Metaphire vulgaris (assembly GCA_018105865.1). Classification (NCBI taxonomy): domain Eukaryota; kingdom Metazoa; phylum Annelida; class Clitellata; order Crassiclitellata; family Megascolecidae; genus Metaphire; species Metaphire vulgaris. The sequence goes on from JACLAT010000090.1 coordinate 62,885, forward strand.
ATTTGCTAACTTCAATATATTACGTACTTAATTGGTTTGATCCAATGCATGTGGAAAACGCACCAACGCACTGTGATGCTTGCATAAACTATTTACAGAGAAAACGCACCCAACTTCCACTTTGAGCGACAGGCATCACTGAGGGCAAATTAGCAATTTCTGGCTAATTAAGATTTACATAATTTTTGCTGCATGCTCACTTTGTTCAGGTGTCTGTTACATGAGAAATAGTATTTTATATGGTCTGGCAGTTGACGAATTAATGATTGATTGATATGAGACATCCGTCACGAGACATGAGTCATATGACATTGACATGTTATGTTAACTATGTGCTGCTGGTGTGGCCTTTAGCTGTACAAACTAAAACTGCTGTCATTATTTCTTATTGACAGTGGAATATTATAATTTCAATTAATTTGATTAATACCATGCATGACAGCTAATTTAGTATTGGAATTACAGTTCTAGTAGTCATCTGTATCAGTGGTTCTCAGACATGTTTTCCTCGCTGACCACTTTTGAAGATCAAAAATTTCTCGCAGACCACCTGAAAATTGAGAAAAATCACGACAAGCAAAAAATGCCATCGCGTGTGATCTTCGTCCCTTCCCAGTGCCCCGACAAGCAAAAAATGTCGTCACCTTACTTAATTATGCTGCTTGCTCTAAAGAATGTTGAGTCCAGGCGCCTAAGGGGGTTTAGCCCCCAAACCCTCCTTGGCTACGCCACTGACATAATAATATATGTCAAATTTTTATTAACGTTTTTAAGAATTTGCCGCGGACCACTAGACCCCCTCTCGCGGACCACTTTTGGTCCGTGGCCACGGGTTTAGAACCACTTATCTGTATGAACCGTGTAAATTGTTCGTGATATCAATTAAAAACGATTATAATCTCATTGTAACAAAAATAATTTTGTTACTTATATGGCTGTAACAGTAACAGCAACATGTTACATTTGAAATTTTGTAACAAGTAACAGTAACAAATTACATTTTAGACCAAGCAACAAGTAACAGTGACTAATTACTCTGCAAAAGTAACATACCCAACACTGACTACCAGGAATATAATCCAGTGGCGTAGCCAGGTTTCCGAAATAGGGGAGTATGTAGAATTTCTGGGAAAAGGGCTCCTTAAAGAGTTATTCACAAATTCGTGTGTTCTCTTCGATCATTTTGCACTGGATTACATTTCGATTCGGAAAAAGAAGTTTTGAATTTACTGCACTGCTGCTGTCGAGATGGAAAAATTCTCGCACCACCGATGTCACCTTACCCCGAGGAATTTAAAACGTTACTGACATGCAACAGTCGAGACTCGAACAATTTCCGAGGACATACTCGGTAGTACAATAACGCCAATGCATTCGCCAGTTTCGGCGCAAAATCGGTTCCCATTCCAGGCACAGGGCCTTACTGTTTCAAAATCAGTGGCGAAGTGTATCATTTAGCGAATTCTGCTTTGGTTACAGACTCCGATCAACCAGGCGTAACGGCACCAACACCAACGTACGGCCAATTATTCGTGTACGACTCAGAGGCAGCGTTGAATTATCAAATGAGTAGGCGAGAAAACGCCTAGTGCGACAGAAGAATCTTTATAATATTAAGATCATTGCTCTGTATGTCTCTCTGTTACCTTCAAGTGTTCTGATTGGTTGGCTGTGTGAGCGTTCTGATTGGTTGACTGTGTGACGTTCTCAACGTTCTCATTCGTTACCTTCAAGCGTTCTGATTGGTTGGCTGGGTGAGCGTTCTGATTGGTCGTTCTCGAACCTTAGGCGAGTTCGCTTCACTTCGCGAAGCGAACGACCACGCGAAACGAACGGCCACGCGAAGCGTTTGACGAAGCGCACGTTGCAGCGTCATAGTGTGCACAACGTCGCGATGCGTTGGTGGGCGAATCGAAGACGACGTTGCTATTGGAAACTTCGAAGAAGCGTTTGACGAAGCGTTCGTTCAATTGTTCATTACAGCGTCATAATGTGTACAACGTCGCGATGCGTTGGTGGGCGTAGCTTGAGGAAGTTGCGCAATTTTAAGGTACACAAAAAATACGTGTACATCGTTACAAATGGTCACAGTTGCGTGATTTCAACGTACATAGGCCTAATTGTTACGTGGCGCAGAGCTTGGCTAGGTGGCGTATGTACATCATTGAAACGTTGTTCAGCATGAATTCAATGATTGGGTTTTAGTATTATCCTGCATTGCGAGCGATGCGAGCGCTAGCGAGGCGAGCATCTTTCTAGTTGAGAAGACAAAGATAATGGTGTTCGGCCACAAAGAGATCGAAAGAAAAATTAAAGTAAATGGAATAAAGTAGAGAACGTAGAAAACTTCATCTACCTTGGAGGCAACATGACCCATGACTTAGACTGCAGACAAGAGGTCACAAGAAGAGGAGCAGAGGCTCTAGATCAACTGACGGCAATGGACAGAATCTGGAAAAGCAAAGCAATAAGCACTGAAACAAAAAAGAATATACTATAAACCTGAATCTTCAGCAGCTTTTCATATGGATGCGAAACATGGACCATCACCAAAGGATTGGAAAGAAAAATACTAGCCTCTGAAAGAAAATGTTACAGAAAAATACTAAGAATCGGATGGATCGAAATAATCACAAATGAAGAACTATATAGAAGAATTCAGCCAAAACAAGCTATGCTGCAAAGAATAAAACAAGGGAAACTCCATCTTTTTGGACACATGTGAAGAATGGAAGAGGACAGGAAGATCAAAGTTCTTATATTTGGAATAATGGAAGGTGCCAATAAGAATGGAAGACCACACATGGAATGGTGTGCTAATAATGAATAATGGTGTGGAAGCAGTTTACAGGATCGAAGTCACAGAGCAACGAACAGGAAAAATGGCAGAAAACTGTGGAGATGGCTTTATATACCAACAGGCGTTGAGCCTACGGTTAATCTACGGTTAATGATGATGATGATGATTATGATGATCATCATTATGATGATGATAATGATGTTGTTAATAATGTTGTTGTTGATGATGATGTTGATGACGATGATTATTATTATGATTATGATGATTATGATGATGATGATGATGATGATGATGATGATGATGATGATGATGAGGATGATGATGAATATACACAGCCATTGTGCTATTCGTGGTGAAGCCTCCAAATGACACAGCCATTGTGCTACTACTGACTTCAGTCAATCATCAAGGCGGATAGGAGCCACATATAATATAATAATATATCATACTGTATATAACAAGGTTTAAAGTGGTTCAGTAGGGACTGCCCTGTGTGAGAACCACTGTTGTTGCCGTCCAATCTAATATCTTAAACTACTGAGGTTTATTTTGAACTCGTTTACAGTTGTAGCCGTTATTATCCCCTCATCCAGTTCATTCCATCTGTCCACCACTCTTGCACTAAAAAATGCTGTTTATGTCTCCCAATGATGATGATGATGATGATGATGATGTGGCACAATGATGATGATGATGATGTGGCACAATGATGATGATGATCACCTTGTGGCACCCAACTTATGACCTCAGCCCAATCTGAATGCTTGCCTCTTAAACCTACCTTCTGTCTTCTGCTCTGCAGCCAATTTTTTATCCATCCAAGAACTTTACCTCTAATTCCACTGGCCTGAAGCTTGACTGCCAGTCTTGAATGAGGTACTTTATCGAATGCTTTTGCAAAGTCCAGGTATATTACTTCAACTTGCTTTTCCCTCATCTAGCTTGTCATGAATCTCCTCTAAAAGTCTAGTATGTTTGCTAAGCAAGATCTTCCTTTAATAAACCCATGCTGGCTATCCTTTAAAATCTTGTGTCTCATAAGATGGTCCAATATATTTGCTTTTACTATTTTTTCCAGAACTTTACATATTATACAGGTCAGACTCACTGGCCTGTAATTTCCTGGCTCCCCACGGTTACCCTTTTTGAATATTCATTCATTCATTCATTCATTCCTAGACAATTTCTATAGCGCTGTAACAAGGCTGAGGCCTACAAAAAAGCGCTTTAACATCTCAACTATAACCCAACCTAAACAGATGCGTTTTTAATCTCGTGATGAAATGCTGGGGAGTATCAGCCATGGTGGTTTCATCAGGAAGAGAGTTCCACAAGATAGGATCACCCCCAGTAAAGGATCGCTCTCCGAACTTGGCGAATATAGGAGTGACTACTCCATCCCTCCCGTCCCTATGGACTATTCCCGATTTAAGTGACATATTGAATATTTTGGCTATTACCTCACTAACCTCATGTCTTGCCTCATACAGAAATTTTGGATGTATATTGTCTATTCCAGAGCTTTTGTCAGTTTTCATTTGACTCAGAATTTCCAGTACACACTCTTTATTGCAACTTATGTCTGATAATGCTTCCTCCTCTTTTCCACAAAATAAATTAATGGACTTTGGTATGTTGGTTGTATTTTCCTTTGTGAACACTGATCCGAAGTAATCGTTCAGAATAGTTGCTGTTTCCATGTCATCCGTCACTGTTTCTCCAGAATCAGCTACTAATGGTCCCACTTTGTCTTTTCGCTTCATCTTACTTTTTGCATATCCATAAAACTCTTACTGTTCCGTTTGATGTCTTTTGCTAGTTTGTTTTCAAACTCTGCAATAGCCGCTTTATTTGTAGCTGTTGATTTGTTCCTCTTTTGCACGTAACTGGACTGTAACTGTTTTATTCTCACTTGTTCCAAACCTTCATTGCTTTGCATGTTTAGTCGGTGCTTTCTCAATTTCTTCCACGCTTTGTTTTTGGCCCTTCTCTTCTTCTGTACCTCTCTCGTAACCCATGGAAGTTTTTTGCTAAGTTTCCGCTGTTTTGGTATTGTTGAGTCCATAACCCTTGACATGCAATTTTTAAATATTTCCCAGCTTTCTTCTGCAATTTTATCCTTTATCATGCTTCCTATGTCCATATATTCGATCATCTTCCTAGCCAGATCGTAGTTTCCCCGGAAATAGTTTTTGTTATTTTGGCTGCATTTGCTCTCGATGTCTTCTGCTAAAATTACATCAAATGTCACTGTCTGGTGGTCACTTTTTCCTAAGTTTTGTCCAACCATCATATTCTTCTCTAACGGATCATCTGACGTAATTATTAAGTCCAGTGTGTCTGAAATTCTTTTGCTGTAAAGTTAAAACTAAATATTTCAAGATTTGCTGCTTAAAAATTCTTGTCATAAAAAATTCTGTGTTTATTCAAAACGTACATTACTGTTCATTAAATAAGGACTAAGTTTGGAACATTATCAAAATATTGTGGCTTTTATAGGGCCTATATATGTTTTAGTACTTTCTTTCTTTGCTTCAAGGCTCAAGATTCGGTCACCATGATGAAAACGTTTGCTGTTTCATTAAGTAGGCCTAATCATTAGGGTGGAGTGAAAAAAACTTTTTTTGGAATTTTTAATTCTAATAGTGATCAAAAGTTGCCTATGATATCGCACAAGTACTGCAATAAATTTGGCAGTCTCATGTTGACGTCTTCTGCCCTCTACCGGACGATTTAAAGACGGATGTAGTGAAAGTATTGGGAAAAACATAAAAATTGTAATTAAGGAATCCAATACCTAATAAAAGTTGCATAACAACATATAGATAAAAGTGACAAATATGAGCTTGATATGTATACATCTTCTACCCTCTACCGATTCAGTTACATTATTAATATGAGAAAGTAAGAATGTTTTATATATCTACTAAGACTCCAAGAGTGAACGTGAACGCTGAACAGTGAACAACATCAATACTTATTTCTTCCAGAGGTATCTTTCTATCTTTTTGACATTTGCATGCGTTTGCATCTGAGCACTTACAACTGGCAATGTGAAACAACGTCTTCCTTGCATCTGCTTTGAATAAATTCTGCGACCTTCTGCACGTAGCTGGCACTTCTCTTACATGCGGGGTATCGGACTAACTTCAGATACTGCATGATCATGATGGGCACGCACATGTTGAGTGATTCAATCTATCATAACAGTTGGAATGGAGGCCCGTGTCCAAATTTCTTTAACTCTGTAAACTAGAACACTTGTAATATCGGATGCTGTTGGCTTTTATGTGGATGTTTCCGTAAATCAAGCCTTACCCATTGGCAGTCCTCAAGAAGATCTTGAACAGTTGGTAAAACATCTAGTTTCATTTGTTTTGAAACTGCAAATATTGGACAGTCCGGCGCTTTTCTCCGACTACTTTCAGCCATAATAATTCCGCATTTACTGATACAAACAATAATTAGCAGAGCATCGTCTTCAACTAGGCCACTGTAGTCGTACGCGACGTATATTTGCAAAATCGTGGCTAATGCACAGTAGTAAAAATAGACTTATTGTGGCGAACCGGGCCTATCGAGGTTCCTACGCCTCCTTAACTCCAGATGGCTCCGCCCGGTTCGGCGCACACGGGATTATGACTCACTCTAAGGCACGTGGTCGTTCGTCTTAGCTTTTTGGCTAAGATCTCAGGCTCTCTTACTACCACCTGTCACTCTGCGCACTACTCTGTACTTTCTTCCGACGTTCCACGCTTAATCCCTTCTCTAAAGCGTCCTTTCACCTCTTCCTATCTGGCTCCGTGCGCCTCACCTCTCTACCTGCGCACCTTACCTCACTTCGTGCACTTTGCCTTTCTCCGTGCACCTTACTCCTCTCCGTCCACCTTACTTCTCTCACCGTCCTACGGCTCAGTGCCTTGCTCCGCACCTATCGCACCGCCCTATCGCACCGCCCTACGCTCAGTGCCTCTACCGCACCAACGCACCGCCTTACGCTCAGTGCCTCGCACCGCACCTACACACCGCCCTACGGCTCAGTGCCTCTCACGCACCGATCGCACCGCCCTATGGCTCAGTGCCTTGCTCCGCACCAACGCACCGCCTTACGCTCAGTGCCTTGCACCGCACCTACGCACCGCCCTACGCTCAAGCACCGCACCTATAGTGCCTTCACTCAGGGTGCTCTAACCTCTACGTGCTTAGCCTCAGGGTGCCCGACTAAAGGTGCTCGACTAAAGGTGCTCGGGTGCCCTACTTGCAATTTAGATATATACGTACCTTCCTTTCTTCCACACGCCGCCTCGGCAATCGGTCCTGATCTATGGCAGAACCGGCTATTTATACGATTTCTGCCGGCCAAAGAGAAGGGGTTACTACTCACTGACTTGCATACGCTTCGCTTTCTTTAATGGCTCGCCGCATGCACCTAATGCTTTCTCTCTCTCACTACATGTGGTCATTCTATTATTATATTGGGCCTATCGGGCCTCAGCTCATTATTATTAATTGTCGGCTAAATCATACCTAGGCCTCTAGCTATTTATAAATTCGTCACATTATGTAATGTCAATATGAAATGTTGCAACCGAAAATGGCTTCAAATTTCAAAAAATCAATATGGTGTCTTTAAATCGTCCGGTAGAGGGCAGAAGACGTCAACCTGTGACTGCCAAATTTCTTGCAGTACTTGTGCGCTATCATAGGCAACTTTTGATCACTATTGGAATTAAAAATTCCCAAAAAGTGTTTTTCAGTCCACCCTACTAATCATCCTCACACAAGATTGTATTCGTTAATTGAAATGCTTTAATGACCTAGTTAAGGTATGGAATAATTGCTTCATTGAATTGTGATTTTATTCTATCATTGACGTGAACGTTGTCAAACATTTGGAACGTGATAACTTTACTTTGTATTTGACGTCTCATTGAATAAACTATCAAGAAAACTACACATATTTGTCATAGAGTTCTCAAGCAAGGCTGTCCATACTGTATACCAGGGCAGTCCCTACTAATTTCTAGGTCGCTTCTCCCATTCCGATAAAGATATTTTGGTTAATAATCCCGAAACCCCTAAAAATCTACCCACAGAGAACGAAGATATTGTCTTCCTCTCCGAGTTATCTAGGTCGTCCATACCACATAGGGGATATGTAAATATAATAAAGGTGGAAACACCACAATACACTTGGCAAACATGCTCCAGCTTTCCTCTGTGCCTGTTCCTGTTATCGCACTGTCAAAATCAATTTATGTAAATACCGTTCTTATCACATTTTAGCCTCCTTTAAAAGTAAAGTCTTTCTAGAAACTGCTTATAAATTATGCCCAATTTTCACGTTTGAAACTATATTCTTCTCTGTTGTGAGAACTAGGTATAATGGTGCGACGAATTTATAAATAGCTAAAGGCCTAGGTGAGATTTAGCAGGTAATTAATAATGCTGAGCTGAGGCCCGATAGGCCCAATATAATAATAGAATGGCCACATGTAGTTAGATAGAAAGCATTAGATGCATGCGGCGAGCCATTAAAGAAAGCGAAGCGCATGCAAGTCAGTGAGTAGTAACCCCTTCCCCTTGGCCGGCAGAAATCGTATAAATAGCCGGTTCTGCCACAGATCAGGACCGATAGCTGAGGGCAGCGTGTGTATGAAAGGAAAGGTCCATGTAAGTGCAGAAAGGATAGTGCACCCTATGCACCCGTAGGAAGAGTGCACCCTGAGGTTAAAGAAGCACCCTTGAGATTAAGTGCACCTTTGGAAGAAGCACCGTAGGTGCGGTGCGACAGGTGCAGAGATATAGGAGCAGTGCGAAGGTGCATTGCGAGAGGTGCGGCGCAAGGCACCGAAGTTAAGGCGGTGCGGTGCAAGGCACTGAGCGTAGGACGGTGCGATAGGTGGGTGCGAGGCACTGAGTTGTAGGGCGGTGCGATAGGTGCGGTGCGTGGCACAGAGATATAGGAGCGGTGCGACAGGTGCTGAGCTATAGGTCCGGAGAGAAGTAAGGTGCACGGAGAAAGTTAAGGTGCACGGTGAGAGGCAAGGTGCACGGTGTGAGGTAAAGTGCACGGATAGAGTTAAGGTGCACGGTGAGAGGTAAGGTGCACAGAGAGAGGCAAGGTGCACGGAGAGTTGAAGCGTAGATAAGGGGACGATATAAGAGAGGAATTGAGTGTGGAGCATCGAAAGGAAGTACAGGTGTAGTGCTCAGAGTGACAGGTGGTAGCAAGGGAGCCTGAATTCTAGCCAAAAAGCTAGGACGAACGACCACGTGCCTTTCGTTGAGTCTAAACCCCGTGTGCGCCGAACCGGGCGGAGCCATCTTGAGTTTAGGAGGCGTAGGAACCTCGAGGCCCGGTTCGCCACAATATGTTGTTGTCTCATATTGGCCTTGTCACATGTTGAAGCAGAAAGTTATCATTGACTCAGTCCAGAAATTTTCTATCGCGTGGTCTTTCTGTATCCAGCGTTTCCCAGTCTACATGATAATTACAGTAAAGTCACTCATTATAACAACATTTTCTTTTGCTACACTGTTTGATAAGGCAAACAATCCATTGTCTACTTCTTCCGATGTCCTTGAAATTAAAACGCAGGCCAATGGTTTTGAGTTCAAGCTTCCATCGTCTGAACTTCCGGAGTCAATTGCATTATCATATTAGCGCTAGAGTAGTTAATGATTTAGCATAATTTAATGAAGATGAACAACATAGTATATCAAGTGTTCTGTGTGATTTCAGTTGTAGTGCGCGTGGATGCCACTGTGGAAATAGAAAATATGGCAGTAGGTAGGCCTAGATTGAAAGAGGAGATTGCGTGGCAAATTAGCAATCTCCTTCGCAATCGATCTCCTCCAGTGTCTAAATTTTTGGGGCGCGTGTTGGAGTTGAAGGTCATTGCAGCCAATAAAGGTCAGAGTGTCTCCCTTTTTTTCCTTTGTAATCAATCGAATGAAGTCGATCAACTGGAGAAAATGACGACCGATGGACGACTGAGAGAGTTTGTTGAAGTTCTCTCCAATAAATTGATAAAGACTCAAAAGACGATAAACATAACGCTCAAATGGGCATCGGATGTCTTTGTCCGATGTCGCGAAGCACTTCAAGGTTAGTATTAAAACATTAAATAAATTTACGCAAGCTCTAGGCCTAACTAATCTTTGCTAAATGTTTTATTTCCAGGAATGTTTACATGTCGGTTATATTTCCACAGCCAGTTCATTTGTAATTTTATCTCATTTTGCGTAATTGCAATATATTCAGCTAACGATAACAAAATTACAGCTTTTCAGCATCAAATATTGAGTCATAAAAATGTTCATGAACTTTTATTAGCCAATTCTTATACAAATAGCTATAAAATCAATCGGACGTAAACGCAATGCAGCTCCAAAAGATCAGGTCAATTTCAGAGGGGTTCGGAGTGGGAAACAGCAGTCTAACGTTTAGAGAACATTCTGTCTTTGGCTGTTTACCTTAATGCCAAGATCTTAGCGATCTTCAATGAGAAAGTCAGAATAAGAACTATCTAAATGATTGTGACAATCAAATACTTGTGGAGTTTTTGCGTGCTATAACCGCTATAGCGCATAATTTTCAGATGGACTGACATTATTAATTCATTACTACTTTAAAATAGCATTCATACTTATGTCGTATTCACGTGATGCAGCGTGTTGTAATAAAGGTACACAATAGTTGTTTAAATCGCCATTTCGAATTAATAATTCCATCCCTGTTCATGTGCTTTTCTTTTCTTTAAGCACTTCAGACGCAAATCCCGTTTCACAATGTTATTCACTGATGGCTGGGAGATACCGAGTTCACATGAAATTTGTCTCTGTGTTCTGTGTGTCTGGGGATGCCATCTTGACTTAGCACTAGCTCTTCAACGTCGTTAATGTAGTCAGCAGTGCGTACTGTCCGTCTGCGGCCGCTACCAGAGCGTCTTGCAGCGGTTCCTGTAGTGTCAATATTTTTTATAAGTTTTTTTAATCCACCTAACGACCATCTCTTTTTAGGAAACTCTTTTAGAAATTTCTTAGCGCCATATTGTTTGTTTTGCCTTAAAAATTTAATTGAAATCTTGTCCTCTTCACTGAACGCCATTTTTATAATTTTCGTATGCTACCGGAAATGACGCAACATTTTATTTAATGATTAAAAGCGAGTAAGTAATTCATACGAAATATTTTTGTGGATCGAAACTGCTTCCTAGGCCTACTATATAAATAAAATTTCAGCATGATTGGTCAAAAGGTTGCTAAGTTATACTCGTTAATCTAGGGGGTCCCGATTTTCGTGATCACGGTGTATATTGCTTGAAATAGCCACCATCCGAATGGATGTGAGCTTGCGTTAATCTATTTAATATAGAGCACTTGGCTAATAAAAGTTATGGTTATTTTTACTTGTAGTCACTTTGAAATGCCTAGAAATGCCTAAATGTGTTTATCATCAGGATTCCCTCTGTTGCATCTGAGGAGATGTTACTTTTTCTAGAAACAAAGACGTTTCATTCCGCTGACATGTTATAAGCTGTACTTTGGATGTGAAATCGGCGACCAGGACACATATTGGGCACATACTTCTCCTGCATTACCTGTGTCAGACTCCTAACAGGTTGAGTAAAAGGTGTTAGACACATGTTGTTTGCTGTTCCAAGGATCTGGAGGGAACCAAGAGATCATTTGACAGACTGCCACTTTTGCCTTACAAACATTGCAGGCATTACTTCCAAATCACAACAAACTGTCAAGCTCCCAGATTAACAATCTGCCATGAGGCCGGTGCCTCACATTGAAGAACTGCCTGTGCTAAAACCTCCAGAAAAACTTACAGTGACTGAGGAAGAAGAAGAACCAATGAATGATGGTGTTGACGTTTGTGGCGATGCTGATGATGTAATGCAGGATCCTAGCTTTGAGGCACCCGGTTCGTCTTCTGAACCGAATAAAGTTTATCTACCTCCTCTCCACATAAAGTTGGGTCTCATGAAGAACTTTGTAAAAGCCATGGATAGAAGTGGATTTGTCTTTCTTAGATATGCAAATCCATTTCCACAAATAAGTGAGGCGAAGATCAAAGAAGGAATTTTTGTAGGACCTAATATTAGAAAACTCATGAAAGAAGAAAACTTTGACGGTCCATTGTTGGCGCATCCAGGTATCCACTATTTGCCAATATATGCTCTTTGCCCAGCGGAAAAATAAGGCGAACAATGACCTGTCTAGCGGGTAGTTATGCGCTTCAGAAATAATGTAACGAATGCAATGTAGACACTGCAACGCTTTTGGAACGGAAGTGTAAAAAATTGTAGCGCCAACAAGGTGTATAATTTTTGTAGCTGGTTTGTTTTATGAAAATCTCTTTTTATTTTGCCTAATAAAAATGTTGGCAGGAATAAAAAATCGTTAAGAAACGTAAAAAACGTGAGAGAAAATAAAAAACCTAAATACGTTTATTACATATATGGGTTTCATCAGGACATTTCGGTAATGGAAAACAGGTACCGGGGTCAAGTGGAGCTCCAATATGCTAGCAGATTATTGTTTGACTCTTAATAGGGATGTTCCCGAGGCACAGTTCAGCAGAAAATCATATGCACCTACCTTTTAGAAGACATTACGTTATAATATACACAATTACACATACACACATATAATGCAATGTGAAAAATATCGTAGATTATAACACGACAGACCCATCATTCAGCACCAAGGTTAAAACCCCTGCAATCGACCAGCGTTTCTCGGCGCGAACATGAAGGGACGGGCCTCAAGTCTCTCTCAGGACGGCTCGTCTCGGATCATGGAAGAACAGCGGACGTCAAAAGCCGATCTACGATCTGCAACACGCTTTGCCACCTGGAATGCCTTCATCGTACGGCGTACGCTACCAAGTGGCACTTGTCAAACAACTGGCGAAATACAGAATCGCCATCGCTGGAATTACCGAAGCACGACTACCTGGCAACGGTCAACGAATGATCGATGACGCAATCTTAATCAACTCCGGAGGCACCGACCCCACCAGAGGAGTCGCACTGGTTCTCCGCCAACCTCTCAAAAACTCATTGGTTACATTACACCCAATATCCCCAGGCTCATGTACGCCAGACTTCTCCACCGTCGCGGTCATCTATCACTGGTCCCCGCCTAATGCCCAACAGAGGACAGCGAACTCTGGAAAAGGACAGCATCTACGACCAACTGGCAGCCTCCATTCAGTCCATACCAAAGCACTCCGAGATCCTGGTCCTTGGTGACATGAATGCCAACCCGGGACCGCGGATCTTTGGCTTCGAGGATGTCTTTGGCCCATTTGGCACAGGAACCACAAATGACGGCTCACACCGTCTGCTCTTACTATGTTCCTCAACGGGTCTGATGGCAACTGGGTCCTGGTTCCAAAGGCGCGATATCCACCGATTCACATGGATAAGCAATGACGGTCATATAAGAAAAGAACTTGATCATATCCTGGCCTGTCCTTTCAGTATTGTCAAATCGTATCGAGTCCACAGATGAGCCGAAGCACCTGCAAATACTGACCGCCACCTACTTATTGAAGAAATTGCAATCCCATTTCTACATGTGCATCAGCAAAAGCGCCTCCCACAGATTAACGTTCAATGCCTTAGAGATGATCCTGACAAGGCACTTCAATACAATATCACCCTGAGTAACAAATTTGAGGCCCTCGGAAACCTTCCAGATGACGTGGAAGCTGCTTGGACGTCAATTAGTGACATCATCAGAGGCTCCGCAGAAAAAGTCGTTGGTTACAGGAAAACTTCGTTGACAGCCATTGTTATCTGACGATGCACTTGACACCCTCGAAGAAAAGGCCACCACCCGGCTCATAGGAGATAAGGCAGAGCGAAAGCGATTGAACGGCATTTTCAAAGCCAAGTCGAAACGGGATAAAGAAGCGTTCAATCAGGCTTTGGCTACTGAGACAGAGGAAGGACTTCAGTGGAATAAACTTGAAGACCATCAATAGATTATGCGGTACAAGCCAGTCCATGAGGCGTTATAGCAACACCTAAGGCAGACTGATCTCCCTGCCTTAACCAGGCGGAAACATTGAGTCGTTGGCGTGAATACTTCTCCGATGCGCTCAATCACTCGCCAGCAGAAGTAAGCACAGAACTAGCGAACGAAGCGTCCACAGCTTCTGACAGTCCTGACGTATCAATCGGCATGCCAACTCTCAGTGAAGTACGCACGGCCATTCAGAAACTACGTCACGTACGCGCCGCTGGTCCAGACGGGATACCACCAGAGTACTGAATTCAGGACTTTTCATATCAGGACGATTCATCTCAGGACGGTTCAAACCGGACCATTCATATGAAGGACTACTCATCTCAGGACGTTTCATCAAGAAGATTATTCATCTTAGGACTATTCTTATCAGGACTATTCATCCCGGATGAAGTTATATGTATAAGGAAATTTGAAAATGTCTATGTTATAAGTGCTTTCCTTTGACATCCGTTGACACGCGTTGGTGGAAACAAGCCTACAGATTAGTTTTCAAGAAGCTCTGGTTGATAGGAAATTAGGATGAAAGAGCAAAGGTGGGGGCAGAGTGATGCACCATAATTACTATAACATACATTTTGAATCTGAATACTGTAAATGCAAGCGAGGCTTCACGGCAGTGAGACGGATAGAATTCAAGTCCGCAATTGGAGAAGAATGGTTGACATTACATACTTAGATCTGAATACAAATACTTTCTCACGCAGTGCTACAGAGGTGAGGGGGTTTGAAAATATGTTTTGATTTTTTTGGAACAAGTAATCGATGTATATGGTCCCATACTAACCTTTATTAGTTACTATCATTTTAATTCATGGGCATATATATATATAGTCCTAAGATGAATAATCCTCCTGATGAATTGAAACGTCCTGAGATGAATAGTCCTTGATATGAATGGTCCGCGTTGAACCGTCCTGAGATGAATCGTCCTTATATGAAACGTCCGCATACCAAGCTACTCAAGTGCGCTATTGGCCCGGTTAGCACTGCTCTCCACGAACTTATCTCAATGGCATGGACGACTGGACATGTACCAGCTCAATGGAAGGAGGGAATGGTTCTGGCACTATACAAAGGCCGAGGACCAAGGACCGGATTTCAAGTCACAGGCCAATTAACAGCCTGTCCGTCCCTGGGAAGGTGTTTTCTCACGTACCTCTTGCTAGACTCGATCCACTTCTGATAGCGAAACGTCGCCCAAAACAGTCATGATTCATGGCGGGCCGATCCTAGTGATGGGCACTAGTTTAACTAAAAGTTTCCAACGTTAGTTAAACTACAATTTTTTAGTTAAATCACTTAAATTCAAAGTTTAACTAAAAAAGTTTAGTTAAAATCATAGTTTAGCTAAAAATTTTAGTTATTAACTAAAAAGTTTAATTAACTTTTTTAGTTTGCTGATTTACTTGCCCGTGGTGTACGCATGAACTGTCTGTCTGCCTTGCTTATTTATTCAACGTATGGCTGGCAGCGTGCATAGAATATGTTAGAATAAATGACCCAATGGTCATGAATAGAAAGCAATCATTTTTGTACTAATAAATCATCACTTCAATATTTCTGTTGATATTTGCCGCAAACATTAACAGTTTCTTGATTGAGAAGGGTTTTAAGGATGTGCAGTTAAAAGATGATAAGCCAGGATGTTCAGCTGCAGTTGAACGATAGCTCAGTTCGGCTTCATAAATACTGACAAACAGAAAATGCAAAATGGTAGATGATATTCTGGATAAGTTTCTGTTTCTGAGATCCAGGCTAAAACTGGATGGGTGGATTCCAGATTGATAGACTGATAGTCTGCTTTGGACTGTTATTTCAAACTTTTTTGCTATATTATGAGTTTTTGAATGACTGTCAATGGCTGAGACTGTATTATCTGTCAAATTTAATGACAATAACATTGATGTCGGTTACATAGATGATTCACGTTTGAGAGAAAAATTATGAAGATCCGGTAAAAAAGTTTGTGAAAAAGTTTAGAAAAGTTTCACTGACTTTATTTTAGTTTAGTTCAACTATTTTTAGAAGTTTAAATTCAAACTAAAGTTTAATTAATGATTTTTAGTTGTAAAAAAGTTTTAGTTTAATTAATTTTTAGTTTAGTGCCCCATCACTAGCCGCTCCACAATGGACGCAATCCTCGCTCTCAGACTCCTGTCTGAGATTCACCGGAAGTTTAACATTGCAGGTGGCTTATGTCGATCTAAAATCAGCCTTTGACTCCGTAGACCGTCAGGCACTCTGGATGGCACTCAGCGGTATTAGTATTCCAACGTTCTTATTGATCTTAGTCAAAGATCTACACGAAGGCACGACTGCACGAGTGATCATCAATGACATGCTATCCGAAGCATTTTTGCTGCCTCGGAAGTCCGCCCGGGCCCTGTCCTGGCTCCGGCACTCTTTTGCAGGGCCATGGAATGGGTTTTGGAGCACGCTATTGGACAGGCCTAGATCGTCCTACCGGAACATAGCTTCTTCGACCTAGACTTCGCTGACGACGTTGCTGTTCTGGAAACATCTGTTACGAACCTTGAAACATAACTTAACCAGATTGAGTCAACAACTTCCCAACTAGGACTACACGGGTCTTGGACAAAAGCCAGGCTGCAGAACCTGGGGTCTGGACGAAACACGAGAGACATAGATGTAAATGGACACCGGGTGGAAAATGGACCTGAATTCACCTACATAGTCAGTGTCCAGAGTTCTGACGTCACTTATCATCATTCGTAAAATCGGCATAGCTGCATATGCCATGAGGTCTCTTTAAAGTCTATGGCGCCAAAGACAGATACAGCTCTGTTCTGTGAAAGAAAATTTTTAAATTTTGTGCACCGATAATTATCGGTGCACCTCTAATTATTATTTTTATCTTAACACGCGTTAACTCACTCACAAAGTGAAGAATCATAGTTGCGGAGCTAGTCAGAGGTGAACAATTTGCTGAAAGGTCGCCAATAAACCAGCGGAAAGGGTCGGATTCCAACCCGCTTTCCGTCGATTGCGTGTCAAGTATCCTAACATTATATTTAATTGCGACGCTGAATCAATGAAGCAGCTGGTATAGACAGAGACGTCAATAAAGAGGGGAAAGTGGAGGGACACGTTAATGCAGCGAATATTTATTTCTCAGAGAAACCATTTTCAATCGCTGGCCCCCCACTGTTACACCTTTACTTTCTCAATGTGTGCACTGTCTTAAGTTTTCAACATGAGATCCACGAAACAAATTCAGGAGACCGCACTCATCGTTGTTAACAGTGATGCTGTCTATCTATTATTAAGAAATCATCAAAAGGAAAAATCAGAGATTACAATGTTCAAGCAAAAATAATAATCCATCCAGTAATTGATTTCGCATCCCGCTGTGAGCAGGTTCACCACGCATTTATCAATAAAACTACCATTAAATAAGCACAATAGACATTATTAAGAAAGAGAAGAGTGAAATACTTACTGTATATTTTGCAGTTTAGAAGTCACGACATTTTCACACATCTCTTAGTCTCGTCCAGGCTTCATATTAAGAAATACCATTGTCTTTTAAATCTAAATGAAACGATTGCTTTTCTGGCGGATTCTGGCCAAGTTAGCCGAATTTATACTGCCTGTATATTCAAAATTTTATGTATGTACATTATTCACTAAAAAGATGCTCGCTTCGCTCGCAGTGCAGGATAATACTAATTCAATACCTATACCTAATACCCAATCATTGAATTCATGCTGAACAACATTTCAATGATGTACTGTACATACGCCACCTAGCCAAGCTCCGCGCCACGTAATAATTAGGCCTATGTACGTTAAAATAACGCAACTGTGACCATTTGTGACGCTGTACACGTATTTTTTTGTGTATGTTAAAATGTACGTTAAAATTTTAAGCTACGAACAATTGTTGCCAATAGCAACGTCGTCGCACGCCCACCCCTCTGACGCTGCAATGACTCGGCTAAACCGTGCTAAACGTACGCTTCGTCAAATGCTTCTTCGTCAACCAATGAGAACGCTTGAAGGTAACAGACATACAGAACAAGGATCTTAATATTATAGATGTGACAAAGTCCACAGTATTAATGCCGAGAAATCACTTTACTAGTCAGACTACGTTTTAGATTACACTCAAATCCGGTTCATGGCGGGTTTCATCGACCTTTAAATGCCTGACTATAGTCATTTCTAAACTCAGAAACTATGGCATCCGTGTAACTGCTCTCAACATGCATAAGCTCTTTCTGCAGGTCTCGAGAACGGGCCACGTCCATGCTGAATGGCTGGATGGCATTATTATCTCCCTGTTCAGAGGAAAACGCCCAAAAACGTCCCGCAGCAGCTACCGGCCTATTACCTTGCTATCGGTTCCAGGGAAGGTCTTCGCTCACCTCCTACTGGCGCGCATCCAACCCCTGCTGCTGGCGACCCGTAGACCACAGCAATCTGGTTTTACTCCGGGCAGGTCTACTATTGATGCTATACTTGCCTTGAGGCTACTTTCTGAGTTGAACTGAAAATTTGACCACACCAAAGCTCGATCATACGTATAATGCGTATTATATTTTTTGTATCATACGCGCGTATTTCAACGTATGACTCTTTATCATACGCGCTATCATCATCATCATCATCATCATCATCATCATCATCATCATCATCATCATCATCATCATCATCATCATCATCATCATCATCATCATCATCATCATCATCATCATCAGTGTTTCTGTTTCTCGACAGGTCCAGGTATCCAGTTATTCCACTCCGATCGATTGCTTGCTTCTTCTTTGAGTTCCTGATATCCTTTATTCATCATCCACTCCAACATCATCTTTCTCGGTCTACCTCTCACTCTCTTTCCCTCCATTTTTCCTTCGATTATTGTTCTTAGTAGAGAGTCATGCCGGAGGACATGCCCCATCCAATTTCTCTGCCTTTTCCGGATTGTATCTATCAGGCTTCTTTCTTCCTCTATCTCCTTCATGACTTCCTCGTTTGTCTTATGCTCTGTGTATTTTACTTTTAGCATTTTCCTCCAAATCCACATTTCAAAAGCCTCTAATCGTTTTATATCTGCCTTTCTCATTGTCCACGTCTCCGCCCCATACAACGCCACACTCCATATCAATGTTTTTACCAATCTCTTTTTTAGGTTTAGTTAATTACCGGTCTGTTAACCATTTACCTACACAAAGAAATTAAAAAGGAAACAAGTGTTAACAGAAGAGAATTTTGGGATCAGTTACAGTGACGTGGCGTGACGTCGCCATTGATATTGCTCGCTATGTAAGCAAATTATAAGCCACCGAGCAGAATTATAAAATACGCGTATCAAACGCGTATTTTATTTTTTTATTCATACGCGCGTAATTTAACGTATTTTATTTTGTCATACGCGTATGATCGAGCTATGGACCACACACTGAACGTCGCATTTCTCGATATCAAATCTGCCTTCGACCCCGTTGATCGCTCTACCCTATGTATGGCATTACTTTTGCATACCTGACATCCTATTTAATTTAATAGAAGGTCTGCATTAGAACACCGGAACATATGTTCGCGTCGGCGGAAAGCTCTAGCCAAAACTAAAGACGAACTTATTTTCTCGTAGACTGTCACCCTTGAACCCTTTGCCAGAAGATTTCGCAGCTGTAAATTAAACTCACTTTCCTAGGCTGTCAGATCTGTCAAGGAATTAAGTTTTTTCAACACGTATATTCCGAATAAAATTTCCTCCATAGCTCTACCTGTTTTCCCCACTGACTGACCTCTGAATTGACATGTTTTTTGCGGACGATTTACAGCACCTTCGATTGATATCTTTGGAGTATTAGAACTAATGCTGTAAAAGTGCATTCTTTACATATATACCTACACCCTATCAATGTTAATATCAATCTATACTAGAGCTAAATCACGTCTCCTGTGTTTTCATAGTATGCCTTGCTGCTTCCCCAGTCCCACTCTGACTGATATCTGGAATTGACCTTGCCCGGTTGACCACTAAACTTATAGCTGTTTCAACGGTTGATTAAGCACCTATGAATAAGCAGCTACTACGGTACCTGCTTTCGAAAGAGCTCTAGAAATTCACGAAATTTTACTTACTTACTTCTTTACTTACTTACTCTAATTGGGCCAGTGTGACTCAAGCAGTGGAGACCTACATTAACGTAATGAATGACTAAGAAATATTGCATGAAAATTATCCATCAAAACAATCCGAATGTACTTAAGATCTCTTCGGAATCAAATCTACTTTGATCTCGATGACCTTCGTGTCACTTCATCGAAGCATTTACGCAATATTGTTGCAATCTTCAGCTCACGGCTGTGGCTGTCAACGCACATTTTCATGAAAGTCAGATTTTGCATCCTCAAATTGCGACGGCTCACAGAAGGTGTCATTTTCTTCCAGCAAAGGAAGCGCTCAGATCAGGTGATATGTTTTCTAATGCCTAAAGTAGATCACTGCCAACGGTCATCTCTACGGCCTATCCGACGTTATGAGTTGAAACGTACACAAACGCCAGGTCCCTACGAAGTGAGGGTGCAGGGGATGCAGCTGCACCGCTTGGAAAAATTCAGGGGTGCAGTGCACCCCCTGGAGGCCGGTACGACTCTGCACTCCCTGCACCCCTGGAAAAAAGAGAGTTATTATAGCGACGACAGGTGTCGTATAAAATAAATTCCGCCATAAAATAAGTTCCTGGGCGGAGCCTACGGTTGCTACGGTACTGAAATTATGCGGCTTACGTATAAAATAAGTTCCGCCATGAAATAAGTTCCTGAGCGGTCTGCTGGTGCTAATTACGTATAAATTTAATAATGTGCTAATGCATTTCCTCCTAACTGCTGTTAGCAGGTTATAAATGTATTTCCTACCTACCTACCTACCTACCTACCTACCTACCTACACATTCTTAGCAGGTACTAAATTTAATTCCTAGCTATCTACACATGGCTACAGAGAAGGGCAAAATCGAATCAGGATTTAGATTCAATATACGATTCAATCACCAGAGGGATTTGATTTGATGGCCAAAGATTTGATTTATAAATCAAGTGGCTTGATTCGAATTAAGAATAATGTGATTTAGAGTGGTTTAGGAGGCTAAGTGAGCCTGTGTGAAAACCACTGTTGTAACTCTAACCTCGTCCAAACTGTTCAATTTGTCCACAATCCCTAAAGCAATTCGCATTAGTGGCCAATGGCATAGCCAGGATTTCCTGAAGGGTAGGATATAAATTTATGACCTAGGATATAAAGTTATGACCTACCTTGAATTTGCAGTGATGACCAAAGGTGTAGATGGCTAGGATATAAATTTATGACCTAGGATATAAAGTTATGACCTACCTTGAATTTGCAGTGATGACCAAAGGTGTAGATGGGTAGAATATAAATTTATGACCTAGGATATAAAGTTATGACCTACCTTGAATTTGCAGTGATTACCAAAGATCTAGATGGATAGGATATAAATTTATGACCTAGGGTATAAATTTATGACCTACCTTGAATATCAGAGTTATGACCAAAGGTGTAGATGGCTAGGATATAAATTTATGACCTAGGATATAAATTTATGACCTACCTAACATTTCAGTCTCGGCCAAAGTAAGGCTATATGTGTAGATGGGTATGATATAAATTTATGACCTACCTCAAACTTCTTTTTTGATAAATTTATGACCTAAGATATAAATTTATGACCTCCCGTAAATTTTCCTGCGATCATCTATAATTTCAAAAATTTCCAGGGGTTACTCCCCCGGGTCTCATAAATAATGGGAGGGGAGGGGATAAAGGTGGAAAGCGATAAATTCGTCTTAAAAAGGTCCCTGGTACTTTATGTCATACCATTGCGATTGGGTACAAAAAGCGGCACTTTCAAGGGTTTAATTTGGGGCTGTAAAATACTTAATAAAACTCACGGGCATTTCAAATGTTAAAAAAATTTCTGATGGTTAAACCCCGGACACCCAGACCCAGTTTCTAATTTGCTGTTCCAGACCCCGTTGACTCCAGTTGAGTTAAAACCACACTTTGCATGGGCTGGCTACACCACTGTTTGGTGGGTAGGTTGCCTGCCAAGAATTCCCAAGTAGGAACCAAAATTATGGTACGCGTTGCTATGGACGGGGCGGTTCTAATGTTGATTGACAGGCTATCCGCCGACCAATCAAAATTTGATCAGGAACTTATTTTATGGCGGAACTTATTTTATATGACACCGGCCTTGGGCTGCACCAGTAGCAGAGACCGCGGGCGCCCATCCGCCTCGACCAGCGTCTCTTCCCGACCATGGGCTGCGTTAGTAGCAACGACCGCCGGGAGCCCGTCCGCCGTGGCAACCGCCTACTTCCGGGCATGGGATGCGCAATCAGTGACGCCCGCTGCCTCATCAACGCCGTCCGATACGTTATCAGCGATCTCCACTGTCTCACCAGCGATTTCCGCTGTCTTATAAGCGCCGTCTGATGCGTCATCAGTGACGTCCGATACTTCATCGTTGACGTCAGCTGCGCCTTCAGAGACGTCTGCTGCCTCATCAAAGACGTCTGCTGCCTCATCAGATACGTCTGCTGCCTCATCAGAGACGTCTGCTGCCTCATCAGAGACGTCTGCTGCCTCATCAGAGACGTCTGCTGCGTTTTCACTGATTTCCGCCGCGCCAGGGTCGACAACTTCCGCTGCGCCGGCCACGACTTTCGCCGCGCCAGCGTCGACGATTTCCGCTGTGCCAGTGCTTGCTGTGGAGCCGTCACAGTGATCCATCGGTCTTCAGGATCGTCTCGCCACGTTGACGCGAAGATCTGCGACCTCCTTAGCGACGCCATCTTCGAGAAGCTACGCCCTTTGGCGCGTAGGCTGCAATCAGACACCGCTTTCCGCGCTCAGGGCAGCGCCGAAAGTCAACGCCTGTCTGACGTCAACGCCTCGGTTCGTAGACAACAGGAAGTGAAGTTGTATGTCACCGCACCTCAGATGCCGGTGCATTTCCGCTTTGTTCGGTCGTGGACGTGTTGCCGCTCATACCGCCGTCCGCCGACCCGAAACAGCTTTTCCGATTCTGTTCAACAGCGCCAAGCTAATTGAAGTTTGTCCGCCAGTTCGCCGGATTCCGAACTGCTGCGCCGGCTGTTGCAGACAGACACCATCTGGTGTTGGACCCCAGAATATCAACAGAGCTTCGAGCCACCGATTACATGACACTTCGTCGTCATTGCCGCTCAAGTCGCCATTGCCACGGCATATATATTTAGCATCGCTGACTAAATAACTAAGGGTGCGCAGGTGGAGCAGTGGTTAGCGCACTGGTCAGCCAATCCCGAGGTCCGTGGTTCAACTCCCGGCCGCGGCAGAAACTTTTCGGTTGTTTCTGCCCCAAGCGCCCCCAGTCGACTCAGCTGTGAATGAGTCATCGGGTGTTAACTCGGTGGAAGGAAAGGCGGCGAGGGAAAGGCTGGCAATCCGCCCTCATTCAGCCGTTGCTGTAGATACCTGAAGGCGCTAACCCTTCGGTTCCCGACGGGCCCGCGATGGCCTATGGGTTGTACCTTACCTTACTAAATAACTAGGGTTTCAGAACAGTGCTAGGCGACTTCCCTGTTTCTTTCCGGAGGGGGGGAGGATATAGTGACGGCTGCCAGAGTCGAACTGTATAGCTAGTATGAGTCACCGCCTAGTGCAGGTATCCAGATATCGGACGCCCGCCCGCTAGGTGGAGCCACTCGTCCTTATTCAATAGAGTAATAGACCTGGAGCAGTAGAACTAGCGACAGGTGCAGTGCAGTCGTTGAATAGATGAGAGCTACATCGTAGGACACTTGTAGAAGAATCTCGAATCTGACATTCTTAATTAAATGGATACAATCAACAAGCAGTGATATTTCAGTTCTAAAATAATTGTTAATTGTAGTTTTCGTTCTTATTTCCAATGCAGGCCACCACCGTCATATTTTATTTTTTATATTTTGCACACAACTCGCTAGAGCAATGTTGTTAAAATTATACCTACTCATTTGTGAAATGGTGATCTAAAATTTAGCCGACCAGAAAAAGTGACAAAAGATTTATATATGGTACAGAATTCTGTCGAAAAAGATAGAAAATATTTACTTTACAAGCCTCAAAACAAATTTTACGCTTTTTCTCAGTTCCCGCGCCTTAGATATTAACGCAACCAGTCAAATCAACGGGCAACTACAACAGCTCTATTCGCTAGATGGAACTGGCATATTAAAAGTAAGTAAGTAGCTAGCAATTCGCATTGTCCCAATACAGGACATGTCCCAATACTGGACATTTTCCCTACCATATTAAATTTTAGATGCTTGTTGACAGTGATATTTTACTGAACGGTAACGAAAATTAGAACTGAAATAAAAGGATCGGTGCTGTTAAGGGAGAGAGAACGACAGCGCCCAGCAAGCTGTAGTCAATGCGTCTGCCTGAACACCGGCGCCCGGTTACCAAAGGTGATTAGCCGAAGCGTTGGACTGTATCTGGATCCCTAGTTTACTCTCCATTCACGGCATCTAAGCGGACGTGGCATAGCAGTTGAAAATTTCGTCTGAAGACCGGCGCGTAGTTAGGCGGCCGTGTGTGCAGCCGTTGTCATGGCCGCTGGAACATCGGCGCGCGGTGACCGGGACCTGACGGCGATGCGCTGTACCGTCAGCGAAGCGTCTTTCCACCGTTGACGACGACGCTGTGGGGCTGGATTCCGGGTTTCGCTTTATAACGGCTAATACGCGAAAATACAGAGAGCAGTAGCCGATTCCCCTCAAGCGCCGGTCTTAACAGTTAAAAATCTCAGAAAATTTGTCAGTCATATGGATGTGATCTAGTATTCGCCTTTTGTAGCTATAATTGCGAGACCATAGAGCAAAGCACAGCGATTGAAAGCGACTGCGTATTGGAGCCCGATAAAGTGCTAAAAGCTTATCGTTTCGTATTGACGTATTAAAGGCTATCGATTGCACTACTCGATTAGCGCTAATTATTTTGGCAAACCAGGAGTACGTCTAGCCAACGCGTCTTTTTCCGTGTTACCAGTGTTGTCACTGCTGCCATTGTTTTCATTGTTGCTTGCTCAATGAATTGGAAGATCTGACAGCCGGAGGGAGAGAGTTCCAGATTTTAGGCCCAGAAATAGAAAAAGCTCTCTTACCAATTTCAGTGTTGGTTCTAGGTACATTCAACAATGAATCAGCATACCTTGTTGAATGACGATGGTTTGGGTGATTCAACATAGATTTTAAATATTGAGGTTGGCCAGACTGCAGTGTTTTAAAAACCAGGTGACCAGTTTTGAATAGAATTCTCTGTTCTACCGGCAACCAGTGTAACTTTTGAAGAACAGGTTTAATATGATCATGCTTACGAGTTTTTGTAATGGCTCGGGCAATAGAATTCTGAATCCTTTGAAGCTTTTGCATGTTAGATCTGGTCATACCATTGTAAAGAGAATTGCAATAATCAAGTCTGCTGCTGACAAGGGCGTTTGTAAGAGGAATCAGAGCGGATTTGGGCACAAAATCACGAATTCGTCGAATATATCTGATTTGCATATGAGCAGCTCTGCTGACCTTATTTATATGATCGTTAAACGACATGTTCTTATCAAATATCACCCCTAGGTTGCGGACAGACTGACTTAGATTAACTGAAATGTTGTCAAATATAAACGAATTTATGTCTTCAAATTTACTTAGATTAAATTATGTACCAAGAAGTAAAAACTCAGTTTTTGAAGGGTTAAGTGCAAGCTTATTATTAAATATCCAAGACTGAACGTTTTGCAGGCAAAGGGACAGATTTTCTAGTGACATGGAGGAGGTTTTATCGTCGAAGGCAATGAATAACTGTGTATCGTCAGCATAGAAATGATAGTCAGCAGAGAATTGTGAAAGAAGCGATCCAAGGGGCATTGTATATAAGGTGAAAAGGAGAGGACCTAAAACAGATCCCTGGGGAACACCGAAATCTAATTTAGCTGAGTTTGACTGTGCACCGTTACAATAAACAGCTTGACTGCGTTGTTGAAGATAGGATGTGAACCACTCTAATACAGTACCCGATAAGCCAAACCAATGTTCGAGTCTGTGGAGAAGGATTGCATGATCTATGGTGTCAAAAGCCGAAGACAAATCTAATAAAATAAGTGCAGTTACCTTGCCGTTATCCATAGCAGACAAAATATAATCATGAACAGCTAGCAGAGCAATTTCAGTTGAATGAAATTTTTAAGTCGCTGTACCGTCGGAGTCTCAGCGCATTGTCAGTGAAGGTGAAGCTTGGCTGTGATGAAAAAGGCCTTTCTTTTGGTTGCATATGCACCGAGGAGGCCAACTCTGAGCCAAGGAAGGAAACAGAAGTCCCGCCTATCGTAAAGGCGCGGGGAATCAGTTTCGGTGAATTGACCGGCAAGGAAAAGAGTGGAACGACGTCCATTCAGGCACGGTTAACCCCGGTTTTTGGTGAAGGCCAGGAAGAAACAAAAGGGCGACGCGGCCCGTCTAGGAGCGAGAGCAGAAGGTACCAAGCATGCTAAGAAGCCGCAACAAAGACAGAGTCGCCTGTCTTTAAGAGAGTGGAAGACGGTTATATTACCGAGAATGAAGAGACATGACACCAAGTCGAAACCAGTGACCAAAAATATGTTCAGAAATTGTTTAAGGCGCCGAGACCAAGCGGTGGCCAGCGATAAGAGGAGCCAGTTAAACGGTATCTCGGACGAGGCCGGAGACAGGACAGACAGAGACACGTCAGACTAGAAAATTCTGGACCCTGTGTTAAGGAGCGGCCATCCTCAGTAGCCAGCCTGCCCGGCAGCCGCGGACACTTCGTTTGATGGTTGCGAATCTGAAAGGCAAACAGACGCCCCCGATTAGGCAGAGTCGGCGGCAGATGGCGATCGGGAAACCGAGCGGGCCTTGGGGGCCGCCCGACCGCCGGCCGCGCGACGAGACGGCGAGCTGGGGTCGCCACAATTACTCGGCTCGAGGTTATTTATCGTGCCAGGTCGACAAGTATGATATATTAATATCGATATTTTTGAAATGAAAATCAAATATTCTAATCAAGGATTGTGCCTTTTTCAGATTTCTTCACCTACTAAATATTTCATTATATTGTTGTTGGCTCCACAGGGGCACAAGTCAAAATGCATGAGCCGTTGACAGAGAAGGAATTATTAGCGATCGAGAACAGTCGTGAAATTCTGCTTGAGCTTATTGATACCTCCCCATTATGTGATCTTTTGAAGAAGTACGGTGTCTTTGACACAGAGCAATTGGACTCTATTTCTTCAAAATCCACACCGAGAGAGAAAAACGAAATGTTGTTGGAACTTCTCAGGAATGGCAATTTAGTTTCCTATTGGCTGACGATCAGATGTCTTCACCAGTCAAATCAAAGTCGTGCTGCAGAGAGATTGGAAGGAGGAGGCTGTTAGTATACGTTTCTGTTAACCCCGTTATCTCATTTCGCTCCTTTTTATAACAGACTAGCTTCCTTTGTAATTTTGACATGTCAAAGCGAAAGAAGAGTACCGTGATAAGATATGGCATATCTTCGACAAATATAGTCCTATATATTTACGAAATTCTTGATTTGTTTAGTTCCAATTACATATTCCTATACCTTTACACTCTCCAGATATAGCTTGCCATTCACAAATTTTAGCTGCAGAGCTTTACAATTTTTGAAGGGTAGCTGTTTTATGCCAGAAAGTGGACCCCTCGTAATTTTAATTCTTTGCACAGATGGTTGAAAAGAGGAATAAACATGCAAAAAATTATGTACAGTATACTTCGTCCTTTTAGCGTTCCAGTAGCCTGGGATATAGCTAATTTTAAAAAGTACAAGTACCTATTGTTCTAAAACTACATTATCCGACAGAGTGTGCTCGGGGTAGGGAGACTATACCGGAACCAAATGTGTGGTCCGATTTTAAAATGTTTGATTTATTTTGTTCCAATTAAATTTTCATACAACTTCGACGCTCATCAAAAATAGGTTACACCTCATAAAGGTTTGCTACACAGCTTGGAACCCAAAAACATTTTTTGGAGAGAGTTTGTTTTAGACCGGAAAGTGGACCTGTCTTGCAAATGTTTTAAAGTTTTCCACTATTGGTTAAAAAGAGCAATAAAAAGCTGTGATGAAAAAGGCCTTTACTTTGGTTGCATATGCACCGAGGAAGCCAACTCTGAGCTAAGGAAGGAGATTGTCGCAAAGGAGCGGGCAGTCAGTTTGTGTGAATTGACCGTGAGGGAAAAGAGTGGAACGCCGTCCATTCAGGCATGGGTTAATCCCGGATTTTGGAGAAAACGCTGAGGAAACAAATAGACGCCGCGGCCCGTATAGGAGAGAGAGCAGAAGGTACCAGGCAAGCTAAGAAGCCGCAACAGAAGATAGACAACGCCGCCTGTCTTTAAGAGAGTGAAAGACGGTTATATTACCGAGAATGAAGATACGTGGCACCAAGTCGAAACTGGTGACCAAAATATGTACAGAAATCGTTCAACCTTCCTAGCGTTAAGGACGGCTCACGGTCGTCTTTTGTCTACGTCTCCAGAGGAGCAGGTGCAGCTGCAGGAGCAGAAGGTGACCACCCACTTAATTGTTTTAGTGACACGCCCAACCAAATGGAGCCGCGGTCTTTGGCACATGAGGTATTCTTAGTAGACACTGTGAGCCAAGTATCGCATTCCAATATCCAATGCCCTTCGGCCAAAGGAGCCAACCATTGTTTGCCGCTGAATAGTGTGACAGATGGGACGTTCCTTCGGAAGCATTGTAAGGAATGCACGGAACGCTTTCTGCATGGAAAAGTGCCAGAGAAGTTAACTTCAAAGAGGTTAAGGCGCCGCGACCAAGCGGTGGCAAGCGATAGGAGGAGCCAGTTAAAGGGTCTCTCGGACGAGGCCGGAGGCGGGACAGACAGAGACACGTCAGACTAAGAAATTCTGGACCCTGTGTTAAGGAGCGGCCATCCTCAGTAGGCGTCCTGCCCGGCAGCCGCGGACACTTCGTTTGATGGTTGTGAATCGGAAAGGCAAACAGACTCCGCCGATCAGGCAGAGTCGGCGGCAGATGGCGATCGGGAAACCGAGCGGGCGTTGGGGGCCGCCCGACCGCCGGCCG
The DNA here is from genome assembly GCA_018105865.1 of Metaphire vulgaris. Lineage (NCBI taxonomy): Eukaryota > Metazoa > Annelida > Clitellata > Crassiclitellata > Megascolecidae > Metaphire > Metaphire vulgaris. The sequence goes on from JACLAT010000090.1 coordinate 91,903, forward strand.
CGCGACGAGACCGCGAGCCGGGGTCGCCACAATTACTCGGCTCGAGGTTATTTATCGTGCCAGGTCGACAAGTATGATATATTAATATCGATATCTTTGAAATGAAAATCAAATATTCTAATCAAGGATTGTGCTTTTTTTAGATTTCCTCACCTAGTAAATATTTCATTGTATTGTTGTTGGCTCCACAGGGGCACAAGTCAAAATGCATGAGCCGTTGACAGAGAAGGAATTATTAGCGATCGAGAACAGTCGTGAAATTCTGCTTGAGCTTATTGATACCTCCTCATTATGTGATCTTTTGAAGAAGTACGGTGTCTTTGACACAAAGCAATTGGACTCTATTTCTTCAAAATCCACACCGAGAGAGAAAAACGAAATGTTGTTGGAACTTCTCAGGAATGGCAATTTACTTTCCTATTGGCTGACGATCAGATGTCTTCACCAGTCAAAGCAAAGTCGTGCTGCAGAGAGATTGGAAGCAGGAGGCTGTTAGTATACGTTTCTGTTAACCCCTTGATCTCATTTCGCTCCTTTTTTATAACAGACCAGCTTCCTTTGTAATTTTGACATGTCAAAGCGAAAGAAGAGTACCGTGATAAGATACGGCATATCTTCGACAAATATAGTCCTATTTACGAAATTCTTGATTTGTTTAGTTCCAATTACATATTCCTATACCTCTACACTCTTTAGATATAGCTTACCATTCACAAATTTTAGCTTAGGAGATTTACAATTTTTGAATTTTTTAAGGGTGGCTGTTGTATGCCAGAAAGTGGACCCCTCGAAATTTTAATTCTTTGCACAGATGGCTGGAAAGAGAAATAAACATGCAAAACAATGATGTATATAATTCGTCCTTTTTGCGTTCCAGTAGCCTGAGATATAGCTTATTTTAAAAGTCCAAGTATCTATTGTTCTAAAACTAAATTATCCGATAGAGTGTGCTCGGGGTAGGGAGACTACATCTGAATATGGTCCGATTTTAAAATGTTTGATTTATTTTGTTCCAATTAAATTCTGATACAACTTTGACGCTCGTCAAAAATAGTTTACCCCTCAAAAAGGTTTGCTACACAGCTTGGAACCCAAAAACATTTTTTTGAAGGAATTTGTTTTAGACCGGAAAGTGGACTTCCCTTCCAAATGTTTAAAGTTTGCCCTAATGGTTATAAAGAGCAATAAAAAGCTGTAATAAAAAACGCCTTTCTTTTGGTTGCATATGCACCATAGAGGCCAACTCTGAGCTAAGGAAGGAGACAGAAGCCCCGCCTGTCGTAAAGTCAGTTTGGGTGAATTGACCGCCAAGGAAAAGAGTGGAACGCCTTCCATTCAGGCACGGTTATCCTCGGTTTTTGGTGAAAGAGTTAAGAAACAAATAGACGCCGCGTCCCGTCTAGGAGCGAGAGCAGAAGGTACCAAGCATGCTAGGAAGCCGCAACAGAGGATAGACAGCGTCGCCTGTCTTTATGAGAATGGAAGACGGTTATATTACCGAGAATGAAGATACGTGGCACCAAGTCGAAACCAGTGACCAAATATATGTACATAAATCGCTCAAGGCGCCGAGACCAAGCGGTGGCCAGCGATAAGAGGAGCCAGTTAAAGGGTCTCTCGGACGAGGCCGGAGGCGGGACAGACAGAGACACGTCAGACTAGGAAATTCTGGACCTTGTTTTGAGGAGCGGCCATCCTCATTATGCGGCCTGCCCGGCAGCCGCGGACACTTCGTTTGATGGTTGTGAATCGGAAAGGCAAACAGACTCCGCCGATCAGGCAGAGTCGGCGGCAGATGGCGATCGGGAAACCGAGCGGGCGTTGGGGGCCGCCCGACCGCCGGCCGCGCGACGAGACGGCGAGCTGGGGTCGCCACAATTACTCGGCTCGAGGTTATTTATCGTGCCAGGTCGACAAGTATGATATATTAATATCGATATTTTTGAAATGAAAATCAAATATTCTAATCAAGGATTGTGCTTTTTTAGATTTCCTCACCTACTAAATATTTCATTATATTGTTGTTGGCTCCACAGGGGCACAAGTCAAAATGCATGAGCCGTTGACAGAGAAGGAATTATTAGCGATCGAGAACAGTCGTGAAATTCTGCTTGAGCTTATTGATACCTCCTCATTATGTGATCTTTTGAAGAAGTACGGTGTCTTTGACACAGAGCAATTGGACTCTATTTCTTCAAAATCCACACCGAGAGAGAAAAACGAAATGTTGTTGGAACTTCTCAGGAATGGCAATTTACTTTCCTATTGGCTGACGATCAGATGTCTTCACCAGTCAAATCAAAGTCGTGCTGCAGAGAGATTGGAAGCAGGAGGCTGTTAGTATACGTTTCTGTTAACCCCTTGATCTCATTTCGCTCCTTTTTTATAACAGACCAGCTTCCTTTGTAATTTTGACATGTCAAAGCGAAAGAAGAGTACCGTGATAAGATACGGCATATCTTCGACAAATATAGTCCTATTTACGAAATTCTTGATTTGTTTAGTTCCAATTACTTATTCCTATACCTTTACACTCTCCAGATATAGCTTACCATTCACAAATTTTAGCTGCAGAGCTTTACAATTTTTGAGGAGTAGCTGTTTTATGCCAGAAAGTGGACCCTTCGAAATTTTAATTCTTTGTACAGATGGCTGGAAAGAGGAATAAACATGCAAAACAATGATGTATATACTTCGTCCTTTTAGCGTTCCAGTAGCCTGGGATATAGCTAATTTTAAAAAGTACAAGTACCTATTGTTCTAAAACTAAATTATACGACAGAGTATGCTCGGGGTAGGGAGACTATATTTGAAGCAAATATGGTCCGATTTTAAAATGTTTGATTTATTTTGTTCCAATTGTTCCAATTCCATTTCTCATACAACTTTGCAGATCATCAAAGATAGGTTACCCCTCGAAAAGGTTTGCTACACAGCTTGGAACCCAAAAACATTTTTTGGAGGGAGTTTGTTTTAGTCCGGAAAGTGGACTTTCCTTCCAAATGTTTAAAGTTTGCACTAATGGTTAGAAAGAGCAATAAAAATCTATGATTGATAAGACCTTTCCTTTTGGTTTAGCATATGCGCCGAGGAGGCCAACTATGAGCCAATGTATGAGACAGAACCCCGCCTGTCGTAAAGACGCTTGGAATCAATTTTGGTGAATTGACCGGCAAAGAAAAGAGAGGAACGACGTCCATTCAGGCACGGTTAACCCCGGTTTTTGGTGAAGGCGCGGAGGAAACAAATGGACGCCGCGGCCCGTCTAGGAGCGTAAGCAGAAGGTACCAAGCATGCTAAGAAGCCGCAACAAAGACAGCGTCGCCTGTCTTTAAGAGAGTGGAAGACGGTTATATAACCGAGAATGAAGAGACATGACACCAAGTCGAAACCAGTGACCAAAAATATGTTCAGAAATTGTTTAAGGCGCCGAGACCAAGCGGTGGCCAGCGATAAGAGAAGCCAGTTAAAGGGTCTCTCGGACGAGGCTGGAGACAGGACAGACAGAGACACGTCAGACTAGGAAATTCTGGACCCTGTGTTAGGGAACGGCCATCCTCAGTAGGCGGCCTGCCCGGCAACCGCGGACACTTCGTTTGATGGTTGTGAATGTGAAAGGCAAACAGACGCCCCCGATTAGGCAGAGTCGGCGGCAGATGGCGATCGGGAAACCGAGCGGGCCTTGGGGGCCGCCCGACCGCCGGCTGCGCGACGAGACGGCGAGTTGTGGTCGCCACAATTACTCGGCTCGAGGTTATTTATCGTGCCAGGTCGACAAGTATGATATATTAATATCGATATTTTTGAAATGAAAATCAAATATTCTAATCAAGGATTGTGCCTTTTTCAGATTTCTTCGCCTACTAAATATTTCATTATATTGTTGTTGGCTCCACAGGGGCACAAGTCAAAATGCATGAGCCGTTGACAGAGAAGGAATTATTAGCGATCGAGAACAGTCGTGAAATTCTGCTTGAGCTTATTGATACCTCCCCATTATGTGACCTTTTGAAGAAGTACGGTGTCTTTGACACAGAGCAATTGGACTCTATTTCTTCAAAATCCACACCGAGAGAGAAAAACGAAGTGTTGTTGGAACTTCTCAGGAATGGCAATTTACTTTCCTATTGGCTGACGATCAGATGTCTTCACCAGTCAAATCAAAGTCGTGCTGCAGAGAGATTGGAAGCAGGAGGCTGTTAGTATATTTTTCTGTTAACCCCTTGATCTCATTTCGCTCTTTTTTTATAACAGACCAGCTTCCTTTGTAATTTTGACATGTCAAAGCGAAAGAAGAGTACCGTGATAAGATACGGCATATCTTCGACAAATATAGTCCTATTTACGAATTTATTGATTTTTTTAGTTCCAATTACATATTCCTATACCTTTACACTCCCCAGATATAGCTTACCATTCACAAATTTTAGCTTACGAGATTTACAATTTTTGAATTTTTTAAGGGTGGCTGTTGTATGCCAGAAAGTGGACCCCTCGAAATTTTAATTCTTTGCACAGATGGTTGGAAAGGGGAATAAACATGCAAAACAATGATGTATATACTTCGTCCTTTTAGCGTTCCAGTAGCCTGGGATATAGCTTATTTTAAAAGTCCAAGTATCTATTGTTCTAAAACTAAATTATCCGATAGAGTGTGCTCGGGGTAGGGAGACTATATTTGAAGCAAATATGGTCCGATTTTAAAATGTTTGATTTATTTTGTTCCAATTGTTCCAATTCCAATTCTCATACAACTTTGACGTTGATCAAAAATAGGTTACCTCTCAAAAAGGTTTGCTACACAGCTTGGAACCCAAAAACATTTTTTGGAAGGAATTTGCTTTAGACCGGAAAGCGGACCGGTCTTGCAAATGTTTTGAAGTTTTGCACTAATGGTTAAAAAGAGCAATAAACAGCTGTGATGAAAAAGGCCTTTCCTTTGGTTGTATATGCACCAAAGAGGCCACCTCTGAGCTAAGGAAGGAGACAGAAGCCTCGCCTGTCGTAATGTCAGTTTGGGTGAATTGACCGCCAAGGAAAAGAGTGGAACGCCTTCCATTCAGGCACGGTTATCGCCGGTTTTTGGTGAAAGAGTTAAGAAACAAATAGACGCCGCGTCCCGTCTAGGAGCGAGAGCAGAAGGTACCAAGCATGCTAGGAAGCCGCAACAGAGGATAGACAGCGTCGCCTGTCTTTATGAGAATGGAAGACGGTTATATTACCGAGAATGAAGATACGTGGCACCAAGTCGAAACCGGTGACCAAATATATGTACATAAATCGCTTAAGGCGCCGAGACCAAGCGGTGGCCAGCGATAAGAGGAGCCAGTTAAAGGGTCTCTCGGACGAGGCCAGAGTCAGGACAGACAGAGACACGTCAGACTAGGAAATTCTGGATCTTGTTTTGAGGAGCGGCCATCCTCATTATGCGGCCTGCCCGGCAGCCGCGGACACTTCGTTTGATGGTTGTGAATCGGAAAGGCAAACAGACTTCGCCGATTAGGCAGAGTCGGCGGCAGATGGCGATCGGGAAACCGAGCGGGCGTTGGGGGCCGCCCGACCGCCGGCCGCGCGACGAGACCGCGAGCCGGGGTCGCCACAATTACTCGGCTCGGGGTTATTTATCGTGCTGGTCGACAAGTATGATATATAAATGTCGATATCTTTGAAATGAAAATCAAATATTCTAATCAAGGATTGTGCTTTTTTCAGATTTCCTCACCTACTAAATATTTCATTGTATTGTTGTTGGCTCCACAGGGGCACAAGTCAAAATGCATGAGCCGTTGACAGAGAAGGAATTATTAGCGATCGAGAACAGTCGTGAAATTCTGCTTGAGCTTATCGATACCTGCCAGTTAATTGATCTTTTGAAGAAGTACAGTGTCTTTGACACAGAGCAATTGGACTCTATTTCTTCAAAATCCACACCGAGAGAGAAAAACGAAGTGTTGTTGGAACTTCTCAGGAATGGCAATTTACTTTCCTATTGGCTGACGATCAGATGTCTTCACCAGTCAAATCAAAGTCGTGCTGCAGAGAGATTGGAAGCAGGAGGCTGTTAGTATACGTTTCTGTTAACCCCTTGATCTCATTTCGCTCCTTTTTTATAACAGACCAGCTTCCTTTGTAATTTTGACATGTCAAAGCGAAAGAAGAGTACCGTGATAAGATACGGCATATCTTCGACAAATATAGTCCTATTTACGAAATTCTTGATTTGTTTAGTTCCAATTACATATTCCTATACCTTTACACTCTCCAGATATAGCTTGCCATTCACAAATTTTAGCTTCAGAGCTTTACAATTTCTGAAGGGTAGCTAGCTGTTTTATGCCAGAAAGTGGACCCCTCGAAATTTTAATTCTTTGCACAGATGGCTGGAAAGAGAAATAAACATGCAAAACAATGATGTATATACTTCGTCTTTTTAGCGTTCCAGTAGCCTGGGATATAGCTAATTTTAAAAGTCCAAGTATCTATTGTTCTAAAACTAAATTATCCGACAGAGTATGCTCGGGGTAGGGAGATTACATCTGAATATGGTCCGAGTTTAAAATGTTTGATTTATTTTGTTCCAACTAAATTCTCATACAACTTTGCAGATCATCAAAGATAGGTTACCCCTCAAAAAGGTTTGCTACACAGCTTGGAACCCAAAAGCATTTTTGGAGGGAGTTTGTTTTAGACCGGAAAGTGGACTTCCCTTGCAAATGTTTTAAAGTTTTGCACTAATGGTTAGATAGAGCAATAAAAAGCTTTCATGCTATACAATTGTGTATACCTCATCCTTGTAGCTTTCATATAGCATGGGATATAGCAAATTTAAAAATTGCAGTATTCCATTTTGCAGAGCGATTTTTTCCAAAAATAAATCCCCGCCACGGGACGTCGTCTAAAAATTTTAACGCACGGTAAAAAATTTGCCACTTTGTATGATGCACGAAGACGCAAAATGTGCTCAACTAATAGGCCTATTATTAATTAGTAGCTGTTAGCCAGTGAAAAATGACGAGAGAGAGTGGCTATCTCTTTCCTCGATTTTGTTGCAAAAGTTCGTATTATTACATATAACAATTTTTTAAAATCTGAAAATGTAAAGTGAATGCGTAGATTATCATTTAAATTTCTCCTATGTGCTGACTGGGTGGTCTTGCCCTCTCCCTTACCACAGGGGTTGCACACCATAACGGAACCTACGACTACCGTTTGAGCCTACGATTCCTTTGGGATTTGGTCTTCCACGGGGAATGCACCCTCCAGTGTTACCTACGGCTCCTTTTGGCTTACGGCTCCTTTTGGGTTTACGGACCCAACGGAGCTTTGTATCCAATGGAGGGCTGGGACTTTTCTCCCCGGGAGCTGCGCCCCAGTGGCGGATACAGCCCACATAGGGTGCTGGGTTTAGGTCTCCCACGGGAGGCTGCGCTCCCAGTAAGGCCTACGGCCTCACATGGGGCTGCGCCTTCCAGTAGGACCTGCAGCCCCACACGTGGGGCTGCGCACCTCAGTGGGGCCTACGGCTCCCTCGGGGGGCTTGGTCTTCTACGGGAGGCTGCGCCCCAGTAGGGCCTACGGTCCCCACGTCGGTTGGGGCATGGATTACGACGGGAGGATGCGCCCCTCTTCCAGTAGGGTCTACAAGTTACTGCCCAACACGCGGGACTGCGTCCCCAGTAGGGCCTACGGCGCCACACGGGTTACTGCGCCCCCAGTGGTGCCGTACAACGTGTATTCAATCAGGACGATTCGTGAAGCTGCAATGAAGACGCTTCGTCAAACGCGCCGTCGATTATACAGTTTGGTTGTCAATGACAACAATGTCCTCCAACATCTGCCGTGCATCGTGACTGACAAACTTAGCAAACTTACATAGAGACTCATTATATAAGATCTCACTTCAGACGTTAGTTTGAAGTATATATATATATATATATATATATATATATATATATGTGTGTGTGTGTGTGTGTGTGTGTCGTTCGAAAATGGAGAAATGAATCTTACACACCTACATACCAAATCGCCTTACGTCAGCGGTTCTCAACCTGTGGGTCGCGACCCCGACGGGGGTTGAATGACGATTTGCCAGGGGTCGCCTGAAACCTTCGGAAATATGGCGTTGTCTCTTTTTTCATGCGCAAAACTTGTAATTGTACAAAATTTTCCAATTTGCAGTTACTCGTTTTTTAAAACTAGAATTGCCATTCGAGGATAGACATTGCAGTCAATTGAATCAGAATGATTTCAAACATTTTAATTGTTGTAGCATTATTGTTTTTAACAGTTTACATTATGAACGAAAGTGATTTTACGGTTGGGGGTCGCCACATCATGGGAAATTGAATTAAATGGGTCGCGGCACTGTAAAGGTTGAGAACCGCTGCCTTACGTATTCTCATGACTAGTGTTCTGAGATCGTGTTTTAGGGTGAAGCAACATATGAAAATGGCTACATTTTAATCTAACATCTAAAAATATTTTAATTTATTTTGTAACAAATTATCGGGGATAAGAAATGAAGTGGCGTGATTCGTTTGTTGCACCATCACGGCCTGCTTTCATTGTTTTTAATGTATTATTTATTTCCAACTAAAGCATCATAAAACATAAATCATAAGCACAATGATCATCTAGAAAAATTTGAATATTATATGAATCATAAAATTATAAGCACAATGATCATGTAGAAAAAATAAGTTGAAAATTTTATAAATCCTTAATTATACTACTAGAAAGATGCTCGCTTCGCTCGCGCTCGCTTCGCTCGCAGTGCAGGATAATACTAAAACCCAATCATTGAATTCATGCTGCTGAACAACGTTTCAATGACGTACATACGCCACGTAGCCAAGTTCTGACGCTGCAACGTACGCTTCGTCAAACGCTTCGCGTGGCCGTTCGCTTCGCGTGGCCGTTCGCTTCGCGTGGCCGTTCGCTTCGCGAGTTGTAGGCCTACACACTATGACGCTGCAACGTACGCTTCGTCAAACGCTTCGCGTGGCCGTTCGCTTCACTAATAATCGATGAATAATTAATTCCTTTGCAAGAAACCCGGGGATAAAAATTTCAGGAATCGATAGAAACGTAAGGAATTATAAAAAGGGACCTTTAAAGTTTAAAGTACTAAACGGAACATTTGAAACTCATAATGCTAATCTATAGGGCATGACGTTGCACATTTGCGTCAAATTGCGGTAAATTTCCGTAGCTATGCAAAAATCTCATAATGCTAATCTATAGGGCATGACGTTGCACATTTGCGTCAAATTGCGGTAGATTTCGGGAGGAAGGGGGTATATTCGGAAGGCACACAGCCAAGCTCAACCAAAGGGATGGTTGGTTGGGAGATGGATGGGGAGAGGGGTGGAAGAGGGATGGGGAGAGGGGATGGAGGGAAGGGGGTTGGGAGAGGGTTGGGAAGGAAGGGGGTTGGGAAGAGGGGTGGAGGAAGGGGTTGGAAGAGGGTTTTTGGGGGTTGGGAGGAGGAAGAGGATTGGGAGAGGGGAGGGGATGGAAAGAGGGTGGGGAAGGGAAGAGGGTGGGGAGGGGAGGGGGTTTGTTTGAGAGAGGGATGGGGAGAGGGAAAGGGAACGGGGGTTTGAGCTGCAATTAAGACGCTTCGAACGCTCCGTTGATTATATTATACAGTTTTGATTAATAGACAATGGTTGTCAATGGCAACAGCGTCGTGCACAGCTAGGACAGAGGTTACGCAATTCGATTGTTACACAGTTTTGATTAAACAATAGACAATGGTTGTCAATGGCAACAGCCTCGTGCACAGCCCAGGACAGAGGTTACGCATTCGACTTCGCAACGTCGATTGGTGACCAATCAGAACGCTCGAAGGTAACAGACAAACTGGACAAACAGAGCAAGAATCTTAATATTATAAATATTGCTTCAAGTTAACATTGCAACAAGGAATACATTAATCATATTAGAGCAATATTTCGTGCTAGTTGGAGACTAGAGATACCAAAGGGAATATAAATCCCGTAAGTCGGTGTCCTACACGCAGGTAAGTAAGGTACTTAATGTCAATATATTGGTAATTTGGAAAATATATTTAATCAATGGTGGATTAGTATGTAACAGGAGTATATAATTAAATAATTACCTAATCTCTTAAGTAAATGGCTACATATACAAATCATTGTTTAGTCACTCGATGCTTAGGCGTTAAAATTTATTTCATCCTAAGACAATCGAAAACAATCGAAAATAGGCCTATCATGCGAATAAATGCGCAGTGACTTTGACGCTAACTTATTTAGGACACCAGTAGGTTGTTTTCTGCTGCTTTGCTTGTGGTTTTGCTGCCTCTGGTGACGTTTCCAATTATGGAAGGCCTGAGAATATTCAAACACTCTATCTATAACGCAGCGGTTTTCAATCTGTGGTCTGGAAATTAAAGTTATTTTTTGCATTCGCGTCCTGAATATAATAATCTCAGACGAGGGTCGTTCCACAAAAAAGTCACAATAAGATGCTCTTGAAGATTTCTGCTGCTTCTTCGTCCACAATTGCCTCGATTTGTTGACATGTAGGCCTATATATATATATATATATATATATATATATATATATATATATATATATATATATATATATATATATATATATATATATATTCCATAGGCAACAATGAATCATGGACATCTTTTGGTTAAGTTGTCATAAACTTCCTAGAATATCATAAGTCAGACAATTATTTTGATCTAGTTCATGCTATGCTCGAAAATTTTAATGAGCTTGGTTGCAATATACGCATGAAGATCCATTACCAGCACAGCCACTTAGATCGCTTTCTAGAAACCTTCGGGAATATGAGTGAAGAGCAAAATTAAAGGTTTCATCAAGACATAAAATTCATGGAATAGAGGTATCAGGGAATGTGGGACACTCACATGATGGCAGATCACTGCTGGAACTTTCAGCGAGACTCTCCAGACAAACGTTACTATTGGAAGTCTTACAAACAACAGTGGACTGACTAATATATTAATTTTCATATGGCATTGGGCCTATCACCACCTACATGTATATGTGAAATTAACTGAACATTTAGTATTTATAGGCTTACTTTACTTAAATAGCCTCTGTATTTCTTTGTCCTTTATTAGAAGGCTTTATTAAATGCTTAGATATTTTGCTAAAACATAGAATTTCAACTGATTAAGGATTTAAGGAAGAATTTAATGCATTATTAGTAGGACCAAACTATAAGGGCGACTAAGCGTATCTCGAAAACTAGAGCTGATGGGACAAAAGTAATAACATTTTTGGAATCAGGACATCAAAATTAGGCCTACTCAAGAAAAGGTCTAACATTTTAGGTACCAAATTGTGTGTTGACCAGTGTAATTAATGCCTTTTTGGCTACATCGTTGTTGATTTTGTTGACGTGTTCACCAACAAACTCAAGAAAACACAGTATTCGATGACACTAGATAGTGTCATCTTTGTCTGAGCTATCTTGGCTATTCGTCGGCCGCAGCCGTCTTCATACTCTTGGTGGTCTTACTCTTATCCCTCTTACTCTTAGCCCTTCGGTTGACTTCAGTGAAGTGCATAGCATCACCCTCACTTGCTTCTTCCTAGGCGAAAAGGCTTAAGTCTACTGCTTCGGAGCCAGAGGCATCGGCAACATGGGGGGCGCCACGAGCCAAATATTGGGTGGACCAACATGGCAAGTTGCCAGTTAACATGAATTTGGTTAATCCAATTCCTTGCCTTCCATGAGGCCTGGAGCCATCAACCCTGGACCTAATCCCTCCCATCCTCTTCCCGTCCTTACAGTTAAACGTCCTTCCCCTCCAATATCTATTCCCATTTCCTCGAATGGGCGATAGCGTTGTGTAGAAATGTGAAAATATTATATATTGATAATATTACAATATTATGCCAATATATTGCGAATTTGCGGTTATTAGATCCACAAAACATTGTAATTTGCCAATTGAAATTGGGTGGGCCAAACGCATTGTGGCCCATTGGGCCTAAATATTGGGTGGGCCATGGCCCACCTGGCCCACCCTGTTGCGCCCCCCATGATCGGTAATATCACATGCTGCGCCTCCAACGTCCATGGCCGCCATGAATAAATTCAGAATAATTATATATAATCACTCAAAATGGACAGAGTCGGCGTCGAAAGGCGTTCGAGAAACCGAGCGGGCGAAGAAAGTCGCCCGATTCTCGGTCGCTGGACGAGAGCGCGAGCCGGGAGTCGCCGCAAATGTTTTGAAGGTGTTTGCGACGAACATTAAACGCAAACATTATATGAAATAAATTGCACTGGACACTGGACAGTACCCAATTTCGAACGAGATGTGATTGACATGACTGTGCATTTCATGACATTTGGCGATATATAAATTATTGTACATTTGATATTACATAATTGGCATTGATGCTTGAAATATAAGACTTAGGCCAATATAACAATCAAAATTCTACCCCACCTTATCGCGGTGACGGGGTGAGCACTGTAAGTAGGGAGATTGCTACACGAGGCGATACCATCAGCGGTTAAGGTCTTCGGACTGAAGAACCACTTTGGGCGTTACGCGAGGTGGGAAGGCTCGTGGAGAACTTCTGAAAGCAGAGGCCAACGCAAGAGGTGAAAATCTGGTGCAGGAGGCAAGACCAGCTCGCACAACCAAACAGCTGATCTTTACAAAGATGAGGGAGAGGTCTGGTCAACGCCTTACACTCCATTTGACATAGAGACCTCAGCATGGAAGTACAACAGAATAATAGTCGGGTTAAAGCCCAGGTCATCGAAACTTCGACAGAGACTGCCTGTCTGAACTGATCATATGAAGCGGTCGTCTCAAATCCCTCGGGAGGACAGCTGTGGATAAAACAGTCACAGACGAGGAAACACTACTGAATCCCAAAGACCATTACAGGCTGCTGGAACGTCAGAACACTCTACACAACAGTAGCATTGCATGCACTAATACAGAATTTAGACAGATTTTAGTGAGAGGTTGTCACCGACGACCGGCGCTCCAGGTCGTGATGACGCGCTTCACACGATATAGTTCTGACGAAGAGGACGACGTGTTGTATTTTTACTAATTTCAATGAAAACAAGAATACTTCAAAAGATATGATTCAAACATAAAGAGATCATTATACATCAAAATGGCGGCTACGCTTGCGGAAGAACTCCCCTCCCCTTTTATATCTATTTTTCGAATCATCCCGCTAAATTTTGATAATCGCTAAAAACCCCTAATTAATTTTATTCGTCCAAAATCTGACAGAGGTCATTGGAATTTCAGAGACCCACTGGACAAGTATGAATAACAAGTACTAGGCTATGGAAAATATCGGATAGTCGGTTGTGGACGAGAACATAGTATCCATTCAGGCCCGTAGGAAGTAGAGGTGCATGGGGTTCGCTGCACCCCCTGGAAGATAAGGCTGTTTTTTTTGCTTGTGAGGATTTTTAGATAGAAGAAAGAAAGACGACGATCTTTTTTTGCTCGTCAGGGTTTTCAAGAGGCGAACTTTTCCTTGTCACAACTCATATATACAGAAAATCTGCACCCCCTGCTGAAAATTTGTGCCGATGTGCCTGTATCCATTGGATCGGAATTGCGCTGATTTGGGGATAAAGAGGCTGAAAGAGCACAGAAATCTTATCCAATCAACGACAGACTGATTACAGCGAGATTTAGCACGAAGGCTGGGGCAGTCACCATCTGCCAAATCAATGCCAATACCACTGACGCAAACGAAAGCTAAGTCGATGAATTCTATAAAGTACTATAACGGACTATTATTAATCGAGTCCCTAAAAGCGATGCGAGGATCATAATGGGAAACTTCAACGCCAAAGTCAGAACTAAAAAATAAGAAAATGGTATTGTTGGCAAACATGGATATGGGTAGCGCGACAGAGGAGAATGACTTGTGAACTTCTGCACTGTAAGCGATCTATGTCTCACCAACACACTGTTCAAACAAAGTAAAGAAAATAAGTACTGTACATGGGAATCGACATCTGGGAAGGACAACAATCGTATAGATTATGTTACTGTATAGTTGACAAGAAAGGTGAAGGCTGTTTGTAAAACTGCAGAGCCTATCCAAGTAAGTAAGTAAGTAAGTAAAATCTCGTGGATTTCTATAGCGCCTTGGAAAACAGCACAACAGTAGCTGCTTATTCTTAGGCGCTCAGCCTTTCTTAAATTAGCTATGGGAAATATAAATGATCAGCCAGGCGATAGTCAACATCCAAAGAGCAGTGAGGCTAGGTTATTATAGGTATGGAGGGAATGATTTTAGAAAAAGGAAGAATTTAAGCTTAGACCTGAAGACTTGAGGAGATAATGCAATGATTATGGGAAATGATGATTCCGATTTTATTGCTTGAAAGTGTCCAAGTCTGCGAAGGGAAGCTGGGATCGAGTTCAAAAGTTCAGGTGAGGCGCATGAGAAGGCACTGTTGCAAATTTTCAGAGATGAATGATTCAGGGGGCGTGACAGAGTGAGATGAGGTGATGAACGTGTGGGTCGAGGAGGCTGTGTTGTTAATAGTGATCTAAGGTAGACAGGTTTTGATGACTGAAGTGAGCTATATGTAAGTGTTATTATCTTATATTGGATACGTTCAGTTATTTTAAACCAATGCAATGATTTTAGTATGGGTGAAATATTGGATAATTTAAGTGACTTAGTAACAGACTTCCGGTGGGCGCCGTCATGGTCGCCCCGCGCACGTTTGTGTGCGCTTCGGATTTCGTCGCCGTTTTGGTTTTATCCGATGTTCTACGAGCGGAATTTTGCATCGACTCGTCAGTTTTTCGAGGGTCTTCTGCAGTTCTTCGCTTTTTAGCGTCGTTCTGTACCAATTGCACATTTTGCCGATTGTCCCGAATACCGATTGTTCCGAATACCGATTGTTCCGATTGTTAGACAACCGATTGTTTTGCCGATACCGATTATCTGTCGAATTGTCCATATCGGTCGTTTTAAATGATCATGCATTAAAATTTGCCATAAATGTGTGGCGTAAATGCACATGCCCTCCGCATGCAGGTTCAATTCGAGGTTTGCCAAGAAACTCAATGCATAATGTGTGCTTATTACTTAATCACTAATGAATAATGATTTTGCTATAAATACTTATTATGTCAAAATTTAAATGTCTACATTCACATTGTAATTTATAACCGATTGTTCCAATTACCCTAATAATCAGCCCGACTACGACTGTTACCGATTAATCGGTATCGGCACCGGACTGGCGCCCGATTACCGATTGTTCCGAATGTCATAATAATCGGTCCGATTATGAATGTTGCCGATTAATCGGTCGTCGTTCGTATAAAGCTCGCCAAGGTCAGCCGCTAATGGCTGCCGCGTGGTACAGCGCGACCGAGAAGGGATGTTTTCCGGACTTCGTTGAATCAATCTTCGTCGTCTTCGCTGATATCGGCGACGAAACATTTCTCTCGAAAGACCGCTTTTGGACTTCGCCGACGGGGAATACTTCTGACTGGCTGGGGCGTCCGTCTTCGGGTCCGCCCATCACCGTCGGTCTCCTTGCGGGAAATTCTACCAATCTCGCGGACCAACAACATCTTCCGTTCTCCGCTGACAACGTCGTGGTGGTAGCAGTTCTCCAGTGAAAGACCGCTTCTTACGACTGCACCGGACTTCTCGGTCGCGAGTTTTGTTTTTCTTCATCCGAGCGGACTTCAACGTCGCCATCTTCTGTCTCCCACTGACATGTTAGCGTTGTCAAAGCGCTTTTGATTTTTGGTACTTAACCATGTTACAGCGCTATAGAAATTGTCTTAGTAATAATAATAGCAGCGCGAGCTAGTGCATTTTGTATTGATTGCAATTTGTTGATGGAGGCTTTGGGAAGGTTATAGTAGAGGGAGTTACAATAACCTAATTTAGATTGGACTATTGAGGAGGCAATTGTGGAGAAGATTTTTGTATATAGGCAAAGGCGTAGGCGGCGAAGGACACGAATATGAACAAAGCAGGATTTTGAAAGTTAGGAGATTTGTGATTCGAAGTTTAGAAAAGAATCGAATTTGAATCTGAGATTTCTTGCAGTTGGGACAGGGTTTATAGTGGTGGCAGGAGCCAAAACTAGTTTAGGATTGTCAATTTTTTGAGTTTTAGAGGTAGTCCAATTAAAATGAACTCTGTGTTAGATGGGTTGAGAGAGAGGAGAGCAGAGATTGATGAGAATGCAGATTCAAGCTCAATAATAGAAGCATTAAATGAAAGAGGTGAGAAGAAAAAAAATAGCTGAGTGTCATCGGCATACAGTTGGTGATTTAAATTGAGGGAATTAATCAAAGATGAGAGCGGTGTGGCGTAGAGGCTGAACAGTACAGGCCCAAGAATAGATCCTTGAGGCACTCCAAAATCTACACTGTGAGATCGAGAAATTTGGCTAAGACAGGACACTTGAAAAGTGCAGATGTAGGATCCGATCATCAACTGGTATTAGCTGACCTTCGAATTAAGGTGAAGAAATTCTCAAAGAGAAAGAAGGAGCAAAGACCGGACATCTTGAAGCTTGCTGACCCAGAAAAAGACAAAATATCAGGAGGAGATAACACGAAAGTGGGAGGAAGGTCGACGAGAAACCTGGAACGTGGAGGAAGAATGGAGCTATGAGGGAGAAGATTATTTGTATACTTCTCCGTTATGAAATGTCAGAGGCACTCGCTTAGCAGAGTTTGATCATGTTTAACGGGCGAACTGTTCAAATTACAATTCAATACAAAATATTGAATACACAAGTTTATAGTCTTAAGCGTATCATTTCTATTACATACATTATTGCTATTTCAGATAGTTTCAATGTTCAGATTTCTACCACATAATTTAGTGTTCGAAAACCCATCACTGACGATTGCTCGCGACTCCGACTGACTCCGACTCCGATTGACTTCGACTGCCGACTCTGACTACAATATCTTTTCATTCCTATTATATCTGAAAGTCGTACCCTCTGTATGTCAGTGCCTAGCTATGTCCGTGTCCATCTGTCTGTCCGTATCTGCCACGTTGACAATTCTCCATCTTAGCTCAAAGTCTGATTTAGCGTCAGAATTAACTGGTGAAATTTTTACCATTGTTTTAGGATTGCCATTGTTTTAAAATGCCAGATCTATTGTCTGTCTGTCTGTCTCTCTCTCTCTCTCTGACTCTATGTTGTCTGTCTGTGCTATATGGTCACCAGTAGCGGCCGTACTGACCTCTCAAAGTCCGAGGTGTTTGTTCTACCCCAATAATATTATAGCTCATATGGTCCATTTTAAAATAGATAATCACTCAGATAGGCGCTATAAAATCAACAATTGCATTTTCCCCTATTTTAAATATAATTCCCAAGAATTTCATCCTTATAGAGCTACATCAAGGAGACCAAGCAAAGCGCGGCAAATGAATTCTTGGCAAGAAGAAAAGTCAGGACAGCAGGAATGGATAACGGAAGAAACCAGGCAACTAATCGAAAAAAGATGTGAACACAAATAAAATCGACGCCAGAGAATTTGAAGCATTATACAGTAATTATCTTAATAGAGAAGTGAGAAAGAGTGCATGCAAGGATAGGAACACATTTTTAAACGATATATGTGAGGGAATCGAAGCAAATAGTCAGCAGAACAGCAGCCGAACACGGTATTTGGATATAAGGAAGATAACTGGCACATATGTACCTAGAGTTGCAGAAATCAAGGACAGAGATAGAAATATTCTGAAGCAAGAGAAAGAAGTCAACAGAAGTTGAGAACAGTGTCACAAGCTCCTATTTAGCTTGTGGGGTTCTTTTCTTTTCAATGTCAAATGTACTTTAAATCCTCTCCGTCTTAACGTATTAACCAATCAACAAGCACTGAGCAAAAGTTAATTCTTGTTCTTCAATATAAACTTAATTCCAATTCACACTGTTTCCATAGATAACAACATTTCACTCATAAGAACACAATTCTATTTCTGTGAGCACTGAGCAAAAGTTAATTCTAATATGTTCGTTTCTACTCACGTAAACATTTCTATAAAGTACGGTCGAACATCATCAAAACCGATTTCTACATTGACGGTTGAACATCTTCAAAACCGCTTTCTATAAGTTCTATAATTCTCCATTTCTCAAATTCTATCCCTTATCAAATATTCTTGACAACGTTCTATTTCAATTTCTCTTCACCAACACCACGACATTCCACTCCACTCACAACAGCGACCTCCGCTCGACTGCCCCCTCTCTTTCACCTTCACGTCTATTCATTCACTCACGCCACCATACAGCATACAGATACCATACAGACACCATCAATGCGCACACACCAGCTCACCTCTCGCACACACCCAGCCAACCTAAATACACATAAACATATACAAACAAACAACCTAAATATCACTTTGTGACAAACAGCATTTTTCAGACTTATACTATGAGCAAACCTTGTAGAAGAGGATGCACTAAATCAGTGGCGTAGCCAAGGGGCTGGGAATTAAACCCCCATGGCTGCCGACGAAAATTTTTGTAATGAGTTTCCATGCATTTTTTATTTTCGGACGCAGTTTTGGGGTCAAAACCCCTTGGCTGCCGACTGAAACAATTTGTAGCGGTGTAGGATGTAAACATGTAAGGCGATGACCTTTTTTGTTTGTCAGATTTTTCGAAGTTGGTCATAACCAAAACCAACCCCCCTTCCGGAAATACTGGCTACGCCACTGCTCTAAATGACTTTCTTCCAATGACAGATGAAGAAGACGCACTAAACATATGAAAGAAGAGGTGGAAGCGGCAGTTCAACGGATGAGGGAAGGGCAGTGGCGTAACGTGGGGGATGAGAGGAGAGTTTGCAGAAAGCCCCCCTGGCCCCAGAAGAAGGGGCCCCGACGAGTGACCTCTGATGAAGTTTCACTTTTCTAAATTACAGTTCGCATATGATATGCGTACCTTGCCGAAGTTGCCATGAACAATAAAATAATGTTCACGGCGAGTTACTTATTTATTAAGCGCCTATGAATAAGGGGCTACTGTTGCGTCTGCTTTTGAAAACGCTAAAGAAATTACTTATTTACTTATTACAAAACAAAACCATACGGTAAATAAAGTGACGTCATCCACGGTCGTCGTACAACAAGTAATCTGTTTCAGTTTTTAACGTTTTGGGCGTTGTTTCTTTAGACTCGAGAGTCACTCGAGACTGGAGCGGATGCTGTTGTGTAATAATATATCCGTCTATGTAATACGATAGCTCAATGTGGAATGCCTTGGTCAAAACTAAAACCAGCTCACTTTAACAAACATAGGCACGTGGCTCGACCAAAATATAGTATTACGTTATGGATGCCAAACTCATGTTCAGCTGCAAACCACTGCCTGATACTTTAGAGGACTTTCTAAAAAGCCTTGCAAAATTGGGAAAAGATGTGGTTTTCTGTCTTCAAGTTGCTGTCCATCTGCTGCTGACTCTTTCCGTATCAGTAGCTTCTTGTGAACGTAGCTTTTCGAAGTTCAAATTAATTAAGAATTATTTGCGAACGACAATGAGTCAGGACAGATTGAAAGCCTTAGCAATTCTCTCTGTTGAATCCGAAATTGCGGATGAGATTCATCTTAATGACACTATTGCCGAGTTTGCACGCGAGAAAACACGTCGAACACTTTAACTGTACAGTACAGAATATTGTAACTTGCTTTTCCTTGCTGGAAGTTGCTGCGTTGTAATTCTCTTCATAATTCTTTGCATTCATGATGGTTAAGACCTAAGAGTAGTTGCAACTTGCTAAACAAGGATTTATTTTTATATTTTGCTACTATTTCATCAGCGGCGTAGCCAGGATTTTCGGAAGGGGAGGTTTTGGATTTGGCCGGAATCAAATTCGAAAATTCTTGACAAACAAAAATAAGGCAGACGATGCTGAAAAGGAAAAAAGGGTCGTCGCTACATCATTATATTCTGCAGCACTTAGAGCATTTTTATCTGCAGCCAGCTAAGGCGGGTGTTTGACCACAAAACCGCATCCGAAAATTAAAAATGTATGGAAACACATGCACAAATGTTTTTGTCGGCAGCCAAGGGGGTTTAACCCCCAACCCCCTGGCTACGCCACTGAATTCAATATTACTGCTACAAAGTAATTATTGAATTAGGGAGTAAACGTTATTTTTAGAACGGTGTAACCTATGTTAGCCTATAGGGACTCCATATCAAGAATGCCCTCAGGGCTCCCGAAAGTCACTCTACGCCACTGAGGAAGGAAAAGCACCCGGGATAAACAGCATTACATCCGAAGAGATTAAAGCAGCAACTGCGGGTCAAATCATGAAAACATTATGGAAACTACTAAACAAAATATGGGAAAGGGAAGAGTTCCCGACAGATTGGAAAAAAACAATTATTGTACCAATTCATAAGAAGAAAGACTTGACTGCAACAACTACCGCGGCATATGTCTACCGTGTCACTTCAGTAAAATTGTGACATCAATCATTCTACAGAGGATAATAAACAGAACAGATGAAATTTTAGCTGAATCGCAAGCTGGATTCCCGGCGCAGCGAAGCAGAATGTGCTTCGACAGCTAGCCGATAAACACAGAACTCAACAAAAACTAATTTATTTGCTACGTAAACTTCAGCAAGGCATTCGACAGAAGATGAGAAGACTTGTACAGTCATGAGACACCGAGGCTATCCAGACAAAATTGCCAAATTACTGGAACAACTGTACGAAGGAACTTTCGGTGCAGTTCGTGTCAATGGGAATCTCACTGACTGGTTTGAAACTGCCGTAGGAGTCCTGCAAGGGTGTGTGCTATCACCAGCTCTGTTCACGGTATCCTTAGAGGTTGTGTTTTAGAGGTTGTCGGTGTTTTTCGAGCCAGAATTTTTCGGATCCACGCCGTTACCCGTAACAAGCAAGTGTGAAAAAGTGTTGATGACTTTTTTGCTTCTCGCTCCTTTTCAAAATGGATATTACTTGACTACTTAACATGATCGGCCCGGGCCCCCTGACATTCCCCGGGCCCCTGTGCTCCTGACGAACGTGAAGATGACATTTTTTCTTGTCAGTCTTTTTCAGGGTTCAGGTTATTGCTAATACATCATCACAGGGCCTGTTTTAACGTGCAGTGATACACAAAATGTGCAGTGATAAATTGGAAATGTGCAGTCATAAAATGAGTAGTCATTTTCAAATGTTGACATTTTGTGTATTACTGCACGCTAAAACAGGCGCTGCTTCAACGTTCTAACTTCTAACTGTAAAACTGTTTGCTCATTAGAAGTGAAATTATGTTCGCTCTATTATATGTATGTGCCAGAGCCACGGCAGAGTAGCCGGGACTTCGAAGAATGTTGGTCCAAAGTCCATGTGAAGCTGCTTGGGATGAGCTGTAACACATTCTGCTGCCTAGTTCACATGTTTAGCCGATGACTGTACTTATGCCTCTGCGGGAGAGCGGCTAATAGTAATACACTACTGTATGCGTCAATTGACGCATTCCGCCGTTTTAGGTAGAATCGAATCGTCTCTTCTCTAGTGCTAATTCGAATTTTAGAATAAACGTTTAGCGCAATAGCGGCAATATGTCTTACATTCGAACCGCAAATCGATTTAAACAAAGCGCATTGAACTTCTACAGACTAGCAAAGATATTAGATATGTACGGCAAATGAAGGTAAGCACGCACCACTGGTCTTGCTGTTTTAGTTATTTTGCATGAATCTGGGCCTGTGACGGGTCAAATAGGTTTAAGTACTAAGTAGTAAGTATGATCGCGTAAGCCTATTGGTTTTTAACGTAAACGTTAAGATTATTTTTAGGCAGGCCTAATAAACGAAATTACGGAAGCTTCGGAAATACACAAAAGCGTTTAAATTAAAGTTTTTTTATTGATATTAATGTATAGCTACAGATTCTTTTTCAGATTGAAACAGAACATAAAACGTACAGGCGTATACCAAAAACCCATTTTTAGTTTATATGTTACCCGCTGGGAGAAAAGGTACCATATGTGGAGTTCTTGAGTTACACATGCTGCATATATCGGGGTTATATTAGCTCAGTCACAGCAAAGTTTTTTGAAAAATATACCTTGTCATTTCAGAGATACCAGCATCCAAACATCATGCCTATCAAATTCAAAATTCTAAGAAATTGAACATTTATTATTGATGAAATTAAAGCGTTCAAAATTTTAAAACTATACAAGAGTTACGGATGAAATTTTATCTCAGTATTGTCATATATGCAAACTATCTCTAAAGTTTCATCCGTAACTTATCAGTAGAAAGTTGAAATAGGCCTAAATATAATTACTAATACTAGAACACAGTAATTGAAAAAGGTACCGTAAGTGGGTAGGACATAATAATAGGGTTGTAATGTACAATCTAAACAAGATATACGAACAAAAATAATAGAACACAATAAAACGTATCAGATAATATTAATCAAAGCGATTATAGATGTAACATATGTAACGGAATGATGAAAAACAAAGAACGAGAAACTAGTGTTGTAATTAATAAATAACAGCACAAAATATGATTAAACTTCACTTTTAAGCAAAGAAAGAAACAAAAATCGCCTGATATTGCAAATTTGTCAGCTGGTTCTAAGTTCACACGTATTAAAATTTTGTAAAAATTAGTAAGTACGCTTAAAAAGAGCGTCAAATTTCAGAAGCCCATTTATGGTACCTTTTACCTATCTCAGTTTTAAAACAAATTCTCTACTAAATGATGCAGATTTGACTAAAAAGACATGATCATTTAATTGTCTACACATCATACTGTATAAAATACCAAAAAAGTAATTTTTGACAAATTCAAGTTTTCAAGATAAAAATGCAATTTCCCGCTAATCTGTGATCCCACTTATGGTACACTGTAAACGAAAAAGGTGGAAACTTCCACCTTTTAAGGTGGTCCAATATCTACACCCTCAGGGTGGAAATTTCCACCCTGAAATTAAGGTGGAACATTTCCACCCTTCTTAAAAACACCTAGACGGTGGAAATTCCCACCATATTTGAGACCTAAGGTGGGAATATAGGGCTATATATATATATACAGGGCTATATATATATATATATATATATATATATATATACAGCTATATATATATATACAGGGCTATATATATATATATACAGGGCTATATATATATATATATATATATATATATATATAGGGCTATATATATATCCCTGTATATATATAGCCTTGTATATATATATATATATATATATATATATATATATATATATACCATAACTATACAGGGCTATATATAATATATATATATATAAATATAACCACCATAAATATACAGGGCTATATATATACACCATATATACATATATACACCACAACTATACGGGGGCTATATATATATAACCACCATAACTATACAGGGCTATATATATATATATATATATGCACACACCATAACTATGCATGGCTATATATATATATCTAGCGCTGTAGTTATGGTGGTTATATATATACACATATATATATATAACCACCATAACTATACAGGGCTATATATATATATAGCCCTGTATAGTTATGGTGGTTATATATATATAGCCCTGTACAGTTATGGTGGTTATATACATATATATATATATATATAACCTCCATAACTATACAGGGCTCTATATGTATATATATAACCACATAACTATTCAGGGCTATATATATATAGCCACCATAACTATACAAGGATATATATACACCATATATAATATATATATCCACCATAACTATTCAGGGCTATATGTATATATATCCACCATAACTATACAAGGCTATATATATATATATATATAACCACCATGACTATACGGGGCTATATATATATCCACCATAACTATACAGGGCTATATATATATATATATATAACCACCATGACTATACAGGGCTATATATATAGCCCTGTATAGTCATGGTGGTTATATATATAGCCCTGTATAGTTATGGTGGTTATATATATATAACTATACAGGGCTCTATATATATATAAACCACATAACTATACAGGGCTATATATATATATATATATATATATATATATATATATATAGCCACCATAACTATACAGGGATATATATAAACCATATATATATATATCCACCATAACTATTCAGGGCTATATATATGTGACCCGCTGGGAGAAAAGGTACCATATGTGGGGTTCTTGAGTTACATATGCTGCATATATCGGGGTTATATTAGCTCAGTCACAGCAAAGTTTTAGAGAAATATACCTTGTCATTTCAGAGATACCAGCATCCAAACATCATGCCTATCAAATTCAAAATTCTGAGAAATTTAACATTTATTATTGACGAAACTAAAGCGTTCAAATTTTTAAAACTATACAAGAGTTACGGATGAAATTTTATCTCTGTATTAATTGTCATATATGCAAACTATCTCTAAAGTTTCATCCGTAACTATTCATAATTTATCAGTAGAAAATTGAAATAAATATACTAGAACACAGTGATTGAGAAAAGTACCAAAAGTGGGATAGATCAGGGCAGGACAAAATAATAGGGTTGTATTGTACAATCTAAACAAGATATACAAACAAGCTGTAATAGAATACAATAAAACTTATAAATAATATTAATCAAGGTGATTA
The DNA here is from genome assembly GCA_018105865.1 of Metaphire vulgaris. Taxonomy (NCBI): domain Eukaryota; kingdom Metazoa; phylum Annelida; class Clitellata; order Crassiclitellata; family Megascolecidae; genus Metaphire; species Metaphire vulgaris. The sequence continues at coordinate 116,574 of JACLAT010000090.1, forward strand.
TAAATGTAACATATGTAACGGAATGATGAAAAACAAAGAACGAGAAACTAGTGTTGTAATTCATAAATAGCAACACAAAATAAGATTAAAGTTCACTTTTAAGCAAAGAAATAAAAATCGTCCGATATTGCAGATTTGTCAGCTGGTTCTAAGCTCATAGCCTACGTATTCAAATTTTTTTAAAAATTAGTAAGTAAGCTTAAACAGAGCATCAAAGTCAGAAGCCCACTTATGGTACCTTTTACCAATCTCAGTTTAAAGCAAATGTTATTATAAAATCGAATGCATGCAAGATATCTGCAGTTTATCAAACTAAAACATGAAAACAGTTGTCCAGAGTCGACACTGCTTCGTTGTTAGTGAGCGCAATGTATAATTGTATGTCATTGGCATACTGTGCTATATTCACTCTGGATGAAGCAGCAATTTGTGTCACTGGTGCAACATACAGTGTGAATAACAGCGGTCCGAGTACTGAACCTTGTGGGACTCCAAAGTCACAGCGTTCTGTCGACAACTGTTTGCTGCCAACACGTACTGTCTGAGTGTGGCGAGTGAGGTAACCCTAACCCTAAGTGTTCACATACTAAATATATGCTAATCTATACTTAGTAATTAAATAGCTTGTTATTAATTTAAAAACAAACACAACGTTAAATCCATTTAGAAAATCAAGCAAGTCATTATTCAATCGAAAAATTAAAACACTAAGAAAAATTCAAATTCAAAAGTAAGTTTATGGTTAAAGTCTGTCATTTTAACATATTAAGTGTCAAACTCATCAATATCCCGAGATGGGACGAATGTGATAGAAGGCAACGGAATGGTTAAGCCGTCCTCAGATCGAGGGTCCACTTCTATTCCAATGTGTAGACCTAAATAAAACCGTAAATTCATGCATAAATGTTACCAGACAGTTATAACAACTACACACATAATAATATAATATAATATAACAAGGTTTAAAGTGGTTCAGTAGGGACTGCCCTGTCTGAGAACCACTGTAAAAAAACAGGCTTAGTGCGGACACCCGATCGACATAGAACCTCGACTAGTAGAACCCCCGACCTCAAGCCGTTAACCAACCCCGGCCTACAAGTAGTTGGATTACAGGAGCACGCCGCGACTCCCAGCCATGAAATAATTTCTGAAATGCCTTCGTGTAGAAATGCATTGGGCTGTCGTCAAATCACATAATAAAATTCTAAAAGGCAAGCATCACATTTTGCTTTATAATTGTTAAATGCACAGGATACAACTGATTTAAAATGTAGATAAGAATAATCGCAATTAATTTTCAAATGCAGTTTCAAAGAAAAGCCGTTAGGCTATAAAGCTGAATTAAAATTTGAATTAAAAACGTGGGCATTAACGCTGACTTTAAACTATAGTAGCCCAGATCGACAGACATGTTCCGCAGGCAGGCAGGTGAAAGGAAATTCTGGAGAGCGGTATTAAGAAAGCCGCAATAAGATAAACTCACAATAAATTATTAAATCATTAAATCGAACACTCACCGTTTTGTCGTGCTAATAACATATTTAGTTGCACTCGACTACACGAACTGGAACACCATCCTTCAATGAATACACAGTAAAAGAACTCAGTTAGGACATGATCTGAAATAACACTCCTATAATTTTACCACTATCACTCCCTGACAGTGATTAAAGAAAAAAGAGTTACAAAATAGGAGGTAAATTTCTTACAAAATGTCACTAAGAGTACTTATTTCAAACGAAACTGAAAACAGTCCAGCAATTTTGCAAGGTCAAGGCCAATAACATATCACAGCAAACCTGGTACGAAGACAAACGACGACTGGGTGCCATTTGCAGCTGAGATCCAGCAGCCGCCACCGTATGTATGTTCCTCCTCCGGCCAAGACTCCGAAGTTTGGCGAGCGTTCAATGACTCGGGGAAACCCACTTCTGTGGAATGCGCTCCCTGATGCCCTGGTCGGGGTCACCTCTCCCTAGATGTTTGCGAAAGACCTAAAAACATACTTGTTTACAAGATCGTATGACATTACATACTGTTGACTGTACAGGCTTTTGGTTTTGGCCTATGGCTATGTTACTGCGCTTCATAAATTGTCGATGATAATAATAATAATAATAATAATAATAATAATAATAATAATAATAATAATAATAATAATCAGACGACTGCTTAAACCTATGTCATCGTTGCTGCGCTGTTTTAAAACTTCACACAATAATAATTCGCAATTAGTGAAGAATCTCTAGTCTTAGAGGTGTCAATGTCTGCTAACTCAGTTTTAAGCATTATTATTATTATTATTATTATTATTCGACGATTTGTGAAGCGCCGTAACATGGCCATCGGCCAAAACCAAAAGCGCTGTACAATCAAGTCAACTGTACGATATGGTGAACAAATGCGTTTTCAGCTCTTTAGCAAACGTTTCAGGTGAAGTAATCCCGGCCAGCGCAACAGGGAGCGCGTTCCACAGACGTGGGTTACCGCGAGTCATAGAACGCTCGCCAAACTTCGGAGTCCTGGCCGGATGAGGAACGTACAGCCGGTGGCGGCTGCTAGATCTCAGCTGGAGACGGCACCCGGTCGTCGTTTGTCGTCGTACTAGGCATGCCAAGTAATCGGGACAGGCTGGGTCCCGAAGAGCACGAAAAGTTAACCAACACCGCTTGTAAACTATACGCTCCGGGACCCGAAGCCAATGGAGCTTGTCCCTTAGCACAGGTGTAACATGGTCGTGCCACCTCAAGCCGAAAATAATCCGGGCCGAGGCATTGATGACTGTCTGAAGTCTACTGAGCTGGTTCCCAGGTAGTCCGAGAAGGAGACTGTTGCTATAATCCAGTCTTGAGAGTACCAGAGCACGGACAAGATGAATAGCGGCCGGTATTGTTATATAACGACGAACTTCCCGGATTTGCCGGAGTTGGAAGAAGCAGGAGCGGGTCACGGCGCTGAGGTGCCCGACGAGGGTCAGCGAGGAGTCGATGAGCACCCCCAGGAGGCGAAGCTCGTTGGATGGAGCCACTTCTTTGCCGCCTATCTCGAACGGTGTTGGGTCGATAAGGTGGCCCCTCCTCGGAGTGCTCAGCCACAGCAGCTCCGTCTTGTCAGGGTTGAGGGCAAGACGGTTCGATGCCATCCATTCCGCCACCTTGAGCACACAGTCCTGGACTTAAGTCAGTGACTTACTGAGCAGATTTAATGAATTAACATAATAAGACTATTATTCATGCCATATGCAAAATCCGTTATGCGAGAAACGTGTACTACTTTCAAAGATTGCGCTATATAAATTTTTAGGTTAGGTCGCGCTGTCTCAAAGTAATTATATTTGACCTTTACGGACTACTTCAGGGGGGCGCCCGTCTAGACAACTAGGCCTACCAAATCTCCAATCTATTTCAAGTGAAAATTTACTTACGATCCAGTTTTCTCCAGAAGATTTGGACGTTTAACAGATAAAATTTTGTTTTGCCGACTTACATTAATCGTTAACAAAATAAACAAAACAAAATTCCTATTATTCCTCCAAGCGAAATTCAAACGGATACCGGAAATACTCGACGTTACCATGCAGATAATTATCGCAAGTGAATAATTACAAGTCCAAAAAAGCCCAGCGAAAAACAGTTCACAAAATACATTGAGCTTTCAGATTTTACTGCGACGACGTTTATAGTTAACTTATTATTTAATAAATGTTACTATTTGTTTATTGTTTAACCTCATAATAATAACCACGTTTGCATCAAAATACAAAGCTATTTGCACTAACAAAATCTGATAATAAATAAATAACAAATTGCTTCACAACTGACTCAATGTTATCTAAAGCTTGCAATTTCAATAAAACACAAAGGCAACTGCAAATCTATTAAATTACTAAAAATGTTTCATTAATATTGCAGTTCAAAAGTGCAAAGGTTGTGTCCATGATTACTTAAGGTAACCGCCCCAGCTATAACCGCCCCAGCTATGATCGCAACAGTTATGATCGCCCCCAATAATGACCGTAATAAAAAAAGCAAATACATATAGAGTGTAAATAAATATAAATATAAATATAATGGTACTTTCCCGTTATCCGGACCTCAGTGAAATGTAATGGCTTTTCAGTCGGTAACTTGACCCTAGCCCTAACCCCAAACCTAACCCTAACCCTGACCCTAACCATAACCCTAATCCTAACCCTAACCCTAACGCCAACTACACCATCCCTCTACAGGGTCCGGATAACGGGAAAGAATCTGATATAATATATATATATATATATATATATATATACAAATATAGTGTGTATATATAAATTGTTAGTATTATGTGCAGAAAGCATATTAATACAACGTCCATTACATATTAAATATTATTATTAATTGTCATTAATTATTAACCCTAACCCTAACCCTGTATATTATATATTACATATACATACATAAATATGTATATATATACGCATTTATAAATAAATATATATATACATGCATAGATACATATTATTATATAATGTATATAGATATATACGTAAATATATCTGTATGTATACATCTATATATATGAATATATATGCATACATATATATACATATAGATATATACATATATATATATACATACATACATCCATATATACATATATATAATAATATATACATGTAAATGTGTATAAACATATATGCATATATATACATATATATGCATATATACACATATATATGCATATATATATATATATGCATATATATATGCATATACACACATATATAAATGTACATACATACATATACACATAAATATATATATACTTTTATATACATATATATGCATGTACACATATATATGTGCCTATGTATAAATACATATATACACATATAATTACATACATACATACATAAACACATATATATGTACATGTATATAACATATATATTACATATATATCCATATGCATATATCAATATATATATGCATACATATATGCATATATATATATATATAAATTTATACATATATATAATTTATACATATATATATGCATATATACATATGTATGTACATATATTCATGTATACATCTATATCCATATATGTACATAAATATACACAAATATACATATATAATTATGCATATCTATACACACACATATATATACGTGGACATATATATGTATATATATGTATATATATATGTACATATGTATATATATGTACATATGTATATATATGTACATATTTATGAATATATACATATATATGTGTATATATGTGTACACATGTACATACATGTATGTATATATTATATATGTATATATACATATATCATATGTATATATATTTATATATATCCACATATATACATATATAGATATACATGTGATACATGTATATATATACACACATATATATATATATATGCATATATATGTTTATATATGTGTGTATGTATCTATAGACACACATATATATGCATATATATGTATAAATTTGTATATATATTATATACATATGTAAATATATGTATATACATATGTATATATACATATATATATGTATTTATGTGTGTGTATGTATTTATATGTATATATATACGTATATATATTTATGTGCATGTTCAGTATATATACATATACACATATATGTATATATACATGTATATACTGTATATATGTATATGTATATATCTTCTTTATATATATATATATATATATGTATATGTATAGCTGAGCGGTCATAGCTGGGGCTGCTACAATGTGACACAATATTGCGAAGGTTCTGTGGGCATCTACTGTACGTTTAGAGTGACGAAAATCCACCCCAGGGTGGTGACATTCCACCATCAAAGACCTCCGTTCCACCTTTCACATAGATAGGGTGGAAATTTTGGACTTTTCCACCCCAGGGTGGAATATTTCCACCCCAAAGTGGAATATTCCACCTTTTTCATTTACAGTGTACCTTTTCTCCCAGCGGGTCACATATATCTATTTCATATTACAGTTGAAAATGGACTTTACTTCTTTACTTTCGTGCTCTGCAGTTGCGGTGACCAATGCTTGCTATTTTTGTAAACTATTCCTGTCATGAGTCATGTCGCTATTCCTGTCATCTGTTCTTGTCTGTAAGCCCAAGTCGTCCGATCGGCGCTCGCAGCTTCGATCAAGCAGTCGCTCTCAACTGGTGGTTCCACCCCCGTCTACGACAGCAAAATTTTGGGATCGGTCTGTTTCGAGGGGCAACCCTTTGCTTTGGAACTCACTGCCGGCGGACATGACTAGGGCGACATCTCCTGAACTGTTCACTAGAGACCTTAAAACATATTTATTTAACATCTCCTATTAGGGACACTTGTAAAGCGCTCTTGACTTTATACGCTATGCCTATTGCGCTATATAAAATTGTCAGAATTAATAATAATAATAATAATAATAATAATAATAATAATAATAATAATCCTACCTATGTAAAGTATTTTGTTATAAGAAAATTGCATCTTTTGATTTCTTAATTTACGGTGCAAATAGCAGCAATTTTGGAAATGTTGCATTCATCGAAGCAGAATTATTTGAAATTTACTTAAACATAAGAAATTGCAGACATGGAACTTGTGCAATTGCTCCCCTGCTCCCTCTCGGCGGCCCTGATTTCAAGCAATAAGAGCAGCAGAACACAGACAGGAGTGGAAAAATTGCCGGGGCTGTCACAGCCTGCGGAAAGCATCGTTACGGCTCTAACGAAGAAGAAGAAGAAGAAGAAGAAGAAGAAGAGGAGGAGGGAGGAGGAGGAACAAGAAGAAGAAGAAGAGATATAACAATCAGAAAACATATGTCTATTGTCATTTAAATGCAATTTGTTCCATCATAACCGCACAATTATCGCATTCGATGGGCCGAAAACGCGAATTTAGGAAATGGCTAAATATCTATATGATGGTTAAGTTTGATGGCAAATAACTAGTAGAGGGGAGGATATGCTTACTCATTAATCTAAATATCAGATTGTAGACTTTTTCATTCGGAATCCAACGGATATATATATATATATATAATGTGTGCGGCAATATATATATATATATATATATATATATATATATATATATATATATATATATATATTGCCGCACACAAGTTTCTTTCCTTGCACAAAGTAAAATTGCCCAAAAGTTACCTGTAGTCAATTGGGAAATTGTTGCCCAAGAGAAATTTCATACGCACACGGACCCTCAAGAATTAGATGGAACATTAGTCAGTGCGATGTTTTCACCATTACTGTAAATACTTTTGACCAAGAATATGGAATACTATCCCTGATGACAAAACTAATTTGGATAAACTCTTTATTTATAAAAATAAATTTAAAAACTACTTACTTTCTAAACAGACTTAAACACTATTAGTGATCCTGATAAAATCTTAGAAACTTAAATTGTGTTCTGATCTAAAGCTAAAATAATAGGCAGATGTAAGATGGATATTTGTTAGTGGCATGGTGGCTTTAATAATGCTTTACTAAGAATGTGACCAAAGTTTGGACCTACAAACTGCGAACTATTAAAAGCACGAATGTTAGAATTCATTAATTATATATTCGAAGCAATGTCTTATAAATTAATGTTGATCTGTATTCTTTTTATTCAGATATCAAGGATTCTTGGATTTCCAAAACGAGCGTGAGTCTGCACTAGATAACAAAATACATGCAATTTATTGCTAATAAATTTAAGTTTAGTGTGTTAATTCATGAGTACTTTAGGGAGAATTGGTTTGCAATGCATTTTATGACATGACAATACAGTTTAAATGAAATGAAAGTAGCATGATATTTGAGTTCCACCAAGGAAAGGTCTGTCATTGGGAGAAATTTCAAAGTGTGTGGGGATTTTAAATCTGCACTTGACCGTGCTATCCATCTGACCACTGACACGCAAAGGTAGAAATTAGGCTACTACTTTATATCGGAATCTATTTTAATCTGTTAGGTGAAACGATATATCTACACAGAAGAAATATCTACACGAAAAACGAAATATCTACACAGAAGAACTCATAAGAGAAGCCTTTGAGAACATAGAAGATGGAGTAGTGGTGGGTGGAAAAAAGGATAAGGGACATAAGATTTGCTGATGACCAGGCAATTATGGCAAACACCAACCATTGATTGCAGAGGTTGATGGACTCTCTTAACGCAACATTAAAGAATTACGGAATGAAAATCAGCTTAAAGAAGACAAAGGCAATGAAAATCAGCAGACACGGTGGAGAAATGAAGATAATCATTGATAGAGTGGAAATAGAACAGGTAGAAGAATTCTGCTATCTTGGAAGCCTGCTTGATGAAAACGCCTAGTGTCATAAAGAAATAAAGAGAAGAATTGCCATGGGGAAAGAAGCCTTTACGAACACAAGAGAACTACTGAGAAGGAATTTTAACCGAAATCTGAAGAAACGATTGGTCAAAACACTGATCTGGCCAGTGACACTCTATGGATCAGAAACTTGGATGCTCAGAAAGGAAGACATAAAGAGATTAGAGGCATTCGAAATGTGGATCTGGCGAAGAGTGGAAAAAATTAGCTGGACGGAGAAAATAACAAACGAAGAAGTCTGGGAGAGGATAGAAGAGAAGAAAAGCCTAATTAACATATATAATAGTTGTTATTCTAGACATACGGTTCAAAAATTCAAAAATTCAATTTGTAAAGATAAATATAGTAATTTTAATCTTAACTAGTTAATACATATTATTGATAGTTAAATGACAGGAAGAAATAGGCTACTAAGTGATCAGTGATGCCGAAAAGAAGTAACCAAAATAAACTTGCTATTATTAAAGATGATTAATATTTATCGCAGACATAGTAAATGCATAATTCATATAGCATACATCAGATGAAAATAATGTAAGATTAATGAGGAGACCTTAGAAAAAAGCATACATGTTAAAATTAGAGATAGATATTTAAAATCGAAATTTTTATAATAATTTCATATTTTAAAATGTTGGCTTAATAAGTATTATTAGGAAATGAGTATTAGTTTAAATTTATTCTTGAAAATGGTTAAACAGGTTATATTTGTTATCTGTATTGGAAGAGTATTCCATTTATGAGGTCCTTTAATGCTTATAGTAAAGAGTCTAGTATTTGTCCTTGCAAAAGGAACATAATAGTTATTACAGCTTCTGACATTGTAGATGTTTCTAATCTTAACAGTTTTGATATTAGTTCAAGACAAAAGAAGTGGATAGGTCATGTTTTGAGAGAAGAATCAAACCTACTAAGAGAAGTACTAGAAGGAAATATGAATGGGAAAGCACAGAAAGGGCGACCAAGAACATCGATGCTGGAGTGGATGTTCGACACTACGGAAAAAAACAAGTATTCAGCCCTGAAGATAAAAGCTGAAGATAGAGAGGAGTGGCGACGCTGGAGTATGGAACCTGTCTTCGGACAGGCACCTGAAGAAGAATGTGAAACGAGGCTTTTCTCTGTTTCTATTTTCTTGTCAAGACTTTTTAAAGCGCACAATGCCTGCTTTGCCCCGGGCGCTGGCAACTCACGCTGCGCCTGTGCCTGGTCATGACGGCATGTGCGCTTATTTTCAATGCAAAGCTTAGATTAATCGACGCACAACTTTAAGCCAGAATAGAAGAGAACTGCAGAGTGCAGAAGCCACTATTCTTAAATATTTGCCTTAAATGATGTTGATTCTTACCAGCCTAATTTTTCAGATCAGCAATTTACCTCTGGAACTCTTTGATATCATACTGCAAGATTCGTTTCTGCTTTCAATCGTAAGTCAAAGGGATTCGGATAATCGAAAGGACGAAGCGACTTTCAAGCTATTAGGATCCGTTAGCTTCTGTTGGTTCATGAGAATTAGAAAAAAGCGCTTCAAGGACGTTATCTGGTCGAAACTGAACGGTAAGACCAAAAGGATCGAAAAAAAGTTATATTATGCGTCTCTTAAATCTGGATCTCTGTCTCTAAAATTCTCAATTTTAAAAGTATGTTAATGGTGAATTTTATCTATTTATAAAGCCAAAACCTCTTTAACGCAGTGGCGGCTCTAGGATTTGGCAAATGGGGGGCCGTTGGGGGAGCAACTTCTAATCATGGGGGGCCAACCATTTGTTGTTTAATGTATGTAGCATTAAGTATAGGGTCCCAACTGGGGGGGCCACTGGGGGGGCCAGGCTCTCAATAGGGGGGCACGGGCCCCCCCTGGCCCCCCCGGTGGAGCCGCCACTGCTTTAGCGCATTGTATGCTAGTATTGAAAATGGTTTAAACTAATAGGTTGCAAATTCCAGGTCCTCGAAAAGCGTGATCCCATACTTAAGTACTAAAGATAATTTTAAAGAACATGCAAAGGACCATTTCACAAGTAATTGAGATAGAAAGAGACATAACAGCAGCATTCAAACGGAACCATCAACACAACGATCCAGTAGGCCTATAAGCTCAGTATCTAAATGCTACTGAGGTTCTCAGTAGCATTTACATAGTGTGGGTTGTAACTTGTAGCTGTACAGTGTACAGGGTGTCTACGAAAAAAAACCCGCAGGAAAAACTATGATTTCTTAAAAATTCCTAAATAGATTTCTTTCAAAATTTACACACGTGTACAGCACATATTTCCCCACCTCTCTGCCAATTTTCATCTCATCTATCATATTAAAATCCTTATCTGTATGTCTCTCTGTCTGTTACCTTCAAGCGTTCTGATTGGTTGACTATTGGTAGACGGTTTAGACCGTTTAGTCCTTACGTCGCGATGCGTTGGTGGACGATGTTCGAAGACGACGTTGCTATTGGTAACAATTGTTCGTAGAACCGGTTCAGTCGAGCCATTGCAGCGTCAGAGGGCTGGGCGTGCGACGACGTTGCTATTGGTAACAATTGTTCGCAGCCTGAGGTAGTTGCGCAATTTTAACGTACATTTTAACGTACAGAAAAAATACGTGTACAGCGTCACAAATGGCCACAGTTGCGTGATTTTAACGTACATAGGCCTAATTATTACATGGCGCAGAACTTGGCTAGGTAGCGATCATTGAAATGTTGTTCAGCATGAATTCAATGATTGGGTATTAGGTATAGGTATTGGATTAGTATTATCCTGCACTTCGAGCGAAGCGAGCGCGAGCGAAGCGAGCATCTTTCTAGTCTATAATATTAAGATTCTTATTCTGTATGTCTCTCTGTTACCTTCAAGCGTTCTCATTGGTTGACTATTGGTAGACGGTTTAGTCCTTACGTCGCGATGCGTTGGTGGGCGAGAGTTTGACGAAGCGTACGTTTAATCGTACGTTCAATTGTTCATTGCAACGTCATAAGTGACGTCATAAGTTCAATTTGCATTGAACGTCGCGAGGTTGGAGGGCGAGCGTTTGACGAAGCGTAGTCTACGTTTAATTGTTCTGTCAACGTCGCGATGCGTTGGTGGGCGATGTTCGAAGACGACGTTGCTATTGGTAACCAAACGGTTTAGTCGAAGAAGCGTTTGACGAAGCGTACGATCAATTGTTCATTGCAGCGTCATAATGTGTACAACGTCACGATGCGTTGGTGGGCGTAGCTTGAGGAAGCTGCGCAATTTTAACGTACACAAAAAATACGTGTACAGCGTCACAAATGGTCACAGTGGCGTGATTTTAACGTACATAGGCCTAATTATTACGTGGCGCAGAGCTTGGCTAGGTGGCGTATGTACAGTACATCATTGAAATGTTTTTCAGCATGAATTCAATGATTGGGTATTAGGTATAGGTATTGGATTAGTATTATCCTGCACTGCGAGCGAAGCGAGCGCGAGCGAAGCGAGCATCTTTCTAGTCTATCATATTAAAATCCTTCCTCTGTGCCTCTGTTACCTTCAAGCGTTCTCATTGGTTGGCGTTGCAGTGAAATCGACGTTGCGCAATCGACGTTGCGACGTTGCGCAATCGAATTGCGTTTTCTTTGTCAAGCGTTCAAGCGTTCTGATTGCTTGGCTGTGTGAGCGTTTTGATTGGGCGTTCTGGAATATTCGTTGCCTCGAGCGAAGCGAGCATTGCGCGATGTGAATAGATATTAGTATTATCCTGCACTTCGAGCGAAGCGGGCATATTTTTCTCTAATTTGCATGTAAGGTGGCCATTCATTTTGTGAGATATCTAAGTCAAACTTCGATTTTTACTATTCAGTCGCAGCATGACAGGCCTAAATATCTAGCTTCACATAAATTCGGTTTCATGTCAATTTTGGTAGTATTAGTAGCAGTTGTTGTTGTTGTTGCAGTAGTAGTAGTAAAGTTTAAATCGAATGCAAATTTGTAAAAATGCTTTTAAATTCACAGAATTCGACATACATGTAACAATAAAAGTTTGATTTAAACTTTCAAAATGGGTAAAATATCGAATGGATATAAGATGCGAATTCAGACATTGCGGGAGCTTGGCTTTGGATACCGAACAATTTTTGCAATTAGGGTTATGGTTAGGGTTAGGGTCTGCAATTATGCCCGAAAACCATCTTGAACAATTGTGGTTTAAGTTGAAATTTCTGGACAATCAATAACATTTTGTCTGTTGATTCGTAAAAATCAAAGTTTGACTTTAATATCTCACAAAATGGCCATCTTACATGCACATGATATGAAAATAGGCAGAAAGGTGGGGGAATATGTGCTGTGTACGTGTGGACATTTTTATAGAAATATATTTAGGAACTTTTGAGGAATCATAATTTTCCTGCTGTGAGTTTTTTGTAGACACCCTGTAGTTGTTGCATCAAATAACAAACATGTAAATACCAAAACTTGTAAGCATCAGTAAGAGAAACCAAGTAGCCCTGTGCTATTCCCAAAAGTAATTACCTACAGCAAAACATATTTTCTTGTCTTAGATACTGTTCTCATTTGAAAATGCATTTGTCTACCCCATTTATGCATGGGATTTTGTTTTGCCATGAAATTTCATAGTATGAACACTAAATACTATACAAATGAAGTAAAAAATAAGATGTTTTAAAACTGGCATTTTGACCATAATTTTGTACAATGTATTTTCGTCCCCGTTTTGGGGACGCCGTGCACGAAAGGGTGGGTGAAGTTCTAAGTATGAGAAACAGTTACAACTAGAATTCCAAAATTAATTTCAATGCAGTATGCTGAAAATTATGTTATGAAAGCAGATATTTATAACTATAGAACTATAGAAAACAAGTCTTCATTCAACAAATTCAATAATAAGTTTAAGCAAATAATGAGACAAGCTGAAAAGGCATACCACTCTAACAACATAAGAGATAGCTCAAACTCTAGTACTAGCACATGGAAATATATTAATAGCTTATTAAGCAACAACAATAATAATTCTAATAAAGCTATAACTCTTCTTAGTACAGAAGGGAATGATGAATATATGGTTGATAATAAAACCATTTCCAATAAATTCAACAACTACTTCGTAGATATAGGCCATGAAATAGCTTCAAAAATTCAACCTTCTAACACATTAGATCAAATAGATGATAATTTAATAAGCAATCTGTCTAATAATTCCTTTCAAATTTATCCAACTACCCCAGAAGAGATTAGAGATATCAGACTTAAACTTAAACATAAAAATTCAACAGGAAATGATGAAATAAATCAAAATATAGTTATTATCTGTGCTGAATATATAGCTGAACCTTTATCTGATATCATAGATTCTTCTTTTCTTACAGGGAAAGTCCCAGAAGAAATGAAAATTGCAAAAATAACCCCAATTTATAGAAAAGGCTCTAAAATGGTTGTATCAAATCATAGACCCATTTTCAACCTCCCGGTTTTCTCAAAAATACTAGAAAGGGCAATGTTTACCAGAATGGTAAACTACTTAGATAAATTTAATATGCTATCCACTGATCAATATGGTTTTAGACCCAAATTTTCGACTTATGTGCCAATAATGAATTTAATTGATACCATAACAACTAATTTTGAATCCCAAAAGCACACTATTGGAATATTTCTCGATGTAAAAAAGCTTTTGATGTTCTAGACCAGACATGGGTCAATTATAATTATAGGCCTAATTGTAATTCAATTGTAATTAATTACATTTGGCCAATGTAATTGTTATTGTAATTGATCTGTGGAAAGTTCAATTACATGTAATTGTAATTGTCATGTGTGTAATTGTAATTGTAATTGAGCTATTGTAATTGTTTTACCCAATTACAGGAATGTGAGTTTTTTTCAAGTTCTAATAGCATATTAGCATGTATGAGCCGAAGTCTTGTCAGTCTATGAATGTATGACAGTGAATACATTGGATTGTCAATTACAATTACAATTACAACCAATTACATTGAGATCAATTACAATTACAATTACAAACGTGAAATTTCACAAAAGTGAATTGTCAAAGCTCAACGGTTATTGGTAAATGGACTCACTGCTCTGGTCAGTTGGCTTGCAAAAATTTACTTATTTACTTTTTACTGCCTTTCAAATTGGAAGGGAACCAGCTTATCCTTTGTCTACTTCCTGTGTTCTGCGGCTGCGCTTTTTTGTGAATGAAAGTTTAATGCCAGTAAAGATGAACGTAAATCAAGCAGGAGTAATATGGAATTCTTCTGAAAAGTCTGATGACTTTAATAATGCTGTTTCCAATGCAATTGTTAAAGTGAAAGTTTAAAGTGAAAACCGGCAGGTTGTGTGGTGAATTAGTGTCATGCTCGTAAAAGGTTACTTCCAATTTGTTGACTCATTTGCAGGTTTGTGAAACTTTGTGTTACGGTTTTTTGAAATAGGCCGTAGCATATGACTTTGTTGAACTAATTTATGTTAATTATAATTAACTGGTCAACAAGGTTTTTGTTTCCTGTGCAATTTCTGGTGTGTCATGCTGACTACAGGAATAATTTTGAAATTTTTTTATCACGTGAGTTTTTTGAGAAAAAGCTGATTTTTAATTTTAAAATTATAAGAATTTTAAAATCGTGGTTTTCGAGAGTTATCTGAGTTATGGGTATTCAGGTTAGGCAAGAATCTTATGTGACCGCCATAACAGATGTAATATGCACTGCTGGCTCACTTAGCTACATGGATTTTGAAAATTAGTATAATTAGGCATGTCCAGACATGCCCAGACGCGCCCAAACCTGTCTTCAAGACTACATGCCTAGCATGTATTGTTGCTATGGTTACGCAGTCCTATATAAATACCAAGCAGCACTAGGAAGCAGCTGCAGTCTTTCTATTTGATGAGATATAACTGTTTAGTTAAAGGCTGTGAATTGAATATATTAACTAATTTAATTAAAGTTTCTGAAATGTCGCGTCGATGTCGCAATAGCAGTGACACGTTCTGCTACATCTGTGGAGAGTTTACGTTGAAATCACAGAAGCGGAGTATGACAGCAATCATAAAGAAAGGATATGAGTTATACTTTGGATGCAAAATTGGCGACCAGGACAAAGTATGGGCACCTCATATATGTTGTTCATCTTGTGCTACCAGTCTGCGAGCTTGGCTTGCAGGTAAGCGTCCATCCATGCCATTCGCCATACCAATGATATGGAGGGAGCAGAATAATCATGTAACGGATTGCTATTTCTGCATGACGAATGTTACAGGATTTTTCTTCAAAGAATAGGAAGTCTATTGAGTATCCTAACCTTGCCTCGGCAATGAGACCAGTTCAACTTCCACACGACGAGAGTCTTCCTGTTCCAAACCCCCAACCCCCCAACCCGAGTTTTGGACACTGGAGGACGAGGACGAGCATGCAGAGACAAATGAAATGCTGCAGATAGTTGATGATTCAGCTACGGAAGACCCAGAGTTTGAGCCATCGACATCCAGCAATCCTCATTTGATTTCTCAGGCAGAGCTCAATGATCTGGTCAGAGACTTAGATTTGTCAAAAAATCAAGCAAAATTGCTTGGATCTAGGTTGCAAGGATAGAATCTGCTCTCACCATGTAAAAAAAATTCAGTATTTCGTAAACGGCATGAAGACTTGACTCGATTCTTCAAAAAAATCGAGTCTTACTTTTTGCATTGACATTGATGGATTGCTTTCTGCTTTCGGCTGTAAGCACAATCCATCCGAATGGCGACTTTTTGTTGACTCTTCGCTGTTAAGTTTAAAGGCTGTTTTGCTGCACAATGGCAATTCATACCCTTCAGTACCCGTTGGACATGCTGCTTACATGAAGGAAACATATGAGAACATGCAGCTGCTATTGAAACACATAGAATACTCGAGATACAACTGGAATATATGTGGAGATCTGAAAGTTGTTGCAATTCTACTCGGTCTGCAGCTAGGCTACACCAAGTACTGCTGCTTTCTTTGCGAGTGGGACAGCCGAGCTAGAGATTCACATTATGTGAGAAAGGTCTGGCCACCTCGCAGGGACTTGGTTCCAGGACAGAAGAACGTTAAACATGATCCTCTCGTTGATCCGAAGAACATTTATCTCCCACCTTTGCACATCAAACTTGGGTTAATGAAAAACTTTGTCAAAGCAATGAACAAAGAAAGTGAAGCCTTTACATACTTACGACATAGGTTTCCACGCACCAGTGATGCTAAAATAAAAAGAAGGCGTTTTTGTTGGCCCACAGATTCGAGAGATGCTCAAGGACAGTCACTTTGAGGGCCTTCTGCAGGGTGCCGAGCATGTTGCCTGGACAGCCTTCAGGGATGTTGTTGCTAACTTTCTGGGCAACTACAAGGCGCCAAACTATGTTGAACAAGTTGGAAATCTGCTACAAGCTTTACAAGGCAATGAAATGCAACATGTCACTGAAGATACACTTCCTTCATTCTCACTTGGACTTCTTCCCGGACAATCTCGGCGCCGCCAGTGATGAACATGGTGAAAGATTTCACAAAGACATTGCCAGCATCGAGAAACGCTACCAGGGAAAGTGGAGTCCGTCTATGCTCGGAGACTACTGTTGGTCACTGATACGTGAAGCACAGGACAGTGACTACAAACGAAAATCTACAGCAAAACATTTCTAATTTTCTCATGTCTTGTCATTATTGCCTAGATCCTTCTGTAGGATTATGTTGCAGAAGACGTTACAATACTAAATGCTAAATTGTCGATTTCTTAAAAATCTTACGTGATACCAGAGATGGACATGGGTTGGGTTAACCCATGGGTTGGGTTGGGTTGGGTTGGGTTGGATTGGGTTGGGTCATAAATTTAGGCAGTTGTGGTGGGTTGGGTTGGGTTGGGTTGGGTTGCAAAACGCTGATTTGCACGTGGCACAGTGCACACACCATACATTGGTTATAAAAAAATGGCTATCGTTTTCCGCATTTTCATGTAACAAATTGCCGCCAAACTGTCGCTGGCAATACTGGCTTATGACGGCTATTAGTTAAGCGATTGGCGGGTGGGGGGTTATATTCAGGACTGTCTTGAGCCCCTGGTTCTATTGATCCAAACGCAGTTGTTCCTATATAATAAAGCATTAAAGGCATAAGTCTATCTCCTTTGATACATAAAACCCCCCTCGCCGTTGTGGCCGTTGCTTTCTCGATATTGTGCCGCGTCATATGCCTATAGGTAGATGTTGATCCGCAGCCACGAGATATTTGCATAAGACCGGTGGAAGTAAATAATTCAAGGCATTGGAATCGAGAGTCGAAATTGATGAAAGAAGGTTATTATATAGTAACTTTCTTTGAACCATCCACTGTAAATCCATCTTAATCCCCTTATTGACTCCAATAACATCTATGAGCTACTGCGTGGTAGTGCGTGCGAACTTGCTAAGCAAATGCTATAATGGCTCCAGGGTTCCTTATTCGTTAGTCTTTCAACATTTGAAGCTGAATTTTAGATAGTATAAGTACAAATTACAACACGGACGTCTACCTTCCTTTGCACGCCAATGATAATTATAATGGCGGAAAACATAGGCCCTACAGCGACATATGAGAGGTAATTTTTTAAAATGATTTGTATGCAGTAATTGACAAATTGTTGCTTAGCAATAAATTTGCTGAATATGTTTACTTGAAGCTTGGGTGGGTTGGATTGGGTTGGGTGAATACTTGCAATTGCCGGCATGGGTTGGGTTGGGTTGGGTTGAAGATTTGATGGGTCGGGTTGGGTTGGGTTCTAAAAAATGGACCCTTGTCCATCTCTGCGTGATACAGAAATTCTAATTACATATTTGTGTTCAGCAAGTCAAAATCTATTAGTTTCACCAAAATTTGTAGAGGAAACAAAAACTTGCATAAAATTTGTTGACCAGTGTTGCCGAGGCGGCGTGTGAGAGAGAAAGGAAAGGTGCGTATATGTGTTTTATATAATGCCATATGCGCCCTATGCACCCTGTGCACCCATAGGAACAGAGCACCCAGAAGTTAAGGAAGCGTCCTTGAGATTAAGGGCACCTTTGGAAGAAGCACCATAGGAGCGGTGCGACAGGTGCAGAGATATAGGAGCGGTGCGACAGGTACTGAGCTATAGGTCCGGAGAGAGGCAAAGTGCACGGATAGAGTTAAGGTGCACGGTGAGAGGTAAGGTGCACAGAGAAAGGCACGCTGCACGGAGAGTTGAAGCGTAGATAAGGGGACGATATAAGAGAGGAATTGAGTGTGGAGTATCGAAAGAAAGTACAGAGTAGTGCGCGAGGTACAGGTGGTAGTAAGAGAGCCTGAGATCTTAGCCAAAAAGCTAGGACGAACGACCACGTGCCTTAGAGTGAGTCATGACCCCGTGTGCGCCGAACCGGGCGGAGCCATTTGGAGTTAAGGAGGCGTAGGAACCTCGATAGGCCCGGTTCGCCACAGTATAAATAATAGATAATCACAGAAATGTGTCGGAGCATGATGCCACCACATGCAGCGTAGTTTTTCGTATGATGTGCGTATTTTATTTATGGACGTGAAATACGCATAGCACGCGTCAGTGGCGCAGCTAGGATTTCCGGAAGAGAGTTATGAACATTCCCAGCTTCGACAAATCTTGACAACAAAAAGGGTCGTCGTCACCTTCATTACGTTGGCTGTTAGATTCTATAGAGCTAAGAAAATGTTGGGTCGGACAGCAAAGGGGGTTTAACTCCAAAACCGCGTCCGAAATTAAATTTATGTGTAGTACACAATAAAAAGAATTTTTGATCGGGCAGCTAAGGGGGGTTATTTCCTAATCCTCCTCTTGGCTACGCCACTGGCACGCGTATCATATTAGGGAACACAACGTAAGGTTGAATATTTTCATTCGTACTTAAACTATACAGCACAAATATTGTCATCATTTTGCAGCACATTACGAGGATAAGCATAAACGTTATATCGTCTACAGAAATAATCTACAATTCCTTGAGGAGATTATTCGCATGAGAGACAAATCAGCTGAGCTACTTCTTCGGCCTGCTTTTCTGGCAGCAAAGGATGTTGGCAATGTAGTCCAAGCTTTGATCAATTCTTTCGACCCAGAAGAACGGGAATTAATTAGCAAATTGATGAACACTGGAGGAAGTTTGTTTCATTTCAGATCTTTTTGTCTGCGTTGTGGTTTAGTGTACCTTCTAGTAATTTAATCTTATTCTCTACTCAGTGGCGGATTAACACTTTTCAGGCCCCGGTACACTTTCTTCTAAAAAGTTGCAGATCAAGTGTGAAAAGTGGCGAAATTACCGTTTTTGCTTGTCAGGCTTAAGTTTCTCTCATGAAACTTTCGGAAGAGCGGAAGAGTTACAGATCAGGTGTATGAGTAAAAGTGGCGATAACCTTTTCTTCTTTTTTCAGGACACGTTGAGTGACAAATTGTTGCATTTGGGAAAATAAAGTTTGTACAAACAAGAAAAAAATCATTATAAAATATTGTTAATAGAGAAGGTGGAACCTTAAATATTTATTTTGTTGGTAGGCCCGGTAGAGTCAGACCGAAGCTGCAATTTACAGCTTCGGCCGAAGCCGAAGCTAAGCCGAAGCTGTCTGCAATAGATTCGGCCGAAACCGAAGCTAAGCCGAGGCTGTCTCCAATAGATTCGACCGAAGCCGAAGCCGAATATATTGACATGTAGTCCTAAAAGTTAGTGAACAGTGACGTTTTATGTCGGAACTGAAAATACACACATGAATAATATAAAATATGAGCAGAAGTTACTTTCTCACTTGTTAATTTACACGTTGCCTTACTGGCATCAGACTAGATTTAGTTTAAAAAAATCCAAATTGCATTTGTTTGCGGCGTTTCTACTGTCGAGTATTACCTCTCACGACGACTGCAACTGAAATGTAATGGCTCAACATGGCTTACGAGGGCTATTAGTTATTCAAATCTATTCGGGGGGGGGGCGTCGCGAGCCCCTTGGTTCTATTGATTCAGGCGCTGTTTTTGCTATAACAAAGCATTGAAGTCATACCTCCTTTGATACATAAAACCGTCATCGTCAGTTCGCAAACCCGGTTGTGGCCGTTGCAATCACCCTCCCCGTTTTTGATCTTTTGCAGCTTCAAATACCTATCATCATCAGTGTTTCTGTCTTTCGACAGTTCCAGGTATCCAGTTAACCCACTCCGATCGATTGCTTGTTTCTTCTTTGAGTTCCTGATATCTTTTATTCATCATCCACTCCAACATCATCTTTCTCGGTCTACCTCTCACTCTCTTTCCCTCCATTTTTCCTTCGATTATTGTTCTTAGTAAAGAGTCATGCCGAAGGACATGTCCCATCCAATTTCTCTGCCTTTTCCGGGTTGTATATATCAGGCTTCTTTCTTCTTCTATCTCCTTCATGACTTCCTCGTTTGTCTTATGCTCTGTGTATTTTACTTTTAGCATTTTCTTCCAAATCCACATTTCAAAAGCCTCTAATCGTTTTATATCTTCCTTTCTCATTGTCCACGTCTCCGCCCCATACAACGCCACACTCCATATCAATGTTTTTACCAATCTCTTTTTTTAGGTTTAGTTTTAGTTTACTTTGCATCAGCTCCTTTCTCTTGTAAAAAGCTTCCTTTGCTATTGCTATACGTCTTCTTATCTCTTTATTGCATCTGGCATCGGTTGTTATCAGACTTCCTAGATAGCTAAATTCCTTCACTTGCTCTATGATCTGTCCATAAACCTTTATTTCCACTCTCATTCCTTCTTTTTTACTTATTACCATAACTTTAGTCTTTTTTGTATTGATTCTCATTCCATACTTTTCTGACACTTGTATCAGTTTATCCATTACTTGCTGAAGCCCTTTTTGATTGCTTGCTAGCATGGCCTGATCGTCTGCGAAGCGCAGCGCCTTTAGTAGTACTTCTCCGACTTTAACTCCCTTATCTGTATTCTCCATCGCCTCTTGTACTAATTCTTCGATGTATATGTTAAACAGCATCGGTGACAGTGGACATCCCTGCCTTACTCCTCTCGCAATCATACACGATTTACTCAGTTCTCCCTCTATTCTTACCTTCACTGACTGTCCAAGGTATAGGTTTGCTATCAGTCTTCTGTCTCTCCAATCCACTCCCACCCTTTTCAGTGCTCTCATCAAAATCCTCCAGTCCACTCTGTCAAACGCTTTTTCGTAATCCACGAAGCATATATAGATATTTTTTTCCATTTTGAAGTCTTCTCTCACTTAGCATTCTTAAGCATCCGATTGCATCCCGTGTTCCTTTCCCCTTCCGAAACCCAAACTGATCCTCTCCATCCAAGGAATCCTATTGCATCTGTTTTCGCTTGTACTCTTTTTGTAATGACCTTGAATATTATCTTCGCCGCATGGCATAATAGACTGATAGTTCTATTGTCCTCGCATTCCATTGCATTTACTTTCTTTTTAATCGGAATCATTATTGATTGTAGAAAATCGTTCGGCCATTCTCCTGTCATGTAGATTTGTTGGCAGATTTCGACCAGTTCGTTTGTTGCATTCTCTCCTAGTATCTTTACCGCTTCTGCTGGTATGTGGTCCACTCCTTCTGTTTTGTTGTTTTTCATCTCTTCTAATGCGTTCAGAATTTCTTCTTTTATCAGTCCTGGTCCCAGCTCTTCGCTTTCAACTGTTTGCTGTTCCTCTATATTGAGTTCCGTTGGTTTGCCGTCTTTCAGGTATAATTCTTCTATATATTCTTCCCATCTCTCTTCCACTTCTCGTTGAGTTGTGAGTGTATTTTCTTGTTTGTCTTTAATACCC
The DNA here is from genome assembly GCA_018105865.1 of Metaphire vulgaris. Taxonomy (NCBI): domain Eukaryota; kingdom Metazoa; phylum Annelida; class Clitellata; order Crassiclitellata; family Megascolecidae; genus Metaphire; species Metaphire vulgaris. Next base: position 138,713 of record JACLAT010000090.1, read on the forward strand.
GCCCTGCTCCCTTGCATATCTTCTTTTCTGTTAAATCTTTTACTTCCTTATATACTTGATCATGTTTCCCTTGTCCTTGTAACTTTTCTATTTCTTGACATTTATTCTCCCACCATTTCTCTTTCGCCTTTTCTGTTGATCTTCGTAGCTGATTATTTAGTCTCCCAGTGTTTATTCTAGGCCTTCTTAGGGGGGGGATTTCCCCCCCAAAGTTTGAAAATTCTCCTCCAAATTTTTTTAGATGTTGGCTGGGGGAATGGAAATTTCCCTCCCAAACGTGTGGAAACTCAAACCTTGTCCCCCCCAAACATTTCAAAATCCCCCCAATGTCAAGGGGGCTAGAATAAACACTGTAGTCTCCTATATTCTTTTTTTGCATATTCTGTGTTCTGCTTCTTCCATTTTCTTCTCTGCTCCATGTCTTCTATCATTTCATTTGTCACCCATGGCTTTTTAGCTTTCCTTCTTTTCTTCCTTCCTACTTCTTGCTCCAGTTCTCTTACTACTACAGCTTTTAGTTTTCCCATCTCTCTTCCGTTGTCCCTCCTGTGTTTGTTGTCGTTACTTCATGAATTGTTTTTCGATCTTCTCCGCAATTTCTGTTGCCTTTTCTTTGATTTTATCTCTATCCCATAGTAGATTTAATTGTTTTCTCTTGTTTATATATTTCACTTGTATTCTCACCTTCATTACTACCAAGTTGTGATCTGTGTCTGCATCTGCTCCCGGGTAAGCTCTCGCATTTTTTTACACAGTTTCTATATCGTCCATTTACCATAATGTAGTCTATTTGGTATCTTTCTATGTCTCCCGGCATCTTCCATGCATATATTCTTCTCTTTTCATTTTCATTTTTAAACTAAGTGTTTGTTATCATCATGTTTCTTAACTTGCAGAATTCAATTAGTTTTTCTCCTCTTTCATTTCTAACCCCCATCCCATACTCTCCCACCACATTTCCTTCTCTTTCTTTTCCCACTACTGCATTCCAATCCCCCATCAGAACACAAAAATTTGTAGCTCTTATCCTCTCGATTTTTTCCTCTAGATATTCATAAATTTCATCCACTTCTTCTTCAGTATGTGTTGTTGTTGGCATATATACCTGTATAATTGTCAGATTTACCGGCTCCGCTTCTATTGTCACCATTATCACTCTGTCTTCATATCTCTCTCTTTCTCTATGTTTGTTATGTTTCTGCTCAATTCCTTCTTTAGGAGTAATGCCACCCCTCTCTGCCTCTCTTTTCCTCCCGCATAAATAACCCTGATCTCCTCATCTGTTATATTACTGGTGAACTCGCCTCCTTCTTTCCATCTCACCTCTGCCAAGCCCAATATGTCCAATCACGCCTTTCTCATTTCCTGTATGATATTTGCTAGCTTCCCTGGTCGTAACATACTTCTAATAATCCACGTTCCAATTTTGAGCTTTTTCTGTGTTCCACAGGGGTTTCGCTTGTTGACGATCTTGGAAGCCCTGTTACTCCCACTGCCGGACGCGTCTCCACCAACTAAGTCAGTGTCTCCGTTAACGTCGTTCGCTGATTTCTCTTTTACTGGATACATTTGCACTAGGGATGTTAGTCAGGGTGGGTTCCCAGTTCCTTCCCTGCGGTGTTTTTCTGGAGACACCATCTCTCTGTCTAAGCGCTCACCGCAGAGTTTAGCCTGCTCTTGGGCAGTTTTCCGGGGGGTACCACGAGGAGGTACTGCGGCGAGCTTTCGTACGAGAGGCTATACCAACCGAGAGGTCTTCTACTCGTCAGAGCTGCCTCTCCTTTCGCCCCTTTAAGGGCTAGTTGGTGATCGATTTGTCCTCGGTCTCTAGGACCTCTTCATCGATACTTTGACGCATCGCACGATTATCCCTTCTCAAATGCCTATATAAGATGCTAATCCGCAGTCACGAGATATTTGCTTAAGACCGTTGAAACTAAACGATTCAAGGCATTGGAATCGGGAATCGAAATTGATGAATGAGGGTTATTATAGTCACTTGCTTTGAACCATCCCCTGTAAACCCACCCCTTAATCCCCTATTGCCTCCAATAACATTTATGATCTAGGCGAACTCGCAAAGCAAATGCTATAATGGCTCTATTGTTCCTTATTTGTTAGGCTACTTAGTCTTCCAACCTTTGAAGCAGAATTCTAGAAAGTATACGTATACATCATAATCAACGAATGACTTTTACAATCATCAATTATATGACAGAAAGTTTCGGCTTATGGCCGAAACTCATACTTAGTTAAGGCCGAAGCCGAATATTATGAAAGCGATTAGGCCAAAGCCGAATATTGGCCGAATATGGCAGATTCCTTAGATTCGGCGCCGAACCCGAAGCCGAACTTCGGTCTGACTCTAAGGCCCGGTACAAATGTATGATGTAGGTACCGTGGTAAATCCGTCACTGTCTCTACCAATATTTTGATTTATTCGTCTAAAGCTGAATCACGCTTTCGTGAATTTCACACAATTCTCAATTCATGTAGCGCTTTGGCATTTTAATGCATTGGGTATCAGCAGAGGCGGAGCGAGAGGGCAGGGGGACACATGTCTCCGGGCGCCGAGGTGAGGGGCGCCGAGGTGAGGGGGTGCCGAGGTGAGGGGGCGCCCATGTGAGGGGGCGCCGATGTGAGGGGCGCCAAAATCGGGTATTTGGGTAAGTGAAATGCACAATAAAGAAGAAACACGTGTGACGACTTTTTTGCTTGTCAGCACTATATGAAGAGGGGCGCCGTAAGAGCTGAGGGGCGCCGAAAACGATGTCACGACCTTTTTTGGTCGTCAGCAGTGTTAGGGGCGCCAACGGTACACTTCGCCCCCGGGCGCCGCATACCCTCGCTCCGCCTCTGGGTATCAGACTAAGGACAATGCAGTTATAGTGATTCCGTATGGCATCGTACAGACCGAAAAACTTATGATGACAGATTCACAGAAACGAAAAGCTTTTAAAAAATTTAAAGTATTGTGATTCTTTGAAGCTTCACGAAAACTGTGCACTCTATGAAGTAAGTGATGGTTAGTGAGATAATAACCACAATATTCAACTTGTCACTTAGATCTGGAATAGTTCCCAGGGACTGGAGCGATGCAGTAGTCACTCCCATATTTAAAAGGGATAACCGCGGTGTGACACCTACTTCTACTAGATGTACACGCATGACCGAGTTTTTAATCATTTAATAAAAATAAAACTGAAAATTATAACATAAAGATCGCCCTCAAAGTCCATCTCGGGCTATAACCTTCACAAGAACTCTCAACCTAAAACTAAACCGGAAATAGCTATATCTAAAACTGAAGATCACGAATTTTGTCCCTTCCATCTGCCTTTTTATAGCCCCTGATTAAGTTAGCCCTGACATTTCCTTTATCATCCCTTTTTAAGTTTATACACGTATAAACTTAACATTTGCATTGATCTTCAATTCTTCACTAATACAACATGTATACCCTTATATAATCATTATCATCAACAGTAAACAGTAAAGTCTTTGCTTTCACTTACAATACACAAATAATACACAAAATACTCCTACAATTATCAACAAGCCTCTTTATGTGTATCATTCATAATGTCTAACACATTAACAAACCAATACATATCAATAGTAATCCACAATAACATCATCACTTAACTAATTACAATCTTCAACAGTCGTACTCGCTGTCATTCTAGACAAAATGTCTGCAACTACATTTAAAGAATACGGTCAGTGAATACATTAATATATATATTCCTGTAACTCAAACTTTAAATTTGTTCAAAGTTCAAATAATCTAGTTGTCCATTTTCTTTATAAAAAAAGGTTCTTTGAATTTAATTTCACCTCAAATATTTATTATTATTATTATTATTAATTTAATTTTATCGTCCGTTTCAAACACATAGGTGTTCATCGGGGACGCCTCAGACCACAAACCGCAGTGCTGATCGGCAGAGCAGACTGTAGCTGAGGAGGGTCGGTTCGGTCCAGGTCAAAAACCAAAAATCAGTCAGAACTATACCAAGACTTAAGGGGGAAATAAATAAGTTTTAAGGTGACGCCTAAAAATATCTAGAGAAGAGGCCATTCGAATATCAAGGGGAAGGGAGTTCCAAACATATGGAGATGCATAACTAAAGGCCCTACACCCAGATTTAGTACGACGAAAGGGAATTTCAAGAAGGCATTTATTTGCAGACCTCGTGGACATATATGGCTGATGATATAATAACATTTCTCGAAGATAAGTGGGATGCTGATTTCTTAGTATCTTAAAAGTGAGGGTAGCAATTTTGAATTTAATACGTTGTTCAATGGGAAGCCAATGCAACCTACGAAGGACAGGGGTAATGTGATCAAATTTCCCCGTTGGAATTACAATTCTCGCAACAGCATTCTGAATAGTCTGGAGACGTTGGAGAGAACACTTCGGCAACCCGAAAAAAAGCGAATTACAATAGTCGATTCTAGACGAAATAAATGCATTTGCTAAGATTATTGAAGACCTTGTGTCCAATGTCTTACGAATCCGTCTAAAGTGACGCATGAATGCGAAACAAGACTGTGACAAATTAGAAAAATGTGGCTTGAACGATAAATCGGTATCAAATAATATACCTAAGTTACGAACAGATTTAAGTGGAACCAAGACTGCATCTCCAAAAGATAATTCTAGGGAGTTTTTTGGTAGCTTCGTCGTTAGGGGTTGAGTACCTAGAATCATGAATTCAGTTTTTCAAGGATTGATGAAGAGACGATTAGAAATAAACCAGTCGCGGGCTGTAGTAAGGATGTTTAGTAAATTAGAGAGCTCAGGTGAAACAGAGTCCGGGGAAAAGGACACATACAGCTGGGTATCGTCAGCGTAAAAGTGAAAATTTACAGATTTATTTTTCAAGACATGCGCAAGTGGAGTGGTATAAAGAGTAAAAAGCAAAGGACCCAAAACAGAACCCTGCGGAACTCCAGTGGTCAGAGGAACTGAAGAAGAAATAGAACCATTTATAGTAACGCATTGAGATCGATTAGCAAGATAGGAAGTAAAGAAATTCAAGACAGTGCTAGATAATCCAAACCAAGATTCAAGACGATGAAGGAGAATAGAATGATCAATGGTATCAAAAGCAGCGGACAAGTCAAGGAGAACAAGAGCTGATAGCTTTTGATTTTCAAATGCTAAAAGGATGTCATCCTGTATTTTTAACAGAGCAGTCTCGGTTGAATAGAATTTACGATATGCTGATTGAAATGGTGAAAAAGTGGAAAAGGAATTTATATGAGATGATAATCTTGAATGAACCACTCTCTCAATGATTTTATAAATAAACGATAAATTTGAGATTGGGCGATAACTCGAGAGATCCTCGATAGGTAGATTAGACTTTACAACACCAAACTCCAAATAAGGTTATAATAATTAATACTAGTGCATAACAACATTGTGCATAATACAATTTCACATAATCCAATACTCAATACTACCATAATCCAACTTACTGATCTAACAACAAACCTACAACCTCCAACAACTTCGTTACAAATTAGTTAAAAATCTGTTAAAACACACACTTACAAACCATAGTCTTCAATTTCTAAAACACACTTTCAAGTTCTGATGTCCATACTACTACATTTTACAGTCTCACTTTTCATCAAAATTATCCACCACAAATCATCAGGCTAAATTCAATTCAACATTTCAGTCCATAATCATTTTAATATCCACAACATCACAAATAATTTTATTTTTCTTTTATCAAACACAATTCTATGAAATCCTCTTTCTCGTTCAAACTTAGCATCCCAAAGCACATGTCTGCTATTCAAATAACTCTCGATCCAAAATAACCACTTCAATCCAAAACAAATCACCTCTAACTTCACATGCTGTACCCTCGACACATGACCAACCAACCACTCTCCACATCCACTGAATCGACAAAGCTTACTTTGCTCTCGAACTGACAACATCAATTTATCTTTCACATCAACATCATTATCACTTGTCGCCTTGATCACCACCACATCATAAGCTTCATTCATCAAACACTGATCCATATTTACAACGTTAAACTCAACGCTATCACAATACCTCACCATTCCACTCACCATTCCATCATTTTCATAACATTGATCTACAAAGCCCATATCATGTTCATCATCATTCAACATACTGTATTAGCTAACAAATCACAATCACTGTCATTACTTATTTGACATTCCAAAATATTCTTTATCGTTATACATTCATCATGAAATTCCGATCTATCTGTAATTGTAACATCAACAAATGTATTCAACTGATATTTAATATCAACACTTTCCCTTAACACATATTCTGTGTCTTTCATAACCATTACCATTTCATCTGATACTCTACAAGTGACAACACTTTCTGTTACATGTTTCACAGTACCCCTTTTTAATTCAACATCAATATCTGCCAATGACAAGAAATTGTCCTGACCCCTTACCATACTGCTCGATTTTTCACACATATCATCAATAACAATGCATTTCATAGATACACTAGAAAGATGCTCGCTTTGCTCGCGCTCGCTTCGCTCGCAGTGCAGGATAATACTAATCCAATACCTATACCTAATACCCAATCATTGAATTCATGCTGAACAACATTTCAATGATCGCCACCTAGCCAAGCTCTGCGCCACGTAATAATTAGGCCTATGTACATTAAAATCACGCAACTGTGGCCATTTGTGACGCTGTACACGTATTTTTTGTGTACGTTAAAATGTATGTTAAAATTGCGCAACTACCTCAGGCTGCGAACAATTGTTACCAATAGCAACGTCGTCGCACACCCAGCCCTCTGACGCTGCAATGACTCGACTAAACCGTGTTAAACTACGATTCTACGAACAATTGTTACCAATAGCAACGTCGTCTTCGAACATCGTCCACCAACGCATCGCGACGTAAGGACTAAAACGTCTACCAATAGTCAACGCTCGCCCACCAACGCATCGCGACGTAAGGACTAAACGGTCTAAACCGTCTACCAATAGTCAACCAATCAGAACGCTTGAAGGTAACAGACAGAGAGACATACAAATAAGAATTTTAATATGATAGATTTGACAAGTCCTCCGGTCCTAAAACAACATCAACACATTTATCAACATCTGATTCTCTCATCAACACATCCAAGTTATACTCATCTCAAACCTCTTCCTTCATTTCTTCCTCGTCCTCATTTACAATACAAAGTTTATTAATAGTCACATCATTTTTAACTGATAAATGTTCATCCTCTGCAACAGCATCATCAATAATAGTGTCAAATAACTTGTTATGACCAAAAACAAATGCAAGTGCAACATCGGTTGTAAGTTTAATACCAATAACTTCATTATCACACATCTTCACTATTTGAATTGGTTCATAAGATGTTACCGAACAAGCATCAACACACATTTTCTTCTCTTGTCTTGGACACACGGAAGCCAAATGAAAAATAGTACCACACACATAACATTTCTTATTTGATCCCTTCCCTTGATTTGAATTTTCATGCCACTAATTATGGTGAGGGTTCCCATAATTTTTCGTACCAAAATTTGAAATTCTTGCTCTTTGTTTATAACTGTCAGTTGAATTCTGCCATTTTGACTTACAACATTTATTATTTCCCCAATCTTTTGATTCACTTGTATGAAAGTTATTTTCACCTTCCTGTTGAAACCAATCCACTAACGACATTTCTTTATCCATTTGTCTTTGCACTTCATCTTGTCTTAATCTCTTAACTCTTATTCTTTCGTCCTTCTCACTCTGCGCTCTGTCCTCAGACATTCTCAACAATCTCTGCCATCCCAATTCCTGCTCTGCTTTCTCCTGTTTCCACCTCTCTCCTTGCTTCCTCTCCAATTCTGTCCTTCTCTGCTCTTCCATGGCCTTCTCTCTCCTCCACCGCTCTTCCAGTGTACTCGATTGTCTATTCCATTGTCGCTGCTGATTCTCACATCTGTAATTCCCTTTTTCTTTCTGTCCTCGTCTCGTCCTGGTTTCTCTTTCCTCCCACTGTCTTCGTCTTACCTTCATATCTCTGTTCCACTCCTCCCAAAACATCATTATTTCATATTCCTCTTCCATTATTCTAAATAATAAAAAGACAGTACACAATGTCTAAACAACTAACACAATTCAAAATCTACTCTGCACAATATTCAACAACACCAAATCTCCTTCACTTGTAAACCAATATCACGCAATGAAAATGTTTCAAAGCCACTTCAATACTTAATTACACTTTCACCTAAGACAAGTAAAAATATCCTTTCAACTTATCACACAATTAATGATTGTAATGTTACTGCTTGTTTTCGCAGACCAATCCTGAGTTATTTTCTTTTGTGAAAGCTCCAATTTCAGCAATTAGCCAATTCTCTCCTTCTGATCATTTTCCCATCTTCTCCATTTTAAGTATCTGCTCGCCAACTCCTCCGCCTCGTGGCACCTACTCATTCGGCCGTCTTAACAAAATTGACGTAACCTTGTTCTGTGACAACATTAAATCATCTGAACTAATTACTAACCCCCCCCCCCCCCCACTTCTCTGCCGTCACTGATCAATAAATACAATTCTGTGTTATCCGGTCTTCTTGATAAACATGCTCCTATCATCACAAGACCTATTTCATCACACAACAGCAAACCCTGGTATAACTCTTTCATTCATGCTTTCAAGTCAGTTCGCAGACGTCTTGAACGAACATACCATAGAACACATTCTCCATCTGACCTTTTAAATCTTCGTTCCGCCACCAACCGCTACCATAAGCTCCTTACATCTGCCAAAAAGAAGTACTATTCTAACATCATTTCAACAAATAGCTCAAACCCACGTAAGCTCTGGAAAACCGTAAATGATCTTTTCCATCGCAAAGAATCAAAACCTCTCCCTCAATCCATTTCTCTGTCAGAACTTGCTGAATCTTTTGCTAATTTCTTCTCTGCAAAAATCTCTAAGATTCGCAGTGTCCTTAAGTCTTTCACCATTACTCAAACCACCTCTCCTCATTACCCTTCTCCCCCACAACCCCCATGCAATTTATCCAGCTTCACTCCTGCAACTGATGAAGAAGTATCCAAACTGCTACTTTCTCTCCCAAACAAACAATGTGACCTAGATCCCATACCTACTTCTTTACTCAAACAGTGTGCCATCGTGCTTACGCCTATCATAACTAGAATCATTAACCTATCTCTTACCTCAGGCACTTTCCCATCTTCATTCAAAAACTCTTTTGTCACTCCTCTCCTAAAAAAGCCTGGTCTTGACAGAGAAGATCTTAATAACTATCACCCCATCTCAAATCTTTCACTTCTATCAAAACTTACTGAGAAAATTGTGCTCTCTAGACTGACCGAACACCTTTCAAATAACTCGCTATATAATGCTCATCAGTCTGCCTACATTAAACATCACTCAACTGAAACCGTTCTCGCCTACATTCATGACAGACTCTTAACCGCAATTGGTCTTCGACAAGTTACTGGCCTTTGTCTCCTCGACCTCTCTGCTGCATTTGATACCATAGATCACAAAATTCTGCTCGAACGACTCTCTCTCTGGTTTGGAATATCTGAAATAGCTCACAACTGGTTTTCATCTTATCTTAAATCCCGGTCTTTTCAAGTGTCCTGTCTTGGCCAAATTTCTCTATCTCACACTGTAGATTTTGGAGTGCCTCAAGGATCTGTTCTTGGGCCTGTACTGTTCAGCCTTTACACCACACCACTCTCATCTTTAATCAATTCCCTTAATTTAAATCACCAACTCTATGCCGATGACACTCAGCTATTCCTTTCCTTCTCACCTCTTTCATTCAATGCTTCTATTATTGAGCTTGAATCTGCATTCTCATCAATCTCTGCTTGGATGTCATCTAATCTCCTCGCTCTTAACCCTTCTAAGACAGAGTTTCTTTTAATTGGACTACCCCAACAACTCAAAAAAATTGACAATCCTAAACTAGTTTTAGCTTCTGACACCACAATAATCCCTGTTCCAACTGCTAGAAATCTAGGATTCAAATTTGATTCTTTTCTAAATTTTGAATCACAAATTTCCCAATTATCAAAAGCCTGCTATGTTCATATTCGTGACCTTCGCCGCCTACGTCCTTGCCTAGATACTAAAACTGCCTCCACAATTGCCACCTCAATAGTCCACTCCAAATTAGATTATTGTAACTCCCTCTACTATAACCTTCCCAAAGCCTCTATCAACAAATTGCAATCAATACAAAATGCACTTGCTCGTGCTGTTACTAAGTCACCTAAATTCTCCCACATTTCACCCATACTAAAATCATTACACTGGCTTAAAATAACTGAACGTATCCAATATAAGATAATAACACTTACACATAGCTCACTTCAGTCATCAAAACCTGTCTACCTTAGGTCACTATTAACCCCTCAGCCTCCTCGACCCACACGTTCGTCATCTCATCTCACTCTGTCACGCCCGCTAAATCAATCATCCCTGAAAATTTGCAACCGTGCCTTCTCATACGCTGCACCTGAACTCTGGAACTCGATCCCAGCTTCCCTCCGCAGACTTGGACACTTTCAAACAATAAAATCTGATTCCTCATTTCCTATAATTCCCGCACTATCTCCTCAAGTCTTCAGGTCTAAGCTTAAATCCTTCCTGTTTCTGAAATCATTTCCGCCATAGCTGTAACAACCTAGCCTCACTGCCCTTCGGATATTGACCATTGCCTGGCTGATCCCACACCTTTCCTATAGCTATTTTAAGAGAGGCTGAGCGCCTAAGAATAAGCAGCTACTGTTGTGCTGCTTTCCAAGGCGCTATAGAAATCCACGAGATTTTACTTACTTACTTACTTACTCCATGTAATTTGACATCTCCTTGTGATATGATAATTCTTCTCAATATTCTTCGTCAGCAACTGAAATAAATGTTCGACTGGAACTTTCCGTGATATTTCCTTGAATACACCAATGGAATTACCGTCTACCTTCCTTGAAAAACGCAAACATACGACTCCAAAAATTCCGTGCAATTGATCCAACGAGAAATTATTTTGACGAAACTCCAACACCTCCAAACAATATTGATGTGATTCTCCAATGAGAATTTGCAAAATCATCGACAACTTTGATAGCAATCTCCACAGAATTACTCCAGAAAATCATCCGAAACACTTTGACCTTCACATTCGCTCAAAGTCATCGCCGTCACGTCCGTCCGAATTTCGCTACAATTCACTATTATATCGAAATTATCACAACGTGCAGTTCGACGTAACGTCCGACTTACCGCTGCCACCAAATGTGACACCTACTTCTACTAGATGTACACGCATGACCGAGTTTTTAATCATTTAATAAAAATAAAATTGAAAATTATAACATAAAGGTCGCCCTCAAAGTCCATCTCGGGCTATAACCTTCACAAGAACTCTCAACCAGTGTTGCCAGTGAACATTTTGAAAAAAACCAGATCGTGCCTTTAAAAAACCAGAAAAAACCAGGTTCGCAAAAAGGTCGAAAAAGATGATACAATTCATAACAATTGCGACAAACCTGAAAATTTTGGGAGAAATTTCGTAGTACAACGTCTCTAGAAAGTCTTGACAAGCAAAAAAAGGTCGTTTCGTTGTCTTCAAGCAAGATAAAGAGGTAAACTTTAAACTTGCTGCAAGCAAAAAAGAGTTTTTCAACATGCTGAAAACTGAAAACTCCTAATTTTCTCACTTTCACTGCATAAATCAGGCATTTTTTTAATTTTCGCAGATTTAAAAAAACCAGATTCCGCAAAAAATACCAAATAACCAGACGAGGCCCAAAAAAATCAGATTGGGTAGGAAAAAACCCACACTGGCAACCTTGCTCTCAACCTAAAACTAAACCGGAAATAGCTATATCTAGAACTGAAGATCACGAATTTTGTCCCTTCCATCTGCCTTTTTATAGCCCCTGATTAAGTTAGCCCTGACACGCGGGGAGCCAGAAAAGTTTAGGCCAGTGAGTTTGACCTGTATACATGGACGTCATTGGGACAGGGGCCGTTGCCCCCTGTGTTTTACGGAAATTTGTTTCGCGAATGTTTGTGCTTGTAGTTTTTAAATGCAAATTGAATAAATGAATAAAGACTTAGAGAGGTAAAAAGACTGACAAGCAAAAAAGGTCCAACTTTTTCGCAAACTTGTCAGGTCGAAAGTGTGTCTTGTCCCTTTGAAAAACAGTGAAATGACGTCTTTGTCTGTATACTATGCAAAGTTCTGGAAAAAATAGTAAAAGCAAAGTTGTTGGATCTTCTTATGAGACACAAGATTTTAAAGGAATTTCAGCACGGGTTTCTTAAAGGAAGATCTTGCTTAACAAACATAGGCCTACTAGACTTTTTGTTAGAGATTTATAACAAGTTACATGATGGAAAGGCAGTTGGTGTAATATACCAGAACTTTGCAAAAGCATTTGACAAAGTACCTCACTCAAGACCGGCAGTCAAACTTCGGGCCTGTGGAATTGACGGTAGGGTTCTTTGCTGGATAAAAATTGGCTTCTGAACAGAACTTAGAAGGCAGAAAGTAGGCATAAGAGGCAAGTACTCAGATTCGGCTGAGGTTATAAGTGGGGTGTCACAAGGTTCAGTACTGCGACCACTATTGTTTTTAATAAATATCATTGAAAAAAGACGACGATATAATGTCAAAAATTTCAAACTTTGCTGATAACACAAAACGGTGTGGACAGAGTGGTAGTAACGTAAAGGTAAAAATTTTACAAAAGGACCTAAATAGATCATCTCAGTAGTCAGAGGATTGGCAAATGCTTTTTAAAACATACAAATTCTCTATGATGCATATTGGGAAGAAGGGAGAAGATCATAAGTTTAAGGTTATGTGGGAAAGGACTAAAAGTTACAACCGAGGAGAAAGATCCAGGGCTCATCATGCATCATGCATAACAGCTTAAAGCCGTCTAGACAATGTGCAGAGGCAGCTAAGACGGCCAACAGTTATACGTATTACGTATGATTAAAAGAACGGTGGCGAGCAGAGAGAAGAAAGTCATGGAGCAGCGGTTCTCAACCTGTGGGTCGCGACCCCCACGTGGGTCAAATGACGATTTGCCAGAGGTCGCCCGAGACCATCAGAAATATGGGGTTGTCTCTTTTCTTGTTGTTGTACAAAATTTCCTCAGTGGTTACGACGTACTAGTTGTTTTACTATAATTGTCATTCGAGGATAGACATGGAGACAATTAAATAATAACGATTTCGAACATTTTGATTGTCATATCATTATTATTTTTAGCAGTTTACATTGTGAACGAAAATAATTTAACCGATGGGGTCGCCGCATCATGGGGAATTGAATTGATAGGGTCGCGACACTATAAAGGTTGAGAACCGCTGTCACAGAGACTCTAGAAAGAGTACAACACAGAACAACAAAGATGATCAAAGTGTATCAGGGACTAACCTGTGAGAAAAGGCTAAAACACTGGATTGACAACCTTGGGGAAAAGGAGAACGAGAGGCAATTTAATTCAGACATACAAAACACTAACAAAGTGGAAATGCCAAGAGAAAGTTACAATGCAGGAGTATGATGGAACCAGAGGAAAACATGAATCTGGACAGTAATACCGAGTATCCTTCCTCAATGCTTTACCTACTTGGGGTTGTTTTTTCCCCTCGGTCGATGGCATCAACTCTGGGAAATGGCGTGCAGTCAACCGCAGCGGGTTGGAACCATCAAGGGATGGTCGCCCGCGTTGCTGGGAGTGTGATTGTTGTGGCAAATGGTGAGCTTCCAGCAACCGTTCGACCAGTCTTATCCTGAATTGTAGATGGCTCATCTTCTCACCAGGATTGTCCTTCCTGTACAAGATGTACGAGTTGAGGACAATCTGACTGAGAAGATGACTGAACTGCTTTTTATACCAGATCTTGATCCGCTTACGCTCAGTGGGGTAAGAGGTCAACATCTGGTCCGCGAGGTCTACAGCCCCCATGTTGTTGTTGTAACTTACAACAACAACTGGCTTTTGCATTTCGACACCACGACGTGTTTGGACCGTAGTCATAGCACTGTCGTGCATTGTCGAAAGCATGCAGACCTCACGCTTGTCCATCCATTTCATGGCCATAAGGTCTTTGCAAAAACATGCCACTGTTTCCCCCTTCTTGATTTTTTATCAAGTCCAGGTGGCATGTTTTTCCTGTTCCTCCTCACCGTACCAACAGCATCGGTATTTTTGGACCGAAGATGTCGGTACAGAGCAGGTGAGGAGTACCAATTGTCCATGAAAATGGTATATCCTTTACCAAGTAAATCCTTTGCCAGGGTCAAAACAATTTTGGAGGAGATCAAATTATCCGGGGAGTCAACTAAATCCATACTAGACCCAGTATGGATTAGTGCATTCCAAATGTACCCTGAGCTACATTCGCACAGGGCATAGGACTTTATTCCAAACCTGGCTCTCTTGAGGGGAATATATTGCTTGAAAGCCAGGCGACCCTTCCACAGCATCAGTGATTCATCAATTGCTATATCCTGCTCTGGAATATAGACTGAACTAAATTGTTGAATCACTGAATCATAGAAGGGTCTTATTTAACAAAAGGATTTCTCGCCTTTACTTGGATATGTACTGGGCAGAGTCAAATTGTTGACAAAATGCAAGCATTGTGACAACAATTTGTACCTCAGCTCACTCATAATTTTGTTCACATAAGGTGTTTGAAAAAGAGGTTTTTTTGTCCAGTACATTTCCAAGGTAGGCTTGTGAAGGATTCCTTGGTAAAGTATCATGGCCAAGAAAACAAGCAGCTCATCAACATCTACATCAACCCATTGCCTAATTTTAGCTCTGGATTTCAAGGGGTCCTGCTGCAGTTGCTCTGCACGCCTGTTCGTCTCCAGTACAATCATCTCTAACATTGAAGTAGTTAGAAATAGTCTCAAGTACTGTAAGACATCTTTAGTGTCTGATATGACTGCAGTCCTACCAGGGGTCCCTGTAAAAGGAATTCTGGTAGGAGTACGTTGGGGAGCATCACCCCAAGCAAAATCACTATTATTATTATTATTAATCTTGACAATTTCTTAAGCGCAGTAACATAGCTAAGTGACTAAAGTCAAAGGCGCTGTACAGGGAACGAAACATTAAACAAATGCGTCTTGAGATGTTGTAGGAACCGATCCGGAGAGGTCTCGGTTGTCACAGCCATCAGGAGCAGGTTCCACGACGCCGGGTTTCCACGACGAAAGGACCGGTCCCCTAGCCCCGCTGTCTTGAGCGGAGGGGGGACGACGAGATGATTGCTGGCGCCGGAACGGAGAAGGGAGCGACGTGATACTGTCGTCGATCGGCGGATTAGTTCCGACAGATACGCTGGACAGTGGGGGTCATTCAGCGCACGGAACGTGAGCCAGTGGCGCTTGAACTCCACACGCTCAGGGACGCGCAACCAGTGCAACCGATCTCTAAGGAATGGCGTTACATGGCCGCTCCATCTAGCACCGAACACCAGGCGGGCCGAGACATTCAGGACCGACTGCAATCGATTAAGTTGACCGACCGGTAGTCCAAACAGCACACTGTTACAATAATCCACCCGAGAGACGACTAGTGCGCGAACCAAGTCTATCGCTGCCGAAGTAGGCAAGTAGCGACAGACCTCTCTTATCCGGCGCAGATGATGGTAACAGGACCGGATGGTGTTGTCCAAATGTCCGCCGAACGTAAGTGTCTCATCGAGAAGAACCCCAAGTAGACGCAGTTGTCTACTGGGGGCGACGACCGCACCGTCGACATGGAATTCGGAACGGTGGATGAGGTGCTGCCTGCGCGGTGTGGTCAGCCACAGGAACTCGGTCTTGGCCGGATTCAGTGATAGTCGGTTCCGATCAGTCCAGGCCCGAACAGCCACAATGCAGGCCTCGGCCCGAGTTTGAAGATTACCGGCGTCGGACGGTTGGCAGGATGAATAGGCCTGTACGTCGTCAGCGTAGGCGTGCATTGAAAATCCGAATGATTCAATGATCCTGCTAATGTCGGCAGTGTACAGGACAAATAGTAGCGGTCCGAGGACCGAGCCTTGCGGAACACCGCAATCGACGCGGCCAGGAGCCGACGTCGACCCCATCCAACTGACAGCCTGAGATCTGTCAGCCAGGAAGTTACGTATCCACGCAAGGGCCGCCCCCTTAAGTCCATAGGAACGCTCCAGTCGTTCGACAAGGATCCCGTGGTCGACGGTGTCGAAGGCGGCCGAAAGGTCGAGGAGGCAGATGAGAGCCATCCGGCCGCTGGCCACTGATTCGAGGATATCAGATATCAGAGGATACTATACCACCGTCGTCGTCGTCGATCTCCAGATCACTTTCTTCAGCGTCCGAGTCTTCAACCTCGGACTCGCTGTCATAAACGTCAGAATCGTCGGATTCTTCCAGCATCCGACGAATTTCATCGCTGGAGAGCAGAGCAGCGCGCTTCCTTGTTGCCATTTTCACCTTCAACCTTCCCAAGGACAAAATGATGATCAAAATCCTACACCTCCGGTCACATAAAATGCATTCTTTTCGCTTATAGAGGCCACTCTAGCTAAAAGAGAGATGCCATCTGGCGAATGAATAATAAATAAAGCGAATCTTCACTTCAGACCGTCTTAAAACGGCAATCTCAGTGGCTGATTCGACGGTGAAGTGGCGCACCGTTTTAAGACGGTGTCACCCGTTTCGCAATGATTTTTGGGCAACGTTTATAAACGGCATTACCCGGGAACGGGTTAAGAAATGGGTTGAGAGACACAAACAGCACTTTGGGGGCAAGAATTGCGGACAGATAGAATGAATTGGACGAGAAGATAGTAATGGTAACAAGTGTGAATGATTTCAAAATAAACCTCAGTACTACAGGATACTATACAATAATACAAGGAGATGTAATGATTCAGAGGCAGCGAATCAGAGATCTACGATTTGCTGATGACATTGATCTGATGGCTGAAAGTGAGGAAACCTTACAGAAGCAACTCTCAGAGGTATACCAAACCAGCCAAGAATATGGATTACATATTAACAGAAGCAAAACAAAAGTGATGGTGATGGGAAACAATAAAGGCCAGATTGACAAAAGGAAGGGTTGCCATCAGAAAAATGAAGAACATTTGGAAAGACAACAATATCAGCATGAGAACAAAGAAGAGGATAATCGAGAGTGTTGCATGGAGTACAGCATCATATGGATGTGAAAGTTGGACTTTGAGAAGAAAAATACAGAGAAGAATAGAAGCTTTTGAAATGTACTCATTACGCACCATGCAAAGCATAAGCTGGAGAGATAGGAAAACCAATGAGGAGGTTTTGAAAATGTCAGGCACGGAAAGACGTTTCCTCAACATGTGCAAAAGAAGGAAGCTGCAATACTTCGGACACGTACAGCGGAACAGCGACACTAGGTCAACACTGGAGAGGACAATCCAACAAGGAATGATGTCGGGAACTAGACGAAGAGGGCGACCAGGGAGAAGATGGGTGGATGACGTGGAAGAGTGGACAGGAATGAAAATATCAGCAGCAGTCAAGAAGGCAGAGGATCGACATGGTTGGAGGAAAGAAATTCATGCTGTCACCTTAACTTCAGTTCATGAAGGAACAAGGAGAAGATGATGATGAAGTAAACAAACTGGTCAACACATTCCAACTTTTCACCATAAACATGTTACATTGCAAGTTTGACTGCTCATTTGACGTGTGCATTTACTGACTAAGACTGAGACATGGACCATGAAGATACAAGGCAGATTAAAACTGAACGCATTTGAAATGAAATGTTATAGAAAAATGATACAAATAAGTTATAAAGATATGATTAAAAATGATACAATTCGCAAAGACCTGAGACGAACAAAGACTGTTATGAAGAAGATTAAAGACAGAAAATTATCAATATTTGGACACATCTGCAGAATGAGAGATGGAAGACTAATAAAGACAGTGGTGATGGGAAGATCAGATTGTATACTAAAAAGAGTAAGACCAAAGAGAAGATGGATCGATGATATTCTTCAATGGACTGGACTTGACACCTATAATGCGATACACATGGCCAAAGAAAGGAAAGGGCCATGGACAAGCACTTCTACACCATTGGCTCCGACGGTCCTTATGGACTATGGAGTGTGGTGATGATGATAATGACGACGACAACGACGATGACGACGACGACGACGATGATGATGATGATGATGATGATGATGATATTGATGACCATAGGATACTGGATTGGAAGGGTACATCAGTGGTTCTCACACAGGGCAAAAACTTCCGAACCACTTTTTTATTATTATTATTATTATTATTATTATTATTATTATTATTATTATTATTATTATTATTCGAATGAAATAAGAAGGGCTTGAATTTCCTTTCATGACATTGTGAGACAGTGAATTCCATCGGAGTTCATCACCATGAGCAAGAGATATGTCACTAAGATTGTAATTTTGGCCGGAGGTGAACCGATCAGTTGATCTTGGCTCCTGAAGAGCAGATGATGGCACTGTCTGCTGGCAACTCGTTCTAACTCTTGGGAGTGTCGCGACACGAAACGCCCTGCCTCATAGACCCTGCCTCCAAGATGGCAGAGTTTGTGAATGTCGGATGTGCATGCAAGTTCTGATTATAATATGCAATTTGAATACCATACAGGCAAGATTTTGTGATGTTTCCTGTTTCGTAGATGATGCACTCGGGCACCTTTGGCCATCTGAGTTGTTTAAGCAAAGGAGTGACATGACCGTGACCACGACTGGATCGTGATAAATTAAACGAGACCTTGTCTTGAGTACGGATTAAAGCAGCTGGCATTGATATTTTGCTCTCAGTTCTGATAGCGTCGCTTTTCCGCAATTAAAAACAGTTGACGCCTAAAGTCTCTATCAGCTGTTGAAACGCATCGGGTGCTACATTAAACGGGCAAAGACTGAATGTCAGTCCACAATCTTATATCATGATTCATTCCAAATAATGATAAAGGAGGCAGCGATTCAAGCTGAAGCAGAGCGATGAAGCAGCTCGCAGTTGTGCGCCTGATGAAGATATGTAGGTCGCGAACCTTTGACAATAGATGCGCAAGATAATTTCCTAATAGAAGACGATTTTATTTCATTTGATGCTGCCGACGGTTTGAGGCAAACCAGATAGCTTGATGTGTGTCGTCATGCTGATGTCAAAGTTTTGAAGCGAACCAGATGGGTTCTGTTCACAAAGAGAAAGTATTCAAGATGTCTGATTGAGCCTGAAGACTGAAACTTATGCGGCAAAAGTAATCAAATGCAATTTGTTTTTCAGGAAAATGCTCGTTCATTAATATATTTTTTTTAATGGCAGGTGCTGTAAGAGTCGAAATAAAGCGGTTACGCCCATGGAGGTTTATGTTTGAACGAATTCTTCAGCAATCTGAAGATGAAGAAATAGAGATTGTGAAGTCACCTTTAGAGATAGATGGAGCCATATGGATATGGTGCTTCTCCAACAGTGCTTTGCAGAAACTAAATAACCGTGATGTAGGCTTACTCAAGAAACCGAATGAAATAGACTTGGAAATCAGAACTAACATAGATTCCGATCACCTGACGAAGAAGCTAGGTAAATTTTTGCAATAAATAATTTCCTATTGCATGA
The DNA here is from genome assembly GCA_018105865.1 of Metaphire vulgaris. Taxonomy (NCBI): domain Eukaryota; kingdom Metazoa; phylum Annelida; class Clitellata; order Crassiclitellata; family Megascolecidae; genus Metaphire; species Metaphire vulgaris. The sequence goes on from JACLAT010000090.1 coordinate 158,407, forward strand.
CAATAGTTAGCCAACGTATAAATAAACACAATTTTAAAAGTAAACCCCCAAATTCTCCTGGTCGAAAATTGGGCCGACGCCAAATTATAATGAAAAATAAGAAGAAGGTGATGATGATGATGACGACGACGACGACGATGATGATGATGATGATGATGATGATGATGATGACGATATGTTTTCTGAGTCTAGAATATGCATGCAATGGCATTTAGATAAACAAGGGCCATTAATTACGAGCTACTCGTCATAACTTTTTGTTTGAAGAGTAGGTTAATGTCCTAAAATCGTTAAAAGTGAAAAAATTAATACTTTGAGCGATGAGGACGTCAACTGGCGTTCTTATTTTGTCAAAGCAGGGCGCTGGGAACTTCAGGTGACGTCCTCTGTTCAATGCAAGCTATTTTAGCTTGTGCGAATCTTGGAATCATTCTTCTGCTTCCTGTAGTTGAGTGACTAATTAAAAAAGCGTATTCTATAAAAAATGTATAAATATTTGTCCTATAAACATTTGTTCAAGAAACCACAATATACTCAGCCACAGCGTCAAAATTATAATCCTACCTGATGCGTCGTATAACCGTACACCCGGATAATTCCTGCTAAGATGTAATTACGTGGCTTGCATTGTCAAGTATTCCATCCAGTAGAGTGGACATTTTTGGCTTTGGGAGTGAGGAAGGCAGTTGGACCAGATAATAAATTTATAAAGCTCACTCTCACCGAGAAGAACTCATCTATCAAGCCAAACCCCACTCTCCATTGCAGGAGCGATGGTAGCACCGACAACTCAATTGCGGCTACTTGGAGTCATCTTGGTTCAGAAACTCACCCTGGAGAGTCATGTGCATAATGTAACAAGAGTATGCTATTTTCACCTACGGAAAATCAAACAGATCAGACGCTATCTGCCGACAGACGTGGTGATCCTATTGGTGCTTACATTAATTCTGACACGAATCGATTATTGTAATAGCGTCCTTTATGGACTGCCAGAAAATCGACTGCGAGGTCTACAGTCAATTGTAAACACATCTGTGAGACTAATTTTTGGTGCGAGATGGTGTGATCATATCATTCCTTACTTAAGAAATAAATTGCACTGGCTACGAGTTCCTGAACGCTTAATATACAAGAGATGTCTGATAACGTTCAGAGCTATAAATGATCAAACCTGTCCTGATTATCTGGCTACACTGATTCGAAGACACACTACGCCTGCCAGTAGCCGACAGCTTCGCTCTAGTAACAAGGTCTCCCTAATCATCCCACCATCCTCGCAAACAACGATTCTAGGTAAAAGATCGGTCATCAAAGGGAACCCACTTCTGTGGAATTCCCTCCCGGACTTCGTCACTAATTCGAAATCTATCGATCAGTTCAAGAAAAATTTCAAGACACAATTGTTTAGTACGTCGTATGATGGCTAACTCTTTATTGTAAAGTACTCTTCATTTAGGCGTATGCCTTGTTATAGGGCTCTATAAATTATCAGATAATAATAATAATGAAGGCTGAAATTTATATAGAAATTGAGCCCATTTTATTGCATGATGATGACGATGACGATGAATCGATGATGATGTAGTTACATAATGTGAGAGTGTTCGTCCTCTAGCGTCTTCTTATTGGGCGAGGCGCTTCTGTCATTTTATAACCGTCGCTCTATGTAACGTGATTCCACAATGGGCGGAGTTTAACGATCATCGACATGAGAGCGACGTGGTTAACTGTTTGCCTGAACCTTGTTCTCCATATCTTATGGCCTATATAATTCTCCTTTCTTTGCCCGCCCTCCCCATATACGCGACACAAACCTACCCTCTCCTTCTTCCGCCCTTTCCCATTCCCACCCCTTCTCCACCCTCTGCTACACCCTCTTTTTATCCTCCCCTTCCTCCCTCTCATTTGCCAAACCCATTTCTTATTCCTCTATTTCATTCTCCTCTCTCTACCTTTCCTGTTCCCATATCATCCCATTTTCCGCCTTCATCCTTTTGAAGTACCGCTAAACAATTACCATCAACATTCAACAAGTCGCAAATGCAAACATCTGAACATACCGGATATATTTGAACAAAGCCAGTCCCTTTCCAGTTTTCCCATTCTCTTCAAACAGGATATCATTGCGCGACATTATTCAGATATCGGAATATTTCCTCCAACTGATTTCAAAGTGCCGCCAAATTCCCAATGTTCAATGGATTTGCAACGACCATCAACAAATCGCAATGGCCATAGGCGTCAATCCCGTGAGGATTATAATAGGCAATTTGAATACCATACAGGCAAGACTTTGTGATGTTTCCCGTTTCGTAGATGATGCACTCGGGCACCTTTGGCCATCTGAGTTGTTTAAGCAAAGGAGTGACATGACCGTGACCACGACTGGATCGTGATAAATTAAACGAGACCTTGTCTTGAGTACGGATTAAAGCAGCTGGCATTGATATTTTGCTCTCAGTTCTGATAGCGTCGCTTTTCCGCAATCAAAAACAGTTGACGCCTAAAGTCTCTATCAGCTGTTGAAACGCATCGGGTGCTACATTAAACGGGCACAGACTGAATGTCTGTCGATTTCACGACTGAATGTCTTGGGTTCAGACACTCGCAAAAATTTGGTTGTGAGGGTCCATAAGACATTGGACCCCCACAAAAATCTAAATAAATCTATATTGTACCGTTGTACGATTATTTAATAAATTGTGGTGCTCGGTAGATAATAGACGTAGATATTATCAGAAAATGCTGTTTTGCAACATTAATGAGTAATAAGAATTATGCTAAAAGGGTTAGGGTTCGGGTTATGGTTAGGCACAACAATAGGTGGACCCTTGCAGCAACTTTTACTAAAGATTGGCGCCACTGGCAATGGCAAATATTTTAAATTGATATATTGGAATGCATGATATTGTAGCGAAATCAATAATATGCTAACAAAATATTAATAATTGATACAATTAAAACTTAAGGACCCATAATAATATACATACATAGAAAATGCATACATAGTACATAGAAAATGCCTAATCAGTCCCTGTGGCTAAGGTCTGAAATAATCGCTAGGTGGCGCCAGACACGAGACACCACTGAGTTAGAAGAGTTTGGTAAGTTGAGCGTTAGCACCAGCGTTGGGCATGTTACTTTTGCAAAATAATTAGTTACTTACTAATCTTACTGTTACTTGCTACTGGGTTTAAAATGTGATTTGTTACTGTTACTTGTTACAAAATTTCAAATGTATCATGTTGCTGTTACTGTTACAGCCCAATAAGTAGCAAAATTACTCTTTTGTTAGGCCCTACAACTGACTAAACAGTAATCGTTTGTAATTGATATCACAAACAATTTACACGGTTTATACAAATGACTACTAGAATTGTATTTCAAATGTTAAATTAGCTGTCATGCATGATATTAATCAAATTAATTGAAATTATTATATTCCAATGTCAATACGGTATAATGACAACAGCAGTACTATTTTAGTTTATACACAGCTAAAAGGCTGCACCAGCAGTACATAGTTAACATAGCATGTCAATGTCATATGACACATATCTCATATCAATCGATCATTAATTCATCAATTGCCAGATCATTAAAATACTATTTCTCATGTAAGAGACACACCTGAACAAAGTAAGCATGAGGCAAAAATGGTGTCAATTCTAATTAGTCAGAAATTGCCTATTTGCTCTTAGTAATGCCTGTCACTTAAAGTGGAAGTCGGAAGTTTCCTCTGTAAATAGTTTATGCAAACATCACAGTGCGTGGGTGCGTTTTCCACATGTATTGGATCAAACCAATTAAGTACGTAATGTATTGAAGTTAGCAAATTGAATTGCAGTCCATTAGAATTTAGAACCATGTAGACGACAACTTCAAAAAGTTACATTAAAGTAATTAGTACAAAATCTGTTACTGTTACTTCAAAAAAGTAACTACTGTATTACTGTTACTTTGTTACAATATTTAATTTGCAACAATTCTCGTTACTTGTTACTCCAAAAAGTACTTGTTACGGTAATTTTCTTACTTGTAAATTGTTACTATCAACACTGGTTAGCATGCCTTCCTTTAGGTAGCGTGAGAACCCTATTGAAGCCCATGAGAAGGCAGGATGGCCGGTGAACTAAGTTTTTACTTGGATTGCCAAAATATGCAGGTACTTGTGCCATTACTCTATCTATTAGAGAATGTATACAAATCAACGCACCAGCGGTTCCAAGGGGCGAACTGCCCCCAATGATAAATCGCATCGCAAAATAGGCGGAAAAGAGCCTAGAAAAACTCGAATACATTGTACACGAGGTACACAGGTGCTGAAGGAACTAAGTAAGGTACACGGTACACGGAGAACAGAGACAGGGTACACGGTATACGAGAACATACAGTTAGGGACCGAGTTAATACGCGGTACGTGGTGCACAGGTACACGGAAAGTAGGGACAAGGTCCACGGGTACACGAAGAGGTAGAGCTAAGGTACAGAGTGTACAAGAAAGTACAGAGTGCACGGAAAGTACAGAGTACACGGATGTACCAAAGGCTTTATCTTAGGCGCAAGAGATCCCCAAGCGAGAAGACAGGTGTGGTGTACCAATGAGCAAGGTATTGTCAGAAGGACCCTTAGCATCGGGAGTAGTACGCGGACAAAGCAAGGCAAATATTTGAGCAATAGAGCCCGAAATGAGAAAGGTAGCACATTCAGCTGATCACAGAAGTCTTCCTAGCCAAAAAACCAGGACGAACGTACACGAGCTCGGAAGAAGTAGACCTCGTGTATCAAGCTGGGCCATAAACATTTGGAGAGAGATAAGTAGAGAAAAAGGACAGCACGCAAATTGATGCATTCGAAACATGGTGCTGGAGAAAAATGCTAAGGATCTCATGAACTCATGAACTACCAGGAGAACAAATCAAGAGGTGATTGCAGAAATCAATCCAAAACACATTGATCCTAAAACAAAAACTGGAGTTTTTTGGGCATATCACAAGAAAACACGATTCGCTAGATAAATCATTGATGCTAGCAGTTGTTGAGGGGGAAAAGAGTAAAACAGAAGACGAGATGAATGGATAACATTATGGAAGCAATGCATACACTGTACATACATACATACATAAAGTTCATTTACTAGGCGCAATTATTACAAATGCGCCTCGGTTGCCAGGCCAAACATATATGTTTTAAGTCGAGCGAGAAAAATGTCACGGTTTAAAATTCCATCTCTAAGAGGAGGCGGAAGCTGATTACAGAGTGATGGGCCAATCACCCTAAACGCACGCTCTCCCATTCTGGTACGAGTGCGTGGCACGGATAATGTCCTGGTGGAATTGGAACGTGTGACCATCGTTCGAGTGAGAGCTGTATCAGACAACAGTTTATAGTCTCGAATAAGATACTGCGGAGCTTTTTGTCTGAGACATCTGTCGACTAGTGAAAGCAGCTTGTACGATATTCGCTTATGTACCGGCAACCAGTGGAGTTGTTGCAGAACAGAGGTGATGTGTTGCCGCCTTGAGGTCCGTGTGATGAGTCGTGCCGCGGCATTCTGAACAAGTTGGAGTCTATATATTTGGTTTCTGGCCGTACATGCAAGTAGGCTATTACAGTAATCGAGACGAGATGCTATGAATGCATGGATCAAGACTTGCACTGATTCCTGCGACAGAGAGTCGACCGCTACCCGTAATTGTCGAAGCTGGTAGAAACATCCTGACACTATTTTACTAATGTGGTTAGCCATCGTAAGATTTTCATCAATAATAACTCCAAGATCTTTAACTTGCTCGGATCTTTTGATAACATTATTCCAAAGGTTAAGTGCTACTGAATCTGCCTTGGCCGTTTGTTTACGATTACCAAGAATGATAAATTTTGTTTTTCCCGGATTAAGCTTTAGCCGGCTGCTTCTCAGCCAGGAATCAATTTCCTGAATACAGCTCGCAAGTATCTGTAGAACCTCCGGCAAGTCGGCAGGACTACAACTGCGATAAAGCTGAGTATCATCAGCATATAAGTGGAACCGAAGGTGATATTTGCAAATGACTTCCCGAAGCTTACTAATAAACAGGATAAAAACAGTGGCCCGAGAATGTAACCCTGCGGGACGCCAATGAACATCGGTCTTGGGCTAGACAGTTCACCTTCGTAAAACACTTGTACCACTCTATCTGAAAGATAGGAAGTAATCCAACGTAAAGCAGAACCGCAGATTCCGTAGTGACACTGAAGTTTTTTAAGTAGAATGTCATGGTCAACACAGTCGAATGCAGAAGAAAGATCCAAAAGTACTAATGCAGTTACCTGACCTTGATCAGCCGCATCAAAAACTTCAGACAGAATGTTAAGTAGCGCCGTTTCCGTAGAATGATAGAGGCGATATGAAGATTGTTCTTCCAGTAGGTACTGATGTTCCTCTATATACTGTGCAAGCTGAGCTGCAACCGTCTTTTCAAGTATCTTTGAAAGGTATGAAAGGTTAGATATGGGCCGGAAGTTTGCTAGTTCATTTGGATCTAAGTTCTGCTTCTTGAGTTTAGGAAAGATGATCGCCCTTTTGAAATTGCATGGAACTGTTTCCTGGGCAAGCGATGCGTTTATGATCATTGTGATAGGTCTAATAAGAACTTCAATCGCCTCCTTAATCATAAATGTCGGGACTGGATCAAGCTGCGACGATTTCGATGGAGAACTCATAATCATTCTTTTGACTTCCTCCTCGGAGACCATCTTAAATTGATAGAGTGTCCCTGGCGGCTGCATTTGTTCATCAAGATCAAGATCAGAGGGATTTCCTCCTTGGTCAGTTTCCCTCCTCACTCGTGCGATCTTTTCTTTAAAAAAGTCGGCAAACTTGTCCGCAGAGCATGTGGATGATTGGTGCCCACAGTTGACATCCCCACCCGTTCTAAAGAGGTGAGACAGAGATCGCCAAAGTTTAGTCGGGGATTTTCCCTGATCATGGATCCTATTTGTCCAATAATTATTCTTTTTCGTTTGAAACAGTTTAATCTTTGCCATCCACGCCCTCGACCATCGTTCTCTGTCCTCATGAAACCGCGTGGATTTGAATCTGCGTTCAAGCTTCCGACATGCACGTCGCACCCTAACACATTCCTCATCGACCACGGGCTCGTGGGTCGATGAGGAGAGTCAATGAACATGAACATCGAGGAACTCAGAAATGCGGTCGTCGAGGACAGAAAGGAATAGCACATAAAAGTCTTTAATGTCACACAAAGTCGGAGACGACTGAATTACTGTGAGAGAGAGAGAGAGAGAGAGAGAGAGAGAGAGAGAGAGAGAGAGAGAGAGAGAGAGAGAGAGAGTAGAGAACTACACGTAGGTCCGGTTCGTCACAATATGGCACATGAAGATGATGAGGAGGGCCCTGGAGGAGCACATATGTAAAAAAACGTTGGAAAAATAATTTCTTGTATTCTTCTTTTAACTCTTCATTAGAGTCGAAGCGTTCCAGTCATATCTGATGTGATGAGTTTTGTTCTTCGGTTTTTTAAGTTTGAGTTTTAAATGTGCGACAACTGGAACATGATCACTTCCACAAGCTGCTCCCGGATATGTCTTTGCTTGCTTGACAGTGTTTGAAATCTTTGTTTGATGGCAATATAATCAATCTGATTTCTTATTCTGTCTCCAGGACTCTTCCATATCCATAATCTTCTGGGATGATTAACGAACCATGTGTTGGAGATGACCATTTCGTTTTCTTTGCACCATACCACCCATTTATCTCCACGATCATTTCTTACAGCTAGACCATGTGAACCTACAGTTTTGTTGTAAATTCCTTTCCCACTTTTGCATTTAAATAACCCATCAACAATATTATTTCTTGTGATTTGCAAGCTTTTATGGTCTTATCCAGATCTTCATAGAACAAGTCTATTTCTTCTTCAGTATGATTTTGAGTTGGTGCATAACCTTGCATGATACTGAGATCAAATGGTCGTCCTTGCAACTTCACCAATAGTACTCTAGGAGATACAGCACAGAATTCCTTGTAAGCTTTTGCTGTTTCTTCATCTAGTATTATTGCTACTCCTCCTCTATGTATTTCTTCTCCAGAGAATATAATTGCCATATTTTCTGATCTAAATTTTCCGCTGACTAACCATCTTGCTTCTGCCACTCACATGATCCTTACCTTTAGTCTTCTCATTTCCTGTATCACATTTGCTAGTTTACCTGGTTGAAATAAGGTGTTCACATTCCATGTTCCCACTTTAAGTTTTTCTCTCACGTTTATCTTTTCTGTCTTGTGTCTGTAGGCAGTCTTTGAATTGTGTTCGAAAGTCTTCGTCAGACATTTCCTACTAGTAGATAGATTATGTGGTTCTTCTTCTACATCCTCTTCTTCACTTAGACTTTTCTTGTCCATAGTTATTATTAGCAAGTTACAGCAGTGGTTTGCTATTGCCTTCTGCTGGTTTTTGTCAGTTTTTGCCTCCCTTATGCGATTGCTCAAAGGGATCAGAGCAAAAATAATAAAAACTTTAAAAAACGTAAGAAAACGTTACAAAAATAAAAACGTTTTAAAACGTTGATTAAAAAACGTTACTGGCGTTTATCTGAGCGAGATTAGGGAATGTGTCTTACCCACCCCCGGGGAATAAACATTCAAGTCACACTATGCTAAACGACTATTAAATGAAATAAACAGCAATAATACTTAGGCCTACATAAATTGCTTATTTTATGTTGTACGTAAGTAAAGCTGCATGACCTGCTAATTATTATTATTATTATTATTATTATTATTATTATTATTATTATTATTATTATTATTATTATTATTATTATTATTATTATTATTATTATTATTATTATTATTGTTATTGTTATTATTACTATTATTAAAGTTAAGATTACTGTGGTAACTAATCCATAGGACTGCGTGAACACATTCATCATCAGTGTTTCTGTCTCTCGACAGGTCCAGGTATCCAGTTTCTCCACTCCGATCGATTGCTTGCTTCTTCTTTGAGTTCCTGATATCCTTTATTCATCATCCACTCCAACATCATCTTTCTCGGTCTACCTCTCACTCTCTTTCCCTCCATTTTTCCTTCGATTACTGTTCTTAGTAGAGAGTCGTGCCGGAGGACATGTCCCATCCAAATTCTCTGCCTTTTCCGGATTGTATCTATCAGGCTTCTTTCTTCCTCTATCTCCTTCATGACTTCCTCGTTTGTTTTATGCTCTGTGTATTTTACTTTTAGCATTTTCCTCCAAATCCACATTTCAAAAGCCTCTAATCGTTTTATATCTTCCTTTCTCATTGTCCACGTCTCCGCCCCATACAACGCCACACTCCATATCAATGTTTTTACCAATCTTTTTTTAGGTTTAGTTTTAGTTTACTTTGCATCAGCTCCTTTCTCTTGTAAAAAGCTTCCTTTGATATTGCTATACGTCTTCTTATCTCTTTATTGCATCTGGCATCGGTTGTTATTAGACTTCCTAGATAGCTAAATTCCTTCACTTGCTCTATGATCTGTCCATAAACCTTTATTTCCACTCTCATTCCTTCTTTTTTACTTATTACCATAACTTTAGTCTTTTTTGTATTGATCTTCGTTCCATACTTTTCTGACACTTGTATCAGTTTATCCATTACTTCCTGAAGCCCTTTTTGATTGCTTTCTAGCATGGCCTGATCGTCTGCGAAGCGCAGCGCCTTTAGTAGTACTCCTCCGACTTTGACTCCCTTATCTGTATTCTCCATCGCCTCTTGTACTAATTCTTCGATGTATATGTTAAACAACAGCGGTGACAGTGGACATCCCTGCCTTACTCCTCTCCCAATCATACACGATTCACTCAGTTCTCCCTCTATTCTCACCTTCACTGACTGTCCAAGGTATAGGTTTGCTATCAGTCTTCTGTCTCTCCAATCCACTCCCACCCTTTTCAGTGCTCTCATCAAAATCCTCCAGTCTACTCTGTCAAACGCTTTTTCGTAATCCACGAAGCATATATAGATATTTTTTCCATTTTGAAGTCTTCTCTCACTTAGCATTCTTAAGCATCCGATTGCATCCCGTGTTCCTTTTCCCTTCCGAAACCCAAACTGATCCTCTCCAAGGAATCCTATTGCATCTGTTTTCGCTTGTACTCTTTTTGTAATGACCTTGAGTATTATCTTCGCCGCATGGCATGATAGACTGATAGTTCTATGGTCCTCGCATTCCATTGCATTTACTTTCTTTTTAATCGGAATCATTATTGATTGTAGAAAATCGTTTGGCCAGTCTCCTGTCATATAGATTTGTTGGCAGATTTCGACCAGTTCGTTCGTTGCATTCTCTCCTAGTATCTTTATTGCTTCTGCTGGTATGTGGTCCACTCCTTCTGCTTTGTTGTTTTTCATCTCTTCTAATGCGTGCAGAATTTCTTCTTTCATCAGTCCTGGTCCTAGCTCTTCGCTTTCAACTGTTTGCTGTTCCTCTATATTGAGTTCCGTTGGTTTGCTGTCTTTCAGGTATAATTCTTCTATATATTCTTTCCATCTCTCTTCCACTTCTCGTTGTGTTGTGAGTGTATTTCCTTGTTTGTCTTTAATACCCGCCCTGCTCCTTGCATACCTTATTTCTTTGTTAAATCTTTTACTTCCTTATATACTTGATCCTGTTTCCCTTGTCCTTGTAACTTTTCTATTTCTTGACATTTATTCTCCCACCATTTCTCTTTCGCCTTTTCTGTTGATCTTCGCAGCTGGTTATTTAGTCTCCTATATTCTTTTTGCATATTCTGTGTTCTGCTTCTTCCATTTTCTTCTCTGCTCCATGTCTTCTATCATTTCATTTGTCACCCATGGCTTTTTAGCTTTCCTTCTTTTCTTCCTTCCTACTTCTTGCTCTAGTTCTCTTACTACCACAGATTTTAGTTTTTCCCATCTTTCTTCCGTTGTCTCTCCTGTGTTTGTTGTCGTCACTTGTTTTTCAATCTTCCCCGCAATTTCTGTTGCCTTTTCTTTGATTTTATCTCTATCCCATTGTATATTTAATTGTTTTCTCTTGTTTATATATTCAGTTGTATTCTCACCTTCAATACTACCAAGTTGTGATCTGTGTCTGCATCTGCTCCCGGATAAGCTCTCGCATTTTTTACACAGTTTCTATATCGTCCATTTACCATAATGTAGTCTATTTGGTATCTTGCTATGTCTCCCGGCATCTTCCATGTATATATTCTTCTCTTTTCGTTTTTAAACCAAGTGTTTGCTATCATCATGTTTCTTAACTTGCAGAATTCAATTAGTTTTTCTCCTCTTTCATTTCTAACCCCCATCCCATACTCTCCCACCACATTTCCTTCTCTTCCTTTTCCCACTACTGCATTCCAATCCCCCATCAGAACACAAAAATTTGTAGCTCTTATCCTCTTGATTTTCTCCTCTAGATATTCATAAATTTCATCCACTTCTTCTTCCGTATGTGTTGTTGTTGGCATATATACCTGTATAATTGTCAGATTTACCGGCTCTGCTTCTTTGAACACATTACAGTGTCAAAACAGAATCATAACTAGTTCGAAATAGCCAGGTCTTTAAGCGCTTCTTAAACGTATCTAGTGATGGTGAGAGTTGAATGGCCAGTGGTAGACCATTCCAGACCCGTGGTGCTGCCACGGGAAATGCACGATCACCCACGGTGGAAAGACGCATTCGTGGGACGAATAGCGCTGCAGTGGAGGCCGATCTCAGACGTTGTCAACCATCGAGATCTGAGACACGATGCAGTTCTGTCTGTAGGTATGCTGGTCCCATGCCATTCAGACACCGGAACACCAGTGACGCCAGTTTGTATTTGATAAATTCTGGCACTGAAAGCCAGCGTAGGTCTACCAGTAGAGGTGTTATGTGATCACTCCGTCCGGATCGGTGAATCAAACGCGCGGCAGCGTTCAGCACCGTCTGAAGACGATTGAGGAGATAACTAGGAGTCCCTGCGAGGGTGGCGTAGTCACAATCCAGTCTTGTCAGCACTAAAACACTGACCAGCGACTTATAAGGACTGTGGTGGAGACGGATCGTCGGATACTCCGTATCAATCGTAGAGCAGCAAAACATCCGGCGACGGTATTGGCCACGTGTTGTTTCATCGATACAGTACGGTCTAAGTAGATGCCTAGATTCCGAACCGAGGTAGTCGGCTGCAGCTTCAAATCGTCAATACAAACACACTGCATTTTCCGGATTGTATATATCAGGCTTCTTTCTTCTTCTATCTCCTTCATGACTTCCTCGTTTGTCTTATGCTCTGTGTATTTTACTTTTAGCATTTTCCTCCAAATCCACATTTCAAAAGCCTCTAATCGTTTTATATCTTCCTTTCTCATTGTCCACGTCTTCGCCCCATACAACGCCACACTCCATATCAATGTTTTTACCAATCTTTTTTTAGGTTTAGTTTTAGTTTACTTTGCATCAGCTCCTTTCTCTTGTAAAAAGCTTCCTTTGATATTGCTATACGTCTTCTTATCTCTTTATTGCATCTGGCATCGGTTGTTATTAGACTTCCTAGATAGCTAAATTCCTTCACTTGCTCTATGATCTGTCCATAAACCTTTATTTCCACTCTCATTCCTTCTTTTTTACTTATTACCATAACTTTAGTCTTTTTTGTATTGATCTTCGTTCCATACTTTTCTGACACTTGTATCAGTTTATCCATTACTTCCTGAAGCCCTTTTTGATTGCTTTCTAGCATGGCCTGATCGTCTGCGAAGCGCAGCGCCTTTAGTAGTACTCCTCCGACTTTAACTCCCTTATCTGTATTCTCCATCGCCTCTTGTACTAATTCTTCGATGTATATGTTAAACAGCAGCGGTGACAGTGGACATCCCTGCCTTACTCCTCTCGCAATCATACACGATTCACTCAGTTCTCCCTCTATTCTTACCTTCACTGACTGTCCAAGGTATAGGTTTGCTATCAGTCTTCTGTCTCTCCAATCCACTCCCACCCTTTTCAGTGCTCTCATCAAAATCCTCCAGTCTACTCTGTCAAACGCTTTTTCGTAATCCACGAAGCATATATAGATATTTTTTCCATTTTGAAGTCTTCTCTCACTTAGCATTCTTAAGCATCCGATTGCATCCCGTGTTCCTTTCCCTTTCCGAAACCCAAACTGATCCGCTCCAAGGAATCCTATTACATCTGTTTTCGCTTGTACTCTTTTTGTAATGACCTTGAGTATTATCTTCGCCGTATGGCATAATAGACTGATAGTTCTATGGTCCTCGCATTCCATTGCATTTACTTTCTTTTTAATCGGAATCACTATTTATTGTAGAAAATCGTTCGGCCATTCTCCTGTCATATAGATTTGTTGGCAGATTTCGACCAGTTCGTTTGTTGAATTCTCTCCTAGTATCTTTATTGCTTCTGCTGGTATGTGGTATGCGTATCTATAATAGCAAAACCTTTTGAACGGTGACCCCACTTGCGTTAGCGACTAAGTTGTAGGGGTGTAATTGGAACAGAATAGTTTGAAATTTTGAAGATCGGACCCAATTTGGGGTAGTTATGATTTTTCAAACCTTCAATACATTCATATATATATAATATTATATATATTTATATATATTCACTATAATAAGAATTTTTTTCTTGTTACTACATCAGAACATATTGCTAATAAGTGTTGATAGGCAAAAATAACAAACTATGTTGAAAAAACTTGAGTAACATGTCAGTAAACGCTTAAATGTGTTTTTCTCAAAATCACTCGGAATGGACTTAGTGAGTTTTGGAAAAGAGCTCCTCAATTGCCACCTCGATAGTTCACTCCAAATTAGATTACTGTAGCTCCCTCTGCTATAACCTTCCAAAAGCCTCCATCAACAAATTGCAACCAATACAAAATGCACTAGCTCGCGCTGTTACCTTCAAACAATAAAATCCGAATCCTCTTTTCCTATAATTCCCGCATTGTCTCCTCAAGTCTTCAGGTCTAAGCTTAAATCCTTCCTTTTTCTTAAATAATTTCCTCAATAGTTGTAACAACCTAGCCTCACTGCCCTTCTGATGTTGACTATTGCCTGGCTGATCTCATACCTTTCCCATAGCTATTTTAAGAAAGGCTGAGCGCCTAAGAAAAAGCAGCTACTGTTGTGCTGCGACCAAGGCGCTATATAAATCTACGATATTTTACTTACTTCTCCTCCTATCACTTTTCTCTACCCAGCCCACGCTCTCTTATTCCTCCTCACTCTCTCTCCGACTATCTCCCTTCCCAAATTCACTCCCTTCTTATCTTCCTCTACTACTCCTTTCCCGCGTCCCATCCCTCCCCATGCTGCTCCACACAATTTGTATTTCATTGAGCGACATTATTCAGATATCCGATTATCTCTCTCATATTCCTCACTGCATTTACAATGACCATCAACAAGCCGCAAGGGCACATTTTAATATGTAAGAATATATTTAAGCAAGAAAGTCTTTTCCCTTGGCTAACTACTGTACTGTTTATGCGGTTTTATTTTGAATAGCAAACCCGGCAAACATCAAACTGCTCAGCAGGCCATATTCCGGTCAAGTATAAGTCATTGGACAAAATGAAAAACCATGTATAAGAAATGTAATATTTTGAAATCCATTTGGCTGAATAACATTGGGTTAGGATAAATAGAAGGGCTTCCCGTCTGGTATATGATAATGTTTATTATTATTATTATTATTATCATTATTATTATTATTATTATTATTATTATTATTATTATTATTATTATTATTATTATTATTATTATTATTATTATTATTATTATTATTATTATGACAATTGATATGGTGCAGTAAGCATAGCGAAGGCCAAAGTCAAGAGCACTTTACAGGAGCACTTGTAGGAGATAGTAAATAAGTGCGTCTTTAGTTTATTTGCAAACAGTTCGGAAGAGGTCTCTTTAGTCATTTCATCTGGCAATGCATTCCATAGGACAGGGTTCTCCCGCGTAAAAGATATCATCACAGCGCTTCATTCAAAATGTCACCGGCCAGTCTTTATTATTATTATTATTATTATTATTATTATTATTATTATTATTATTATTATTATTATTATTATTATTATTATTATTATTATTATTATTATTATTATTATTATGACAATGGGTTTGGATAGTATGCATGCTATTGTACAAAAGCGACAAGCATCCTTTCATTCATTCATTCATAACTGACAACTTATATAGCGCAGTATGCATGACAAAATGTCAAAGTCAAGAGCACTTTACAGCAAATAAAATATCTCAACTGTACGAAATATTAAACAAGTGTGTTTTGAGTCTTTTGGCGAACATTTCAGAAGTCGCTTCTGTCACGTCATCCGGCAGTGCGTTCCATAGGGCCGGATTCCCGCGAGACACCGATCTCTCCCCAAATATCGCAGTCTTGGCCGGAGGTGGTATGAACAGCCGAGCTCGGCCGCTCGATCGGAGTCGTGAACGCACCTCGGTCGTCGTAGGCATGTGTATCAGCGCCGTTAGATAGTCCGGGCAGGTGGGATCACGAAGCATTCGATACGTAAGCCAGCATCGCTTGTACTTGATTCTTTGCGGAATCTGCAGCCAGTGGAGCCGGTCTCTCAGTATAGGTGTTACGTGCTCATTCCACTTGACACCAAAGATCACTCGAGCAGCCGCATTCGGAACTGACTGCAGCCGATTCAACTGACAATCCGGGAGCCCGAGCAGAATACTATTACAATAGTCTAGTCGTGATAAGATGGACGCCCTGACTAGTTGTATCGTTGCATCGATTGTGAGGTAGCGACGGATCTTCACGATCTTTCGAAGATGATAGTAGCATGACCTTGTCACGTTGCTAATGTGACCAGTGAGCGTCAGTGATTCATCAAGGGTGACTCCCAATAAGCGCAATTCCTTTACTGGGACAACCTCAGTGCCCTCGATCAGGAACTGGATCCGGGGAATCATGCACACCCTCCTGGGAGTGCTGACCCAGAGGAGCTCAGTCTTATCGGGATTCAAGGCTAATCTATTCACTGCAGTCCATTGGTTTACCGCAGAGATACAGTTAAGTATCCTGACCCGTAGCCCATCAGTCTCATCAGGTGAACAGAATCCATATATCTGGCTATTATCCGCGCTATCATCTTTTGTTAATAGATATGAGAAGAAGCCACTGTACTTTGCTCAGTGCATTACTAGAATTTATCTGAGGGCAGAGGCTGTACTGTGTAAAGTTTGTGCTTAGAGTATTTGTTTATTATTAGGTTTATTTTTTTGTTCAGTTGATTTGTGTTTTCCTTGTTTGTGTACTACTGGTTGTGTACTACTTTTTTATGCTGTGCTTGTCACGAATAAAGATGATTATATAGTACAATAAGCATAGCAAAAGCCAAAGTCAAGAGCACTTTACAGGGGGCACTTGCAAACACTTCGGGAGAGGTCTCTTTAGTCACTTCATCTGGCAATGCATTCCATAGGACGGGGTTCTCCCGCGTAAAAGATCTATTCCCCAGTTTCGCCGTTTTGGACGGAGGGGGAACGGACAACAGAACACGACTGCTGGACCGGAGATGCAAGCGCTTCCGTCATCGCAGGCCTGTGCGCCAGCGCTGTTAAATAGCCGGGACAGGTTGAGTCGTGCAAGACTCGAAACGTAAGCCAGCATCGTTTAACAACTTGATGCGTTCCGTGATCCGGAGCCAGTGTAGATTGTCTCTGAGTAGTAGAGTCACATGATCGTTCCACTTGGCTCCGAAAATCACTCGGGCGGCAACGTTCAGTACCGACTGCAGCCGGCTCAGTTGGCAATCGGGGAGACCAAGTAATATAGGCCTACTATTGAGTAGCAGCTGTGGCTACGAAGGTAAAACGTGGGTCTAGAGAAAGCAATGGCAAACTACTCTAGAATAATGGCTTTAGCCACCTGCGTCGCTGCTTGCCTGACACCGGAGATCAGCGTCGGGCCCGAAGCTCGAAATCGAGTATGGGCGAACCTTTACCTTTACCTTTTATTACAGTAGTCGATCCGAGATATGACGAGGGCGCGGACAAGTTGTATCGATGCGGCAGTTGATAGATAGCGGCGGATCTCCATGATCTTCCGGAGCTGGTAATAACAGCTTTGCATCACATTGTTTATGTGTCCGACGAACGCCAGCGACTCGTTCAAGAGGACGCCGAGGAGGCGCAGTTCGGTCGTCGGGACGATATCAACGCCGTCAATTGAGAACGGCGATCGGCTGATCAGGTGGTTCCTCCTGGGGGTACTGACCCAGAGGAACTCTGTCTTGCCAGGATTTAAAGTAACCGGTTTGCCACCGTCCACTGTTTGATCATAGAAATGCAGTCGAGTATGTTGGCTCGCAGTCGCTCGATCCCTCCTGGTGGACAGAAGAAATAGATCTGCCCATCATCTGCATAGGAATGTGAAGCCAGTCCAAACGAGTTGATGATGTCCCCTATATCTGCCACATATAGGAGGAACGGGAGAGGACCAATAACCGATCCCTGCGGCACTCCACAGCGAACGAGACGAGTAGCAGACATCGATTCGTTCCAAAAGACCTACTGCGTTCTATCGGCCAGATAGTCTCGGAGCCATGCTAGGACTTGTCCGTTGACTCCGAAGGAAAGTTCGAGACGGCGAATAGGGATGTCGTGATCGACCGTGTCGAATGCAGCC
This sequence comes from Metaphire vulgaris, assembly GCA_018105865.1. Lineage (NCBI taxonomy): Eukaryota > Metazoa > Annelida > Clitellata > Crassiclitellata > Megascolecidae > Metaphire > Metaphire vulgaris. The sequence continues at coordinate 176,093 of JACLAT010000090.1, forward strand.
GAGAGATCTAATACAGTGAGGAGGGCTATTTGTCCATTGGCTATCGCGTCTACAATGTCACTGTAGATTTTCAAGATTTAAGTTTAACTAATAGCATTGTATCGATATAATTCCTCAGAGTTATATAGTCATTATGCATTAGATTATTTTATTTTTGCTTAGTTTTGCTTCGGAAGATGAGTCTCGAGTTCAGAACCAAACTAAGCTTTGCTAGAAAAGCCAAAGAAAAAGCAGATACACGGAGAATTGAAATAAAGCGGCATCAGATCAAGAAGACACGGTTTCAAAGCAGAATCTTATATGTATACCAACAGTTTTCAGATTTAGCTGAAGTAATTGACGTTACAAAGTTGGAGATGAACATCTATGTTCTTTGCACAATCCGTGATTGGGATCTCGAAGGCAGTTCTTCACTCTCTACAATTATTTGCATATTTGAGGATCGAGATCCATACCAACTTGTTGAAGAAATATCATTCAGAGAATTCGATGAGTTGAACGCTTTTAGCGAATTCAGGAGCCTTGTCTCCTCCTATAAACAGAAATGTCTCTATATGTTGGGATGTGACTTAAAAGGAAAAAATTATGTGGAAGAAGTGATCAGATTTAAAATAAAAGAAGACGGCGAAGAAACCTCCAGCAGATTGCAACACCCTTCTAAATGGCTAAAATTTGGAAAATGGTGTCCTCCTTCTGTTCTTTCCATCTCTAGAGATGGTTATTTGATGATGGTCGATAATTCTTCCCCGATCACTCTCAGAATCTACGATCCTGATGCCAGACTTTACCTTTCCGTTAGGCTGCATAGAGACATATTGGTGACTCAAAAAGCAGTAGAAGCATCCAATGGAAATTTCATCATTCTGCATTCAATGAAAAGACCAGCAGGAGACACAGATTACGGCGACGGAGCGAAAGGGACAGATGAAGACGATGCGATTGAAGAAGAGTCGTCCTTTGGTTCATCTCCGTCAGGTGATTCAAATGACGCAGACGAGGATGCGATTAAGCAAGCAGACGAGGAAGAAGAAGAAGAACAAGAGGAGGAGGAGGGGGAAAAAGAGTCGTCCTTTGGTTCATCCTCGTCAAATGATTCAAATGACGCAGACAAGTATGAAAATTATGCGATTGAAGCAAAAAAAGACGAGGAAGAGGAAGAAGAGTCGTCCTTTGGTTCATTTTCGTCAGATGATTCAATTTGTAGCAGATCGAAAGAGATTGGAAGGTTGAACGAGAGTGATGTCGTGTGGACAGTGAGTGAAGTGAGTCGCGATGGAAAAACGATAATTCGTCGTTTCAATCTTCAAAATCAGAAGCCACCGTTTTACATTCGTTCTTCCTTCGACGGAGGTGATATCTGCACTGATTCAAATGGTCATGTTTTTGTGGCCGAGCCAGGTAGCGATAGAATGATCGTATTGGATTCTGACCTTTGCTGGATCGGATATCTTATTACACAATTTAAGAATTGGGATGGAATGAAGAAACTTCTATGGACTTTGAAACTATTTTACGACAAAGATTCGCATGAAGTGATTGTCACAGGACAAGATCAAGTTCATGTTTACGATTTACTACGTAAATAGACAAAAACATCTAATTAGCTTTGCCTCTTTCCAGATGCGTCAGTCGCAGTTGCATTTTTCTCTCTAGTTTGGTAATTAATTTTGGTCAAATATACTTCAATCCACTTAAAAACTCCTTTTAAGTAGTTCCCACAACATCATATGAAATTAACGATAGTATCAACAATTTAAAAAGCAAAAATACGATGGAATATGATGATATTAGCCGAAAATTATCATTAAAATTGCTGAGATAATTTACCTCTTGAAGAAACTAAATTTGCTATAATCTGCCTTAATCTAAATTGAAATGAAAATTTTTAAAACATAAATATTGAAAATAAAGTTTATAGAAAAATAAATGACAAGAAAAATTAACTCATTAACAACCACTTTACCTTCCAAGTCCCAGATTTTGATACATGTTAATTTGATAATTTGATAATTTTAACTTGACAATTTGTAACTTGATATTTTTCAAAATAATTTAAATTCTGTACATTTGGAAGCTGTTTCAAATTCATGCAAAGATCAAGATACAAAAACAGCCAACCAAATATTTCTCTATTCTTACCAAAATATTTATCATAACTCTTTCCCATTATTAGTAAATAGTCTAATTCTAAAAGTCAAAATATAAAAAACCATGGATGACTCCTGCCTTATTTAAATCCATGATAAATAAATCAAAACTATATAAAACATATTAAAAATCCCTCACCTGAAAATAAAGAGACTCAATACTTACAATAATAGATTCAAAACCTTAAGAAAAAGGCAGAAAAAACTTATTGCGAAAATAAATCTGAGGAAGCGCAAAGGCAGTTAGAACAGATAGTAGCAGTGATAGACCTAGTAGAAGTAGTGGAGACTTTAGTAGTAGTAAACGCTTAGGTAGGTTAGATAGTAATAGACGTAGCTGTAGTAGCAAACATTCTACTGGGGAAAGGCGATTGAAGAATAGGGGTATCTCTGTCTTGAAAATATAACAATAAATAGCACTGACACCAGGAAGAAAAGTAGGGCTTTGATAGGGAAGAAACTTAAGTGTTTTTATACAAATGCCAGAAGTATTATAAGCGCAAGTAAAAAAGCTGAGTTGGAAATGTGCATCAGTTCAATCAGACCAGATATTATAGGTATTACAGAGACCTGGGCCAGACAGGAAATAGACGACGGAGAGCTAGGTTTGAATGGGTATGTAATGTTTAGAAAGGACAGGGAAAACCTAAGTGCCAGAGGTCATGGAGCTGGGGGGAGTAATACTGTATGTCAAAGAGGAAATGAATGCAATGGAAAGAATGGATATTCAAGATGACAATTTTAGGGAAAATATTTGGTGTGAAATCAGATGCAAAAAAGAAAAAATACTATTAGGCGTATGCTATCGGGTCCCAGATGCAAAGAAGGAAATAGATATTGGATTGTTTAGAATTTTAGATATAGTAGCCAAGGAAAATGTACTAATAATAGGTGACTTCAACTATCATATTAACTGGGAAAGCATGGAGGCAGACAGGAACCAGGACAAGAGATTTCTTCAGTGCATGGATGACAATTTCCTCGCACAACATGTCACTGAACCAACGAGAGGAGGTAACACACTGGACTTAATAATTACCTCAGATGATCAGTTAGTGAAGAATATGATGGTTGGACAAAACTTAGGCACAAGTGACCACCAGACAATGACATTTGATGTAATTTTAGCAGAAGACATCGAGAGCACACGCAGCCAAAATAACAAAAACTATTTCCGAAGAAACTACGATCTGGCTAGGAAGATGATCGAATATATGGACATAGGAAGCATGATAAAAGATAAAAATGCAGAAGAAAGCTGGGAAATATTTAAAAATTGCATGTCAAGAGTTATGGACTCAACAATACCAAAACAGCGGAAACTTAAAAAAAAACTTCCATGGGTTACTAGAGAGGTAGAGAAGAAGAGAAGGGCCAAAAACAAAGCGTGGAAGAAATTGAGAAAGCACCGACTAAACATGCAAAGCAATGAAGGTTTGGAACAGGTTAGATTAAAACAGTTACAGTCCAGTTACGTGCAAAAGAGGAACAAATCAACAGCTACAAATAAAGCGGCTATTGCAGAGTTTGAGAACAAACTAGCAAAAGACATCAAACGGAACAGTAAGAGTTTTATGGATATGCAAAGATGAAGCGAAAAGAAAAAGTTGGACCATTAGCAGCTGATTCTGGAGAAACAGTGACGGATGACATGGAAACAGCAACTATTCTGAACGATTACTTCGGATCAGTGTTCACTAAGGAAAATACAACCAACATACCAAAGTCCATTAATTTATTTTGTGGAAAAGAGGAGGAAGCATTATCAGACATAAGTTGCAATAAAGAGTGTGTACTGGAAATTCTGAGTCAAATGAAAACTGACAAAAGCCCTGGAATAGACAATATACATCCAAAATTTCTGTATGAGGTAAGACATGAGGTTAGTGAGGTAATAGCCACAATATTCAATATGTCACTTAAATCGGGAATAGTCCGTAGGGACTGGAGGGATGCAGTAGTCACTCCTAATTTCAAAAAGGGTAACCGTGGGGAGCCTGGAAATTATAGGCCAGTGAGCCTGACCTGTATAATATGTAAAGTTCTGGAAAAAATAATAAAAGCAAATATATATATATATATATTGGACCATCTTATGAGACACAAGATTTTAAAGGATAGCCAGCATGGGTTTATTAAGGGAAGATCTTGCTTAACAAACATACTAGACTTTTAGAGGAGATTCCTGACAAGCTAGATGAGGGAAAAGCAGTTGATGTAATACACCTGGACTTTGCAAAAGCATTCGATAAAGTACCTCATTCAAGACTGGCAGTCAAGCTTCAGGCCAGTGGAATTAGTGGTAAAGTTCTTGGATGGATAAAAAATTGGCTGCAGAGCAGAAGACAGAAGGTAGGTATAAGAGGCAAGTATTCAGATTGGGCTGAGGTCATAAGTGGGGTGCCACAAGGTTCAGTGTTGGGACCTCTATTGTTTTTAATATACATCAACGACATCGATGACGATATAATGTCAAAAATTTCAAAATTCGCTGATGACACAAAACTGTGTGGACAGAGTGATAGTGAAGCAGAAGCAAAACTTTTACAACAAGACCTTAATAGACTATCCCAGTGGTCGGCAGATTGGCAAATGCTTTTTAGTACAGATAAATGCTCGGTGATGCACATTGGGAAGAAGGGAACAGATCATGAATTATTTAAGTTATGTAGGAAGGGACTCAAAGTTACAAACGACGAGAAAGATCTAGGGGTCATCATGCATAACAGCTTAAAACCATCTAGGCAATGTGCAGAGGCAGCTAATAAGGCCAACAAAATTCTAGTTATGATCAAAAGAGCGATAGTGAGCAGAGAGAAGGATGTAATAATAAGACTTTACAAGACATTGGTACGTCCACATTTAGAGTATTGTGTTCAAGCATGGTGTCCATTCCTGAAGAAAGACATAGAGACCTTAGAAAGAGTGCAACACAGAGCAACAAAAATGATCAAAAGATATCATAAACTAACCTATGAGGAAAGGCTAAATCACTGTGGATTGACAACCCTGGAAAAAAGAAGAGAGAGAGGGGATTTGATCGAGACATACATAATACTAACAAACAAAGTGGAAATGCCAAGAGAAAGATTTTTTACAATGAAGCAGTATGATCGAACCAGAGGACACAGCATGAAACTGTTCAAGAAACGGGTTGGGAGACATAAACAGCATTTTTAGTGCAAGAGTGGTGGACAGATGGAATGAACTGGATGAGGGGATAGTAATGGCTACAACACGTAAACGAGTTCAAAATAAACCTCAGTAGTTTAGGGTATTAGATTGGACGGGAACAACAGTGGTTCTCACACAGGGTAGTCCCTACTGAACCACTTTAAACCTTGTTATATTATATATTAAGCGTCAAATAATAATAATAAATTTGGAAATTAATTAATGAACTTTTAAACAAATGCAATAAAATTGAATATCCCCAAATCATTATGAATTAAATATTAAATATGTTTTTGATTCTAATGCTCTTCATAAAATCTATTAAACTATAATACATTCATATCTTACTTATTGTACTCTAATATGAGGAAAAACTACAAATCGACTATTTAAAAAATACAAATTCTGCAAAACAAGGCAGTAAGACTTTTTGTGGTAGGCTATTTACTAAAACCATTAATTTATACAATAAATTCAAGATTTTAAATATAGAAGATATCTATATACAACAATCTGCTTTATTTTTATATTAATATTTCTGTAATATTCTTCCTCTGATTTTTTTATATAAATAAATATTTCTATACGCTATCCAATAAATGCGAATATAATCTTAGAAATAATGAGAATGTTAATCCTCAGTTTGCTTCTACCGACGTTAGATTATTTTCTATTAGATGTCAAGGACCGAGAATATGGAATAGTATTCCCTCTGAACTAAAAAATTATAAACTATTATCAACTTTTAAATTAATTAATTTTGACTATTGAATGAGAACTTGGAATATTAAATAATGATTTAAGATAGGTTCATAATTAATTTTGAAATTGAGTTATCTAATTAATTTCATACTTCTATTATATTATGTCTTTTGTGTTACTATGTGTTAGTTTCTTGATGTTTATATTTGACTTGAATCCACCATGTATTACTCAGTTATTAATTTCTTTTTGGTTGATCAATTTATGAGATAGATATCCTCTAGGTCAACCTTCTTCTCTCATTAAAAAAACAATGTAAGAATACATACTGTCAATGTATTTAGTTAAGTGTTAAGTGTTAAGTATTAGTCAAGTTTTTCTTCTTTGTATCTTCTTGATTTATGTTAATTTTGGATATTGAGAGAAAAATAAAATTGTGTGATTGAAAAAAAGAATTAGATGAAAATGTAAATAGGCCTACCATTTCCATAGCTAATCAATTCAAATAATACTTTGTAAATGTAGGAAAAATCTAAACTCTAAAATCACTGAAGATAATCAAAATACTGGCACACACCTTAATGACACGTCAATTGATAATTTAAAAAAACAAATCTCTTACTATTTACCCGGTTACACCACATGAGATTAATAGCATTATATATAATTAATAATCTTACATATAAAAACATCACAGGTTTTGATTAATTAAATAAGAAAATTGTAATTAAATCTGCTCCCTATATTCCCTATATTTCAAACATATTATCTGAAATAATTAATTCATCTTTTTAAAGTGGAATTGTTCCTAAATTGTTCAATTGAATTGTTCAAAAAATCTAAAAATAGCAAAGGTAATACCTATTTATAAAACAGGGGATAAATCCAAATTATCGAATTATAGACCCATTTCCATACTACTAATATTTCCAAAATAATTGAAAAGGCCATGTTTAATAATTAATAGACTCATCAAATACAGTGACGTATTTAGGGGGTATGCTCCTGATCCATAGCGTGCCCCTTTGGTCTTTAACCTTTGGTCTGTGGTCCTTCCCTTCGGTTGCACCGCAAAATATTTTAAAATTTGTTTTAGGCGATATTTGCTTCATAGCTTAATTTGTGCAATTAGTAAAAATGTAGTAAAATGAAAAAAAAACTTTAAGAAAGTATGCGCTCCATAATTATAATTAGTAAATGTTTCGTAACTTTCGTTACTGCGTCGTTACAAATTGCAGTCGGCTTTCGTCTGTTAAACAATTATGGAGCAAAAAATTGAGGTAATTAAGCAAAACTACAGCATTTTAATAAACTTAAACTGTATGTTATTGCAGAATATGGAATAAAAGTTATTTTTCGAACTTTTTAAATTTCAGCATACCCCTTTCTTCTTCTTCTTCTTCTTCAGGTGCTCTGTCCAAAGACAGGTTCCATACTCCAGCGTCGCCACTCCTCTTTATCTTGAGCTTTTATCTTCAGGGCTGAATACTTGTCTTTCCCCGTAGTGTCGAACATCCACTCCAGCATCGATGTTCTTGGTCGCCCTTTCTGTGCTTTCCCATTCATCTTTCCTTCTAGTACTTCTCTTAGTAGGTTTGATTTTTCTCTCAGAACATGACCTATCCACTTCTTTTGTCTTGTACGAATAGTGTTAATTAGGCTTTTCTTCTCTTCTACCCTCTCCAAGTCTTCTTCGTTTGTTATTTTTTCCGTCCAGCTAATTTTTTCCATTCTTAGCCAGATCCACATTTCGAATGCCTCTAATCTCTTTATGTCTTCCTTTCTGAGCGTCCAAGTTTCTGATCCATAGAGTGTCACTGGCCAGATCAGTGTTTTGACCAATCGTTTTTTCAGATTTTGGTTAAAATTCCTTTTCAGTAGTTCTCTTCTGTTCGTAAAGGCTTCTTTCCCCATGGCAATTCTTCTCCTTATTTCTTTATGACACGGCGTTTTTATCAAGCAGGCTTCCAAGGTAGCAGAATTCTTCTACCTGTTCTATTTCCACTCCATCAATGATTATTTTCATTTATCCACCATGTCTGCTGATTTTCATTGCCTTTGTCTTCTTTAAATTGATTTTCATTCCGTAATTTTTTGATGTTGCATTAAGAGAGTCCATCAACCTCTGCAATCCATGGTTGGTGTTTGCCATAATTGCCTGGTCATCAGCAAATCTTATGTCCCTTATTCTTTTTCTACCCACCACTACTCCATCTTCTGTGTTCTCAAATGCTTCTCTTAGGAGTTCTTCTGTGTAGATATTGAACAGCAACGGTGAGAGAGGGCATCCCTGTCTCACCCTCCTTCCCAGAGTTCCTGGTTCAGAGTCTTTTCCATCCACACGAATATACACTGATTGGTTTATGTACAGGTCTCCGATTAGTTTTCTGTCTCTGTAGTCTATTCCCATTCTTCTGAGTGCCCTCATGAGTTTTATCCAGTCCACTCGATCAAGTGTCTTTTCATAGTCCACAAAGCAGATGTAGATTTCAAGGCCCCTATCTATGCTTCTTTCTCCCAGCGCCCTAAGAATTCCTATTGCATCTCTGGTACCTTTGCCTTTCCTGAATCCGTACCCCTTTAAGCCTTTCTAAATACGCCCATGATCAAATATATGGATAAATTCGATATGCTTACAAACCCACAATTTGGTTTTAGGCCAAATCGCTCCATTTATATGCCTCTTACAAATTTAATTTATATAATATCCACAGGGCCATTTTTAGAAGTTTGGACGCCCTAGGCAGATTTTCATTTTCGTCCATTAACATACTGAAAAAGTCTGACAAGCAAAAAGAAAAAAAAGCTTGTCAGCTCTTCAGGACAGCAGCCTGGCAAGGAACAAAAAGGTTATCAGCTCTATTAAATTTTCATCCCCGTTTTATTTCGCCTCTACAACATTTTTCGCCCATAGGCAGTGCCTAAACTGCCTAATGGTTAAGGTGGCCCTGAATATCCACACATTTTGAAGAAAATAAATTTACCAATAAATTTACCACGGAACTATTTTTTATCTCGCTAAAGCAATCGATGTAATAGACCATGAAATTTTAATTAAAAATTATACTACTAGCCTATGGATTAAAAGGTGTGGCCCGAAATGGTTTGCAAGTTATTTAAATATTAGAATGCAATATACATAAATTAATTCCACTATGTCTAAAAGTCTTCAAATAAGTTTTGGAGTACCGTAATCTAGGTCCATTTTGGGTCCTCTACCCTTTATCATTTTTGTAAACGACCTGCTTGTTTTATAAATAACTTCTCCTTTATTTAAATTTTTATTATTCGCTGGTGACACAAATTTAGTAGCAAGTGGCAATAGCATATTTGAATTAATATCTCCATTAAATAATGAATTAATAAAAATATCTACTTGGCTTAAAATGAATAATCCTTTATTGAATACTGATAAAACAAATTTTATCATTTTTCACTCAAGCGAAAAATATACCACCAAACATCCCCAAATTAAAAATAAATTATATTGAATTAAGACAAAAAGGCTGAAACTAAATTTCTTGGAGTAGCCTAATGATTGATCAGCATTTCAGTTGGAAAAGTCAAAACGATCAAATCGCCTCCAAACTATCTAAAAATATAAACATTCTCAAACATTATTATGAAATTTGTAAATAAAAACTCTCTGATTAAACTTGACTTTACACTAATTCATCCCTATCTAACTTACAGTAATTTAATATGGAACGATAATTATAAGTACTTAACTCAAAAAATACAAAATTTGCAAAATAAAGCGATTAAATTAATAAATTTGTCAAACAAATACTCAAATTCCAGCCTCCTTTACAAAAATCTTAATATATTAAATGCATCAAATATATACAAATAGCACAGCTCAGCTTTTATGTATAAATACATAAAAACCTACTACCTAAAATATTTTATCTTAATGGATACTTCAAAACTGTAAAGAATAAAAACATTTACTATGTCAGAAGCTGTTGCAACTTATATGCCCCATTTAGCAAGGACAAATACTAGACTCTTCACTATTAATTAAAATTAATGGCCCGCATATATGGAATAATCTTCCAATATTGATTAAAATTTAACCTGTTTAACAATACTATTTTGTTCCCTTCAGGTAACCTTTTATTTCCTTAAAAAGATTATTATGTGAAATTATGAGCAACTGTCCTTCCATCTGAATCTAATTTATTACTTTTTCCATCGTCACAGGTTTCTATGCTATCAAGACTCAATGCTCATTGCTCATTTGCTTTTCTCTTTTGTATTCAGAAAGACTCAAATACACCGCCTAATTTTCATTTATATAACTTGTTTTAACTGTTACTCGATTGTGTCTTGATAATTAAGTTTTGTTTTTTCTTGCTTATACTGCACTTTTTCTTGCTTATATTGCACTTTTGTCATTCTGTAGTTACTATTACTAATTAGTATTTACTATTATGATATGTTGATATGTACCTATTTGGAAATAATAAACCTCAATCAATCAATCAATGTTCAAGAAAAAACTCAAACAGATGCTCATAGCGCAATAGAAAATTTTTAAACCAAATTTTAATATGAAATTCTTGGTAAATCTTGTTTGCACACCTAATTTTAAAACGCATATGTACACTGATGACATTCAGGCCTATTCACATTCCAGCCCCACTAATGCACTGCAGATCACTCGTGAATTTGTTGAAGCCTCTGACTTACTCTATCTTCTTTTTTAACCATCACAAGAACATTTTTAACAGCCTTATCTTCCAGGGGGTGCAGTTGCACCCCTGCAACCTCACTTCCTACGGGCCTGAGACCATGCAAACATTGCTACCACAAAGGCACAGTTCCCTGACGAGCAAAAAAGCCATCATCTCTCTTTCTTCTATTTTAAAATCCTCACAAGAAAAAGTTTTAAAAAAGTGTAACGAAATTGCGTGGCTGGTACTTTCTATCGCTCCTGTATTGGGACTGTACCATTTGATTTTTCGCTGAGAAGGCCAGGCGCTCGGTTTGTGTTCGGACGCATCCATTTCCTGAGCCGTGCTTGGACCTTGAGCCCTCGCGTTATTGGTTCAGGTGTCGTATAAATTTATTTCCCCCATAAAATTATTTCCTGGTCAAATTTTGATTGGTCGGCACATAGCCTGTCAATCAAGATTAGAACCGCCCTCCCATAGCAACGACAGCCATAATTTTATTTCCTACTTGGAAATTCTTTGCAGGCAACCAATGGAAATGTTTGAAACAATTATATGGGTGGCGCCATAAGGAATAGCACGTGTGACGGCACAGGTTTGCATAATGGAAAATTATACGCAAATCTCATGCATATTCACAAGTTCATAAATATACATTACCTAGAACCACGGCGATTGGCTGCCGTTGAGAGACAATCACAGTCGTCCTATCCAACATTTTTTTTTCGAAATCGGACAATCGCGATTTTCGCAAAGTAGCTACAAGTTTCCATTTGACAAAGTGACTTCAAGTTTACATTTAATGACATATAATTTGCAATAATCACTAATGTTGTATCAAGCTCACTGTTACATTGTTCTGCGCTGATTTTTTAGTTAGGCGTACTCATCCTCGTTCATTCAGTGGCGCTGGTTTCTCAATTAACTTCTATGGCGATACTATCATAATGCCCAGGGCTTCAGCTGATGGCACACCAAATCCAATTTGAATTGGAGCCAGGCAAATTAGTTATCAGTAAAAGCTAGAAAATTTGCATGGCCCATTGAGGGTAAATAAACTTGATGGGCTCCTGAACTGTATATATAACTGTATATGGATACCAGACCAGTTGGAAAGAATTTAAGGACTAAACATTCCAACCTATCTACACATAACTATATAGCCTACTGTTGATAGGGAAATAAAATTATAGCCGGTCGGTAATAAATTTATTTTCTATCTATAACTATATAGCATACTGTTGGTAGGAAATAAAATTATAGCCGGTCGGTAATAAATGTATTTTCTACCTATAACTATATAGCCTTCTGTTGGTAGGAAATAAAATTATAGCCGGTCAGTAATAAATTTTTTTCTACATATAACTATATAGCCTACTGTTGGTAGGAAATAAAAGTATAGCCGGTCAGTAATAAATTTATTTCTACATATAACTATATAGCCTACTGTTGGTAGGAATAAAATTATAGCCGGTCGGTAATAAATTTATTTTCTACCTATAACTAGGCCCTATATAGCCTACTGTCGGTAGGAAATAGAATTATAGCCGTCGGTAATAAATTTATTTCCTACATATAACCAGGGACGTAGCTAGCCGTGGGCTTGGGGGCCCTCAACCTGAAGCTAACTCCTCTCAAATGGATTCAATTAAGCCCAAATGGCGTTGCGGGCTCAAAAGTTTTGTTGGTGCAGTTAGTGCAGTCTTGAGTGATCAGCACACAAATAACACCAATAATTAATTTTACGACCTAATGGTAATGATTTCGCGGTGTCATTAATTCGCTATAGTGCTGTACTGCTGTGGGCAGCGAGCCAATAATTTTCTGCCATGAAGTTCATTAAAACATGCCTGTGTAAAAAAACTGGCGATTATTGCCTGAGCGACATGGCAATTTTGTTTGTTCACAAAAACCGTACATTTGATATTGAAAAGCTCATAAACACCTTTTCTGAACGACTGGATAGGCGAGCAAAGTTTTATCAAATGCAGTGCTATTATTTGAGACCAGAAGCAATTGTACAAAACTTATAAATGAATGATGATTGAGAGTATTGGATGTATGTTAAAGTCCTGGCGTGCATAAGACATAGATGTGCAAAAATGCAGGGCCGCCGAGAGAAGGACGGAGAGGCAACTGCACAGGGGACCGGCGGGGGGGGGCGGGTCAATGATGAATATGTATAACTAATAATAATATGAATAATAACACTAAAGCAGAGGGGACCCGGCGAGTAAAAGGGGGGGATCGGCGTGAAAAGGGTGACAAGCAAAAAAAAGGTAGTCAGGTCATTTTTATATGTGGTAAAGGCTAACTACCAAAATTACCTGACGACTTTTTTTTGCCTGTCAGCCTTTTCAAAAAATTTTCACACTTCTCAAGGGCCCGCCGGCCATTTTGCATATGGGCCCGGAATTTCTCTCGACGGGCCTGAAAAAATGCAATCGATATGAAGAAATTCTCTGACAAAATCCACATTTTCCTCTTATTTCATATTCATTGCTTTAACCTTTGCAAGAATAGCCAATAATATTATTCTCAATTCCGATCTACAGGGTTCGAAATAGAGCACTCCCAGCCATTTCATACAGTATCGTACAACACACTAACGCTATTGACTGTACGAGAACGAGGGACATCAACTAGATGATATATAGTCCTGCTGAATATCTTGTGGAATGGCTAGTAAGGCGATCGAGGGAAAAGCCGCGTGTTAAGATATCTGATTCATTATACAACAGGTTTTATACTGTAGATATGAAAAACGAGTTTTATAATTAATTCGCTCTGTGGGGAAAGCCAACTGATGGCTTGTTGAATAGAGGGTGCATAGGCCCTAGAAGTGTAAAAATCGAAATGATTTGATGAAATTCTTCCACAAAATGCACATTTTCTCTTGCCCCATCTTCATTGCTTTAAACTTTGCAAGAATAATCAATAATATCACTATCAACTACAGGGTTCGAAGTAGAGCACTCCCAGCCATTTCATACTACATACTAACGCCAATGACTGTACGAGAACGAGGGACATCAACTAAAATAAAGTCCTGGCGAATATCTTGCAGAGTTGTCCATGGGTCGGTTTTCTCAACCCAAACCCAACCCACCAAATTTCCAACCCAACCCAACCTAAACAAAATTCATGTTTTCTGACCCAAACTCAACCCAACCCATCCATACAAAAACGTGAAAGTACAATCGCAATTTAAAAACATACACACATTCAAGCACATAAATAGTTATTTGCTTATTTCGAGTTGTTATTGCAACAAACCGGAAATTCATCATTCTCATAATAGAGAAACAATGATTCTATTAATGCCAGCGTTGGCGTGATGTGATGCATTTAATTCAATGTATGTATGCATGTATTCGAAACAATTTCTATAGTGCCGTAACATAGACTGGTCAAAGAAGCACGTTGCGTCGTCAGCCATGGGGGGTTTGACCCCTCCGAACCACGTCAGAAAGTTAAAAATAGATGGAAGCACATTAACAAAATTTTTTGTCGGTAGCCAGGGGTAACCCCCTCCCTCATGGCTACGCTGCTGGACATCTATTCGCTTGATCAGTTATTACAGACAAGAAGAATAGTTCACTGTTATAAGACTGGATGGAACACAATTACAGTTACTGAGAACACACACAGACACACACAGACAGACACACACACAGCTCTAAAAGGAAGAAAGCAAGGACAAATATCATGAAAAAATCTATAATTATATAGTAGAGATAAGGCATCCAACCTGTCTTTTGCATAGTTGTTCTGATGGAATTTCGGTCAGAACAAAGCGACTGATTAATAAATTTATTAAACTAGATCGCAAAATATTTGACTGAGAAACATAACAGGTAAAACTGTTGTGCCTCTTCCCTCATGGAGCCCTAAGCACGTGCTTATTATGCTTAATGGTTAATCCAGCCCTGCTATTGTCAACTGGCCGTGGTCTGTTTATAAAAGGAATGCGCTAAAACAAGTCAACAACAGCCGTTCACATGATTTGATCTGTCTAAATAGCTATTGACAACTGTTTACAGACTTCTGAATGCACTGCCTACGATGGAATGTAGGCTAACGTATATGGCGCCATTTTTAATGACAATACAAGAATCTAATACTTTGTCAACGCAGGAAACAGAAAACCTATATTTAACGTGGTTAACAGAATAACTGGTGCAGATTCACGAAACCTAACCCAACACAACCCATCAATTTGTTAAAAATCTCAACCCAAACTCAACCCAACCCAACCCAACCCATGGGTTAACCCAACCCATGGACAACTCTGATATCTTGCGGAATGTCTAGTAGGGCGATCGATGGAAGAGCCGCGTATTAATTGTTATGGCTTAACTAGCCTACTTCTTTTTAACTAGTAACTGTGATTTGAAGATTTCATTGGCAATTTAGTTGCTTGCTGCCTACTTTTGTCACTTTCTGTCACCTTTGAGTTGTGACACTGAATTTACGGCGGTTCATCCATATATATAGTTCGTACGCACTGAGGGGTCGGGGGTCGGATTTTGGAGATTTTCATATGTATGCTATGTGCAACAGGGGTTGCGTGGGTTGAAAAGTTGAATGCTTTTTTGCATAGTTCTACATGGATGAACCCTTACACAAGTTTTGCATTTAACAGTGGCATCTGCCACGTGACTTACTCTTAGTGGCTTTGACACTAGTATGGGCCAAATACCAGTAATTTTTGACTTAACATGCACATAGGGCCTAATCGAAGAAGAATTATTTGAAAGTTACTTAAACATAAAAAATTACAGACAGGAAACTTGGTGATACCAGACCTGTGATTTTGTGTCCAAAATGCTCTAAAACAAACGTACGAGTATCTATGATTTTAAAAAATTTTCCCGGTGGAGAAACCCCCGAATCCCCAATTCTGAGGGAGGCCGCGTCTAACGCGGCCATGGAGCGTCTAACGCGAGGAAATGGGTGGGGGGAGGGAACATGGGCGCCCACAGAATTTTTTCGAAAGGGGCAAACACATAGGGGCCAATGGTCACAGGTACGCCACAAAAAAATTTTCCAGAAGGGGCAACACACATTTTAGCGCAATATTCACGATTAATATTTTAGTGGGGTTTCAAATTTCAATGTGAAATATTGGCGTTCGCATTTTCCAAAGAGGTGCCCCTCTTGCCCTAATGGGCGAGCGGCCATGAAAGAAAGTGAATCTTGCTCTTCAGCGCCCCACCCCCAACCTAAAATCCGGGCAACGTCCCTGCATATAACTATATAGCCTACTGTTGATGGGGAAATGAAATTATACAGTTATAAATGTATTTCCTATCTATCTGTACCTGTATCTATCTTTGGTTTAAAAAATCATATCCTAAAGTAAAGTAAAGTAAAATCTCGTGGATTTCTATAGCGCCTTGGAAAGCAGCACAACAGTACCTGCTTATTCTTAGGCGCTCAGCCTCTCTTAAAAAAGCTATAGGAAAGGTGTGGGATCAGCCAGGCAATAGTCAATATCCGAAGGGCAGTGAGGCTAGGTTGTTACAGCTATGGCGGAAATGATTTAAGAAACAGGAAGGATTTAAGCTTAGACCTGAAGACTTCAGGAGATAGTGCAGGAATTATAGGAAATGAGGAATCAGATTTTATTGTTTGAAAGTGTCCAAGTCTGCGGAGGGAAGCTGGGATCGAGTTCCAGAGTTCAGGTGCAGCGTATGAGAAGGCACGGTTGCAAATTTTCAGGGATGATTGATTTAGCGGGCGTGACAGAGTGAGATGAGATGACGAACGTGTGGGTCGAGGAGGCTGAGGGGTTAATAGTGATCTAAGGTAGACAGGTTTTGATGACTGAAGTGAGCTATGTGTAAGTGTTATTATCTTATATTAGATACGTTCAGTTATTTTAAGCCAATGTAATGATTTTAGTATGGGTGAAATATGGGAGAATTTAGGTGACATAGTAACAGCACGAGCTAAAGCATTTTGTATTGATTGCAATTTGTTGATGGAGGCTTTGGGAAGGTTATAGTAGAGGGAGTTACAGTAATCTAATTTGGAGTGGACTATAGATATCCATATACACATAACTCTAACTTCTCTAAGCCTACAGGAAATAAATTTATGACCGACCGGCCATAATTTTAATTCCCTACCAACAGTAGGCTATATAGTTATAGGTAGAAAATATATTTATTGCCGACCGGCTATAATCTTATTTTCTCACCAACAGTAGGCTACATAGTTATAGGCCTATGTAGGAAATAAATTTATTACTGACCGGCTATAATTTTATTTCCTACCAACAGTAGGATATATAGTTATAGGTAGGAAATAAATTTATTACCAACCGGCTATAATTTTATTTCCCCACCAACAGTAGGCTACATAGTTATAGGCCTATGTAAGAAATACATTTATTACCGACCGACTATATTTTTTCCTGCCAACAGTAGGCTATATAGTTATAGGTAGAAAATAAATTTATTACCGACCGGCTATAATTTTATTTCCCCACCAATAGTAGGCTATATAGTTATATGTAGAAAATAAATTTATTACTGGCTATAATTTTATTTCTTCACCGGCAGAAGGCATGTAGTTATGTGTAGATAGGTGGGAAATACATTTATTACCAATAAGATATGATTTCATTTCCAGCCTATGCTTCACACAGGTTTAGATAGAGAGGTGACTAAAAATAAATTTATTGCCGATTGTAATTTTATTTCCCCACCAACAGTAGCCTATATAGTTATATGTAGAAATAAATTTATTACCTGCTGCTAGCTGTATGCATTAATGCATTAGAGCCATTTTTAGATGCTATGTTGATAGGCGGAAATAAATTTATACGAAAATAAATTTATAGGTATGTCGCATGATTTTATTTCTTTAGCAACCGCAGCCTCCGCCCAGGAAATAATTTTATGGCGGAAATAAATTTAAACGACACCGGCTTACTAGGGCGACGTCGACGGCTATAAAACCTCGTGTTTTGCGTTAGTCGCTACCGGCGGACGCTAGTCGCTCTAGCTGTTTAGTTTAATAAGTCAGGCTGAGCACCAGCATTGCACGCGTCATATTCTTCATCTTTTGACCCGTAAGTTCTGAATCTAACGACTCTCCGTAAAACGAGAGCTCCACAAAACTTTGACTGCATAACATGTGAGTATGAATGTCGCTATGTGCTAGTATATGTGTGTGTGTGGACTGCTATTGTCGTGCTAATATATATTATCTGTTTTAGGTTGTCTCTCTCTCTCCTGTTCTCTTTCTTCCTGTCACTCTCTCTCTTCCTCTCTCTCTCTTCTTCTTCCTTTTCTTCTGTCTCCGGTTGAACAAATCGATGCCAGACTGTATTGTTTGATGTACCCAAAGGCGTAGAGAGGGGATAGCAAGGGGCATATGCCCAGGGGCACCGAGGTGAGGGGGCGTCAAAATCGGGTTTTGGGGTTAGTTAATTGCATAAAAAGCAATTGCGACGACCTTTTCTGATGGTCAGCAGTTTGCTGACGGATGTTGTGTTATCGAGGGGACGCCAACAGTACACCTTGCCCTCGGGCGTCGGATACCCTCGCTACGCCTCTGGAAGTATCTGACTTTAGGTTGAAGAAATTGCTGTCAGATTGTCTTTGTTATATATGATTACAAATGCTACGTTGAATAAGCGACCGATTGGCTAGTTGTGAGGCGGACCTGCCGAAAGACAACCGCATGTATGTATGTACCGGCGGCTGATTGAAAAAATCGCCGTCGCAGATGTATTTGTTCTTTCTATATCCTACTCCTGGTAGAAGATATCGTTGTCGGCTGTATTTTCTATATCCAGCCTCCGATTGCAAAAAACGGTAGCTATAGACTCTTCTCTTTCTCTTCTCCTTTTCTTCCTTAGCTCACAACCGATTGATTAGATCGTTGTCTAATAGTGTTCTTGTATGACTGATTGAGCAAACGGTTAGGCCTACTTTTATTGAACTCGCACTGAAGTATGAATGCTCATTAATATCATTATAAATATATATATATGAATATAATATAATATATAATATATAATATATATATATATATATATTAAACTGGACTTTGCAAAAGCATTCGATAAAGTACCTCATTCAAGACTGGCAGTCAAGCTTCAGGCCAGTGGAATTAGAGGTAAAGTTCTTGGATGAATAAAAACTGGCTTCAGAGCAGAAGACAGAAGGTAGGTATAAGAGGCAAGTATTCAGATTGGGCTGAGGTCATAAGTGGGTGCCACAAGGTTCAGTGTTGGGACCTCTATTGTTTTTAATATACATCAACGACATCGATGATGATATAATGTCCAAAATTTCAAAATTCGCTGATGACACAAAACTGTGTGGACAGAGTGACAGTGAAGCAGAAGCAAAAATTTTACAACAAGACCTTAATAGACTATCCCAGTGGTCGGCAGATTGGCAAATGCTTTTAATACAGATAAATGCTCAGTGATGCACATTGGGAAGAAGGAACAGATCATGAATTTAAGTTATGTGGGAAGGGACTAAAAGTGACAAACGAGGAGAAAGATCTAGGGGTCATCATGCATAACAGCTTAAAGCCATCTAGGCAATGTGCAGAGGCAGCTAATAAGGCCAACAAAATTCTAGGTATGATCAAAAGAACGATAGTGAGCAGAGAGAAGGATGTAATAATAAGACTTTACAAGACATTGGTACGTCCACATTTAGAGTATTGTGTTCAAGCATGGTGTCCATTCCTGAAGAAAGACATAGAGACCTTAGAAAGAGTGCAACACAGAGCAACAAAGATGATCAAGGGATATCACAAACTAACCTATGAGGAAAGGCTAAATCACTGTGGATTAACAACCCTGGAAAAAAGAAGAGAGAGAGGGGATTTGATCGAGACATACAAAATACTAACAAACAAAGTGGAAATGCCAAAGGAAAGATTTTTTACAATGAAGCAGTATGATCGAACCAGAGGACACAGCATGAAACTGTTCAAGAAACGGGTTGGGAGACATAAACAGCATTTTTTTAGTGCAAGAGTGGTGGACAGATGGAATGAACTGGATGAGGGGATAATAACGGCTGCAACTGTAAACGAGTTCAAAATAAACCTCAGTAGTTTAGGATATTAGATTGGACGGGAGCAACAGTGGTTCTCACACAGGGCAGTCCCTACTGAACCACTTTAAACCTTGTTATATTATATATTATATTATAAACGTGTTAACCTAGTTCTCATCGATTGCAATTGATTGTTTGGTATATTGTGACGAATTTATAAATAGCCATAGGTAAGATTTGGCAGGTAATTAATAATAATGAGCTGAGGCCCGATAGGCCCAATATAATAATAGAATGACCACATGTAGTGAGAGAGAAATCATTAGATGTATGCGGCGAGCCATTAAAGAAAGCGAAGCGCATGCAAGTCAGTGAGTAGTAACCCCTTCTCCAAGTTCTCCTTGGCCGGCGAAATAGTATAAATAGCCGATCTCACGACAGATCAGGACCGATAGCCGAGGCGGCGTGTGTCAGGAGAAAGGTACGTAGATATCTTAAATAAAAGTCGGGCACCAAAGATGCCGAGATATAGGTGCGAGAGGTGCAGTGCGAAGGTGCATTGCGAGAGGTGCATTGCGAGAGGTGCGGTGCGAAGGTGCATTGAGAGAGGTGCGGTGCAAGGCACCGAAGGTAAGGCGGTGCGGTGCAAGGCACTGAGAGTAAGGCGGTGCGATAGGTGGGTGCTAGGCACTGAGCCGTAGGGCGGTGCGAGAAGTAAAGTGCACGGAGAGGAGTAAGATGCACGGTGAGAGGTAAGGTGCACGGAGAGAGGCAAGGTGCACGGAGAGTTGAAGAATAGATAAAGGGACGATATAAGAGAGGAATTGAGTGTGTAGCATCGAAGGGAAGTACAGGTGCAGTGCGCGAGGTACAGGTGGTAGCAAGGGAGCCTGAATTCTAGCCAAAAGGCTAGGACGAACGACTACGTGCCTTAGAGTGAGTCATAACCCCGTGTGCGCCGAACCGGGCGGAGCCATCTGGAGTTAAGGAGGCGTAGGAACCTCGATAGGCCCGGTTCGCCACATAATTGGTACCAGAAGTGGGGTAGGCTGCATAAGAGCAAAACGCACTAAGCAAAGTAAGGGTAGGCTGCATAAGGGAAAAGCTCACTGGGTAGAATAAGGTTGAGTATTGAAAGGTATAATTGCACCAGGTAAAGTAAGGTAAAGGCTTGGAAAGTGGAATAGACTTGAGTAGCACCCGCAGGACATTTAGACAGGTCAAGTGCTTGTAAGTGAGTGGTGTAAGCACCAAGGTGCCGGGCACTTTGATTGAAGCACCCAGTTTTGGAAAGGAGTATAGATGATGGCCGAGGTTATGGAGCCTGAGCCATTTGACTTGAGGTGTCTCATGGACATGGACGGTGAGACTACAAAAATCATTGAACATAATTCACTGTTAGAAACAATTATAGATAAAGAACTGGCAACCAGAGTAAAGACCGACGATAAACACCGTAGGCGGGCTATCGACCATTACAACGCGTACCAGGATAGTTTCCGTGGATTCGGGCGAGGACGGGCACCCGAAAGTGCCCGCAGTAAAGCAAGGCTTGAGTCGTTGTCTCAAGAAAGAAGGGTTCCATTGAGTCGGGATCAACTAGAATCAGTCAAGGTGGAAATGGAAGATGTTAACTTCGAATCAGGGTTAATGAGCACCGGTGCGCGTCCAAAACGGACGAGTAGACATCTGCCTCAAACACTGGAAAGGAGTGCAGGTACACCGAGGTTTGAATTAGTAAAGGCGGAAGAACTAGGATCATGGCGTGAAGCTGTAAAGCGTACGCCGATGAAGCCAAACAAGTTTGACGGTACGATACCGTTGGAGACGTTTATACGTCAATTCGAGGTCTGTGCCAGGTATAATGAGTGGACAGACGTGGACAAAGGAGCTTTTTTGCAGTGTGCTTTGGAAAAGGGTCCAGCACAACTGTTATGGGATTTTGGTGCCAGAGAAGACGTGACGTACAAGGAATTGATAAGTAGATTAAGGAAAAGGTACGGATTAGAGGCGCAGCAAGAGACTTTCCGTTCGCAGTTGCGGAGCCGGAAGCAAGGGTATAAAGAGAGCTTGTCGGAGTTGCTGCACGATATACGGAAGCTCGTAGCTTTAGCTTTCCCAGGACCGATAAATGACACGACTGAGATAGTGGCGAGAGACGCTTTTCTGGAAGCTATGTGGGATAAGGAGCTTTCGCTCAAAGTCAGGGAAAGAGAGCCACGGTCGTTGTATGAGACTTATCGGGTCGCATTAAGATTAGAAAGCTATAAGAGAGCAGCGTAAGAAGTGCCCGCAAGTGCGAGTAGGCACCCAGATAATCAGCGACAGGTTAGAGCCACAAATGAGGAGAATGTGACAGAGCGATTGATGAGACAGGTGACTGACTTCATGTCGGAACAGAAGCTTAGCATGGAGAAATGGCAAGCTAATATGGAACGACAGTTGTTAAGGGCAGAAGGTGCAGTGCCCAGACAGACGAGAGAACAAGTGCAAGCGTCTAGAGATGCGGCAGTCACGGTGCCGAAAACGATAGATTATGGTAATCAAAGGAATCGACCTGAGTTCACTTGGAAGAGTAAGGCGCAGTGTTTATAAGTGCCAGGGCATTGGACATCTAGCAAAAGAGTGCAGAAGGACTGAAAGCACAGCACCCAGGAGGATAATTGAGAACCGAAGCATAGTAAGAATGACCGGAGGGAAGTGCAAGAAAAGATCAGTGTATATCAAAGGTATAATTAACGATCAAGAGCAGAAGTGCCTTATTGGCACGGGTTCAGAGGTAAGCTTGTTACCAGAGAGTTTAGCAGAAGGATTGAGGTTAGATCCAGCACCTCATATGTTACGAGCAGCAAATGGAAGTGAGATAACGGTGGTCGGACAGGTGACAATACCTGTGAGATTTGCTCGGAAGTGTCGTAGAAACGTTAACTTCATTGTATGCGAGCAAGTAACGGAAATACTCTTGGGAATGAATTTTCTCATGGAGAAACACTGTTGGATTAATTTCGCTAATTCTGCGGTATATATCGGAAGAAAAAGAATACCATCGATAACTCAGACTAGTACATTTCAGTGCAGACGAGTGCAAGTAGCTGAGAAGATAGTGATCCCTTCTAAGTCAGAAATGGATGTGTCGATAAAAGTAGTACAAGGTGCAAGGCAAGATAGGTCATTGTCAGCTTGGATGACTGAGTACCGAGAGATTAAGTCCGGGGTGCACGCAGCAAGAGTCGTATTAGGAAGTGCGAACGTAGCTACCGTGAGGGTGATGAACTTGAATGATGCACCCGCGGTGCTGTACCAGAATGATAGTTTGGGCACCGTACACCCTGTGGAAGTACTAGAGAGCCAAAAGTCGACTAGAGAAAAAGACCCGCCAATGTCAAAAGCGATGGAAGCTGTGAAAGGAATGTTGAACGAATCTGAAGCCGCTACCACCGCACTGCACCTCTCTCAATGCGCCTTCGCAATGCACCTTTGCACTGCACCTTGATAGGTGGCGCTTCATAGAGCTGCCAGCGGGTAGTGTGCCCGTCGACTAAACTGCGTCTTTTTTCATGATGAGTACGTGATCGTTGACTGAAGTTCGATCGGAGTGGTGATACAGAGGTTGGAGCTTCGGCCGGACGATTTTTTACGAGGTTTTGAGTCGTGGTGGTAATTTTGAGAGTTTCCGAGGTTTGATCTTCGCTAGTGATAGTGATTTCTCTTCGGTTCGCTTGGTGTCAGGGCTGTCGGACCTTGTATTGCATACTAGCATACCTGTCTGTCATCAGTGCACCTGTGTCCGCGTAGATGCATCGATACACGAGGGCGGAGTTAATACAGCTGCGGAGGTGTACTCAGGTGCACCCCTCGGCTGCACTGCGTCGGTGGCTGTCTCACATTTTCTTTAGGCCGTCTCACTGGAGGGTGGGCGGGAGGGGGAGTCGGGGTGGAGTTAGACTTCGGAGACCAATCATGGTGGTCTCTTCACGTGCCCCCAGATCCGGGGTAAACAGGGGAAGGGTGCGGACCGACGTCACGAATCGGCCTGGATTGGTGCGCCCACGGCTGCAACGTCACCTCAATCTGCGGTCCATGGAACTCAGGATTGGACTATAGAACATCAGGTCTATCGGGAGAACGGTTGAAAATGTAGTGTGTCTGGTGGATGAATATCACCTGCAATTAC
>JACLAT010000091.1:0-200000 GCA_018105865.1 Metaphire vulgaris
TACGTCAGAGCAATGATAATTTTTTTAAATCGAAATATTTCGGCTGAGTTTTTATCCACACCTAACGACAAATAATTTTTGTTAATATGCTATTTTACAGGAAAAGGTGTTCTTGCAATGCTGTTAGAGCAGAAAAACGTGTCAAGAAATTGTAAAAATATTGACGCCACTGTACAAAGAAATTCTTTCGGACCGCACGACGATTGTCAAAGAATGTTTTAAACGTGAATTAATGAGAGGCAGAGCTGACATTTATTCAATTTAAATGCAGAGAAAAACTTAGAATTTTCTCTTTGCAAGAAGTTGCATTATTCAACCAGATGTCGCAGAAGCCAACTAAAGGATAAGATTTATTAAAACGCCATTGCTATCAGTTTTTCGCTGAAGCTGTCCGTTGATTACCTTCAGAGGCAAAATACGATTTCCGTAAAGGCCGAGAGACCACCTGCACATGTTAACAAAACATAATGCCTTCTGCGCTGTTAACCGTTTTCACATATTTTACATAGGGCGTCTATTCAGGTAGTCTAATTGATAGTGTGTCCGGCAAGAACATAATTATTTTTGCACCTGGTGTTTTCAAACAAAATACACTTTAAAGGTAATGATTAATGATACCAATTCGAATACTAAATACAGTAGAATAGCACGAGATAGGATTGAATCTTCTATTAGCGAAACTGGTTACTCTGACCAACCCAGAGTATTCATATATAAAGGGGTCCAGAGTAACAAGTCTCGTTACTGCTGCACATTACTCTGAAAAAAGACGAATTCCGTTTCGAACGGCGAACACATTTTTTGAAACGATTTTCGAAGATGCTGCGTCGACTGAATCTAATGATCGCGGCAATGGCTCTGGCTTATCCATCAGCGACTGAGAGTAAAGAATTTTTATTTGATTAATAATTGTTAAATATTCTTAGAAACAGCATTGAAATTGCTAATTGCTACTTCTGGCCAAAACAATCTGGATCTCTCTTTCTTTTTCCTTTCTTTGTTTTCTCTGTCTCACTCTCCTCTCTCTTTCTCTCTATCTGGTTTTCAGATCTTACAATAAACAGTATTTTCATATTCACGCAAAAAAGCATCTCTCATGAAATTAACATTTTCTTCATAGCCTGCCTTGTTGTTTCCCTCTGACCGATCTCTGGTATGACCTGTTCTTTTGCAGGTGGATTAAAGAATCATCAATATACCCTCGGGTATTAAAAATGGTGCTATAAGAGTGCATTATTATTATTAATATTATTATCTAAAATTTTATAATTACATCCTGATTTTGAAATGCAAAGTTAGTTCCGTGCTCGAACCAGCGTAGGGTGCGACATTCATCTCCCTGTACTAGGCAAACAGCGAAACAGGTCACTTACGACATTAATTAATCAAGAGAAAGTACAGTGTAGATTGCATTTCTTTTTTTCTAGACTAGCGTTTTACTTTTGCACCGCAAACTTTCCGAAAACAACTCAAAACTATTATTTTCAAAAATCCTATGGCGAAATCCTAACTATACAGGACTGCATTCTACCCGCCGCAAATCTCCTCATCCTACATGAAAATACTTTGCTACGACTGCCTACCTGGATCTACAACCTTGACCACCACGGACTACGTACGGATTACGAACTATGGATTTTACCTAGATTGAGCGTTCATGAATAAGCTGGTGCATTGCACCATGATTTCGGGCAGTGCTATAGACAATTCGTTTTTCACTTATTTACTTATTTCGCATCGGTCAAAAAAAATGCAAAAATGCGGCACCGAAAAATTGATTTAAAAGTAAAGTGAGCGAATGTCGTTTCAAAAGAATAACGCAGTGAGTGATGTGTGGCCACATTACGAGAAGCTTGCACAACGGAGGGCCGCCGCACTCAGATGAGTGCTAATGCTGCGCTGTCAATCTTTTTTCATGAACTTAAACTGTAATTAATTACATTACAATTTAACCGTCGAAAACACGTTATAATCTAGAGGTAAAACGTAGTCATCCTCAAGTCTTCAGGTCTAAGCTTAAATCCTTCCTTTTTCTTAAATCATTTCCTCCATAGCTGTAACTACCTAGCCTCACTGCCACTCAAATGTTGACTATTGCCTGGCTGATGTCATACCTTTCCTATGGCTATTTTAAGAGAGGCCGAGCGCCTAAAAATAAGCAGCTACTGTTGTTCTGCTTTCCAAGGCGCTATAGAAATCCACGAGATTTTACTTTACTTTACTTTAGTAATATATTACTACAAGTGTTTTTTGTTAGCGTATGCTACGGCTTATTGCGGGAACGATGAGAGGACGGAAAAAGGATGGTGAGTGGATGGGAGTGGATGGGGTCATTGACGCGAGGATGGAGCGGGAACGGGGGGGAACAATACTGGGGGAGACGGGAAAATGTGAGTGTGGAATGAGGATGGGTATAAAAGTTGCCCCGTGTCACTTTCTACCAGCACAACAACTCGATTTTAGAACGGTCACCCACTCAAGCACGAACAGCGCTCGACGATGCTTAACTTCGTCATCGTCATCGTCATCATCATCGGTATCGTCATCATCATCGTCATCGTCGTCATCATCCAGTGTTTATTCTAGCCACCTTGACATTGGGGGATTTTTCAAATGTTTGGGAGGACATGGTCTGAGTCTCCACACTTTTGGAGGGGAAATTTCCATCCCCCAGCCAACATATACAAAATTTCGGGGGGATTTTTAAAACTTTGGGGGAGAGGGAAATTCCTCCCCAGAGAAGGCCTAGAATAAACAATGGTCGTCATCATCATCATTGTCACCGTCTTCGTCATCACCATCATCATCACCGTCATTATTATCATCATCATTATCATCATCACCTGCTGGAACTCACTTCTGCAGATATTCAGGACTCTCGTCACTCAAAACCTTTAAGAACTGTCTCAAATGTTGACTCCAGGACTAGTTATTTAGTTATATAACGTGTTCACGCAGTCTATCGCTATTGACTAGTCGCCACATTAATTTTGGCTTTACTTACTTACTTACTTACTTACCGTCATCATCAGAGTTATCATCATCGTTATCATCATCATCATCAACATCACCATCATCATTGTCATCATCATCGTCGTCGTTGTCGTCGTCATCGCATATTTATCTTACATCGGTGGAATTTAAGCACCGATTCACGAGAAAATTGTGTCCTAGACCCGATATTGCGCGATTTCCTTCATGAAAACAATTCATTTTCGGATACAAAGGCATCCCAAAATTCCCGCTGTGTTTCTCAGGTTGTTTCAGAATCATGGACCTGTGCTTCCTCGTTGATTCCTCGGCAAGCATATGCTCTGGAGACCCGAACTACACGAAAGGTGACAATACCTGTAGTTTCTGGAAAGCAATTCTCAGCTTTATGCACAATATTGTCCAGAACTTCACCATTGGTCAAGACGCTACGAGAGTCGCGCTTTGTACCTTTGCCACGAAGGGTTCGAGAGAATGGAATTTGACAAGGTTAGAATCACCATGCCTATCATTCATACATTCGTAATAAATCACGTGAACCTGATATTTAGACAAACACAGATAGTACAGATGCTAAGTGGCACCCAGGCTTCGACTCATGAAGCGTTTGGGAAAATCATGAAATTCATTGTTTATGCTTTTTTTATGTTAGCCACAAATTGGCTTGGCATTGAAAATCTAGCGTTGACTTTTTCTGAGAGTTGACATACTAAGTTGAGAGCAGTCGAATGACGCCAGGAATGTTGTAGACCTTCGCATTGTTTAGGGGTGTGGACCGAGCGACTGTCCGAGGATACATCAACGGACTTGAATACTCTGCTGGATATACAAACACGTCTGGTGGATTGGACACAATGATGAATTTGGTGCACAATGCGGCTTATGGCGACGACCCGAATATTCCAAATGTTGCCTTTATAATCACGGGTAGCAATGCAACGGATCCTTCAACAGTCCAAGCCGCTATCAACCGAGTTCATGGGGCTGGTGTTACAACCTACGCGATTGGTCTCGCTAGCGATCCATATTCAGCGCAGCAACTTGCGTCGTATCCAAAAGTGGCAAGTAGCTCACAACTGACTAGAATGGCATCGATCGCAAACTATACATCACATAGCAGAAAACATTTAAATATCTGCATGCTCAGCGTTTTGCTAGTGATCCTTTATATTATAGGGGTATCCAGTGTTTACCAACACAGTCCGGTTGCTCCGCCCACTGGTGGGCAGAAACCATAGAAATCATTGTCGTCTATTAATAGATACCAATGGCAGAAGCAGATTTCTTGCTGGTGGGCATAGATCAGTGACCATAGAGATTGTTCTGGATACTCCTATAGCCTCTGATTTGCATGAATCATTTCGTGATAGTATAAGAATAAGAATCATAACCGTTCTCATTAAGGCAATGCAGTGAAAAATTAAATGCGCTAGTCCTTCGTTTTTCCTACTGGCTCAATGGGCGATCTGTGCACGTATCTTTAAATTTCCAGTGGGACCTTAGCTATTCGAAATTCGAATTTCTGCCTTCACCTTTTATCTCAATTCAATTATGATCTCAAAACCGAAATCAAAACTAATTGCTGACCAATGCTGTTGTTTTTTTATATTGCAGAATAACCAGGATTTCTTCCTTGTCAATAGTTTCCTAAATCTTAACCAGATACTCGGGCCTTTGCTGAGTCAACTTTGCAGCAATTCGTGCTGATGAGAGATTACGCCTTCGTGTCTGAAACGATTTCTGTCCAGCAGGTGATTGGGCGTCTGGATTTGGGTTTTCAGTGTTTCACGTGTCCATAAGATATGACCAAAACATATTCGGGCAGTGGCGGCTCCACCGGAGAGGGGTCAGGGGGCCCGTGCCTCCCCATTGAGTGTCTGCCCCCCCCCCCAGTGGCCTCCCAGTTGGGACCCTATTCTTAATGCTACATACATTAAACAACAAATGGTTGGCCCTCCATGATTAGAAGTTGCCACCCCAACGCCCTCCCCCACTTGCCAAATCCTAGAGCCGCCACTGATTCGGGGAACCTTTAAACGGATGCTGCTCCATTGAATGCTATAAGAATATTCCCATTTTCTAAATAAGTGTAGCTGCAACACTGTTACGATTAGCTAGCAGGATGCGTTAGTAAGGGGCCGACCATAAAGTGCGTCACGTTTGAGGGGGTCGAAGATAGTGTGACAGCTTGTGGCAAGGGAACGGAGTAAGGTCACTGTGATGTCACACTTTCCGCGCATGTAAAACCCGAAATATGGGGTGATAATTTGCCCTCTCTTTCGACAGATGTATTCTAACAGAAGAAGTCTATGCTGTACAGTAATTATATTATGCTAGATGTGTGGAATTTCAAATCTCTATTGCATTCGACATAATTATCCGGAAGTTGAACATTTATATTTTTCGCTGCTAAAAATTGAACGAGAAACTCGAATTTATTAAATAGAACCTGTGTGACGAAATTTATGGACGAATCTTTACAGGGTGGGTTTCGAAATCTGTGGCGTGCTTCATGAGTCTTGTGATTTGTGACAGATTGTGACAAGAGAAGGATGGAGTAAAAACTGTCAAAAATAGGGTGACGTACTTTATTGGCGGCCCAAAACTATGTAAATTATAAAGATATGTCGGAAAGGCAAATGTCTAAAAAAACAGACTATTCAGTAGAATCGCAATATCATAGTTCGCGGGTCTTTAAAGTTTAGTTCGTTATATCCGTTAAATCAAATACCATACAATACGGTAGCGCATCATGCTGAACCGTACATTTCAGTACTTTCTAACTAGTAGGCTATGCGTTATAACCGAGTACGTTATAGCGAAGTTATACTGTATATCGGATTGTTTTGACATAAAATAGCGCTTTGGTGTTTCTTACGTTAGATGAGGCGAATTGTGTATTTGAGAATTTAAATTATTATTTAGAGATTAAATAGGAGGTTTCCTTCAATTGCAAAATTCTGACATTTTGTTGTAATCATGCATCATGATTATCCGACTTTTCTATATTATTCAATAGCTTTTGTTGAGGGTACATTATTCAAACGTTTTTGTTATGCAGTGGCGGCTCCACCGGGGAGGCCAGGGGGGCCCGTGCCCCCCTATTGAGAGCCTGGCCCCCCCAGTGGCCCCCAGTTGGGACCCTATACTTAATGCTACATACATTAAACAACAAATGGTTGGCCCCCATGATTAGAAGTTGCCCCCAACGGCCCCCACTTGCCAAATCCTAGAGCCGCCACTGTTGTTATGCCATCGTTATATGCAGGGCTTTTAGTCATTGTTTATTCTAGACCTTCTCCTTGGGAGAATTCCCCCCAAAGTTTGAAATTTTCCCATTTTTTGACATTTTGGCAAGTAGTATGACCTCCCCAATGTCTGTTCCCCAAAAATGTTAAACTCCCCCAATGTCTAAGTGGCTAGAATAAACACTTTTTAGCGACGGTACGACGTATCGGTAAACCTTCTGACTACTTCTTAATTTTCTCAAATCATTTCGTTCAAAAATTTAAGAACGTTTGGCTGCATTTTTTCACCGTCCATTCGATATTGATACACTTTATTTTATATATGGACCAAAATGATGACCTGGTTTCTATCATATTAAGATCACCGCATACTGCAGTATACAAGCGCTTACATAATATTGCATACCGGAATATGTTTTTTTTTCGCAAAAGGCACTGATTATATGCTACGCATGCTATATTTTAAACAGTATTTATGAACATGGGATATTTCTTTCGTTCACATTTGCAATTCTAATCTATGCGTAAAACGTATATTCTTTTCAGTGGTACCTTATTTCATGATCCATTTCTTCAATTCTTGTATATCATTTCTTATATGGTTGTTTGGGTCGGTCATTCTTATGTTGTTTTCAATGATAGGCTTAATTTGAAAGGTGATTGTATACTTATTTCACATAATAATAATTGGCTGTTCAGAATAATTTGTTAAATATTCTGTTACGTTTGTTACGTTATATTACAGCATTACAGCGATGACATTTACTCTAAATCGCATTTTAACCCGATAATTATTAATATCCTCTAGGGCCAGTGGCGTCCCACGGTGATTTCTTTAGCGGATGCCCATTCCCGACGCCCAGGCATCAATTTTACTGGTGTGTCTTTTGACACTTAAAAAGTGAGTCTGTCTTTTTAAAAATGTTCGCCTGATACTGAAGACTCCCACACCCACTTGGGGGGGTTGAAACCCCAGAATCATCGGAAACACCCGTCCTTGCTGTGACCTACCCACACGTCAGTATCGGTATGTGTATGAATTCACATTCTGTTGCGCACACAGTCTATTCCCTTGTATAGACATGGATTTGCATTGTACTTCGCAGACTCCTACACCGTCATTCATAATGCAGCCGAATAACCTTTAAGAATTACAAGAGGCCTATAATTGACAGGAAGGCCATTGCAAGGAGAACCGGCGGCTCTGATCAAGGAGAAATACTGAAATAAAAATATTAACGTTGAATAAATAATAATAATAATAATAATAATAATAATAATAATAATAATAATAATAATAATAATAATAATAATAATAATAATAATAATAATAATAATAATAATGGTTCCAATTCAATGGTACAATACAATGCAATACAATAGGCTAGATATGCTCAATTTATAAACCAGGAAGAAGGATCTGACTGATGCCACCCAAAAATCTCCAACCTGTCCACCTCTATTAGGTGGTTTGGACTAGAGCTGTGTTCGTATATCCCTACCCGCGAGTATACCCTGCCCGTGCCCGTACCCATATGACATGTTTAAAAAATATACTCTTTTTCATTAATACATTAATATTGTTGCCTCTCTACAGTCTCTAGGAACGGATACGGGTATACGGGTACAGGTCCTTGTCCCCGTGCCCGTACTCGCGGGTACGGTTAGGGTAAGGAAGTTTTTGCACGGGTAGGGTAGGCATTTTGCGGTACCCGCATATCTCTAGTTTGAACCCCACTTTTATAACGACTTTGATCAATTGGTTTGGGTTGAGGTCTCCTGCAAATGCAATTCTTTTTATAGCGTAATTAGTTGAAGCAAAGGCGCATGATTGCTCAATTGCAGTGCATATTGAAGATTTGTGAGGAATTCAAAATCTATAATATTGTACATTATCTGCCAGTACTCCTCTTGTCGTCGATCTTGTTGTCAGGGTTCCCGGATAGAGGGCACATCGACATTTTAAAGTGAAAATGTTCCCGTCGTGCGAAAGAGGCTATCAATGAGAACTTCCGACATTCACATATTCTCTCAAATCATTCTACCTACCTCACCCCATTTTCCCAACGGTTTTGCGCAAATCCCATGGCCGCAGTGTTGGAGTTGTGAAATTTGAGCTGGGGGGGGGGGGTGGTTGAGGATTGAAATTCAATGAATGACAGAAACTGCATGCACCCAATATGCGATTTTTGGGAGATTTGCAAAGTTAGCTGGGGGGTTCAACCTCCCAACCCCCCGGCAACTCCAACCCTGCATGGCCGGTCCCAACCAGAATAGGGGAGCCCGACCCTGTGCTTCATTTGGCTGCGCCGCCAATGACTCGAATACTTAATAGCATAAATGGGTCGAACTAAGCACTCGTCCAGCCACAACGGAGTCAGACGTCAGACGCAATAAATATTCAAACAACCGTTCATTGATCTACGATTCTACGACAAATGCATGGAAGCCCGGCCATTGACTACAGCCTAACAAACTGCAGTTTTATTTCCCCAGTGGCGTAGCCAATGTTCAGACAGGAACACGTCGACATTTTCTAGTAAAAGAAACCTTCACGCAATAAAAATTCTGTCAGTGAAATAAAGGGTCGTAGCACATTCACGTATTATGTTCAGATCATGCTTCTTACCACTCCATCCCACCCCACCACCCAAAAAGAGTTTCTCAACAGTTTTGCAAAATTCTCAGAACTGGTCCAAGCCAGAATATGGGGCCTGCTTCCAGTGGTTATGTCAATAATTGGCAGCGAAGAAATCTACATTGACAAACGCAGAACATGTGGCAAGAGATTTAAAAGACCATAAATACTTTGTGCCTAGTATTAACAAGTCTTCGGCCTATAACAAAATCAGTGTTTATTCTAGCCAGCTTGACATTGTGGGGGATTTTGAAATGTTTGAGGGGGGCGCAAGGTCTGAGTCTCCACACTTTTGAGGGGAAATTTCCATTCCCCAGCAACATATAAAAATGGGGGGGGGGGTTAAAAATTGGGGATTCTGAGAAGGCCTAGAATAAACACTGTAACGAAATATAGTTATATCCATTTTCAGGTATAGTCTATTGATATTACAGCAAGTGCTGTCAATAATGAATAATGATTCTTATACAGTGTCCTTTGATATTTAAATATCTATGAAGTACCACATTTGTAAAAATGTGTATCTTATACAGCTGATTATTTAATTATAACTGTATCCATTGTTTTCCAAATTAAACTGCATGTCTGTAATTAAGGATACATGATACACAGTTTACCGTAATACACGAATATTATGCTTACGCTTATCGAGCTGGGCTCAACCAACTAAAACTTCTGTAGCTCCAGTGGAGATCAGACGTCTGTTGATAATTTTAAAATTACCTTTACTTCAGGTCTATTCGTATACTATGAAGATGGACAAGGCTGACAGTCTGCGGCATTGAAAGACACCTGCGTTATCCTCTAGACTTAATCAAGCATAGCAGCGAAAAACGACCGCAGGCCTATCAGACTGAGCAATGAAAGTGTGAAGTGAAAAATTTCATATTTGCTATTCGTAAGCTACGAAGATAGGCAAGGCTAAGCTGACAGTTTGTGACATTGAAACACACCTGCGTTATCTTCTAAGCTTAATCAAACACAACAGCCAAGAACAAACTCAGGCCCATTCAGACTGGACAATGCAAGGGCGTAGTGATTGCTCTATGTGCACTTTTCCTCCACGATGTCACGTCGGACATGAATTTTACTGATGTGTCTTTTAACACTTAAAAAAGCGAGTTTGTCTTTTTTGGTAGTTAAATTGGAGTTGGGTCTAGTACTTGGAGTACTAGTAAACGCAAAGGCAACACTTGTAAATGGATAGATGGATTTCGGGCTTTAGAGATGTAGAAGGCAACAATAATCTCTAAGGTTATAACGCGTTATTTAAATGCACTGGTCACCAGACGATCCTAAGTTCATTGCTCTCCCATGCAAAGCTGTAATTCTCAATCTATGGAAATATACTCCCCGTGACTTGAGCCAAACAACTGAAATCACAGTTTTCCTGCGATGCAAGTATATTGTAATCACTTATTCAGGTGCCATATATCATTATGTTGCCGACCGTGGACCTCAACGCCTCCCTGTCATTTGTATATTGTACTAGCTCCACTGCTGATGTTACATATTTCATGTCGCATAGCAAGTTTTTGACAAAAGTCATTCTTTGTTTTTCTTTTGCTCTTTTTCCTCCACCTTTCCACTTGTAACGAGGTTTTCCAGACGTTTTACCTCGTTGTGTCCGAAAAAATTCAGTTGCCTTTTCCTTATAGTTTGCTTCAGTTTTCGTCCTGTATTTACCATTATCAGAATGTTTGGTTAGTTTTTGCGCTGTACAAGGTTTCTTCGACAGCCTCCTCGGTCGGGAACCACATTTCCACCGCTTCCAATGGAATTCTAGCTTAGGGCTTTGATAACGGTATGCAAGCAAATATTTTGCACGCGGACCGTCAAAAAACCAGATTACAGCCAGCGAATTTAATGACATCACTTGCGTCAGACGCCTGGTTAATAGTAAGCAGTATAAATGAACAGAACAATATCGACCGATACTTTCGAAGCAGCTCATCTTGGTCCCGCTGTGAGACTAGTCTTCCTTAAAACACAATGATACATAGATTACGAGGCGGTTTGTATGGTTTCAAAAGTCATCAGAGCAGTGTTATTTCTAGGATTTTAAATTTGGGGGTGTCGAGAAAATCTGGGTGTGTCGGAATTTTTAAGTCTTTGCCCAAAAATGGCTGACAAGCAAATAAAACGTTATCAAGTCCCAAAAGCAACCAAGAAACCTTAAAGTCTCAAAAAACTTCTGCAAGCAAAAAAGGTCAGCTGAAAATAAGAGTTGGGGGTGTCCTTCTCCATTTGGGGAGGGTGTGTGTTCTGAGCTAATTAGTATGCATTTTGTATGCATACCATTGTCGCATTACCAAATTTTGGGGATTGTCGACCTCAAATTGGGGGATGTTGGGGGGGTGTAAAAATATCCCTGCATAAGAGTTCAGGCAATATTCTGTCATATTTCTGTATACATTTTATGAATTCAGGATCTCTCAAAGCCTGTGCCAGGATTGATTCGAAGCGCATATTCAGTTATTCACCTCTAGTGTATCGAAAAATTTGCCATCGCTAAATAAACTGCCAGCAACTTACTATAAAAATAGTAGCTAACTATCAAAACTGTTTTAGCAAGATCTAATACAGCGTAGGTAGTCTATTCCGTGACTCATAGGCAGGGCCGTTGAGAGAAATTCGGGCCCTGGTACCAAAAAAATTGTGGGCCCTGAAAAAAATTATTAAGTCTCCGAATAACCTGATGAGCAAAAAACGTTTTCTACTCTCCAAAATGGTCTGACAAGCAAAAAACAAATCTTTTTCATTCATATTAATACATCATTATCACCAGCCGCGGGCCCCTAAAACCTCCATGGGCCCCGGTACAATGTACCGGCTGCACCCCTCTCATCAGGCCTGCTCTTAGGTCTAGCTGCAGATTTGCTTTGAAACCATACGCTAGCTAGTTACCGCAGCCAGCAACGGCTACTGTAGGCGTTTCTTCAATAATTCTAGACCAAAACTGCCAGCTGCGTGTTTGAAAATCCATACTATTTTATCGAAACTTGTCAAGTCCTACTGCTGCTACAATATCAACTCACGCAGTCTAAAGCATAGTAAGATGAAAGGTTGTACCTAAGGCCCACGCAAGTCACTTTCACATGCGTGCAATCAATATAATGACGTTGAGACAGAATAAACATACCGTATACTAATAATAATATTATTATTATAATGGAAATAATAAAAAATAGCACGGTTTAGAGTGGTTCAGTAGGGTTTGCCCTGTGTAAGAACCAATATATTTCACCCAATAAGGTGTACAACGACCATCGAAACGTTCCCACTAAGACTTGTTGGTTTCTGTGCAAAGTTCAAAAGTCTTGTGCAAAAGCCACCGTGTGAATTTGTGTGCAAAATTTTACCACCGATATAAAACTATGAAAGACAAATGAGTATTGAAGAACAATTATAAAGCATGTCTATTATGAAGCTTTATTTTTATTTAATCAATTCTTTCTTGCATTTTAATCTCATTGGCTTTTTCATTAGTCAATGCACTTGTAAATTTTAATAGCAGCAATATTTTAAAAATGCCAAAAACTGCGTGTTGAGATTTCTTTACAGAAGAAAGACTGAATAAAGAAAATATTTTCGTAGTTAAAGGGTTCGATGTTTTTCATTAAAAATACATGCTTCCACGCACCACCAAATGCTAAATTTTCTCAATGTCCTACACAGCGCTGTCCAAACAAATGTGGAATAATTTATAAATGGACGAAGTATTGCGGT
Source organism: Metaphire vulgaris (assembly GCA_018105865.1). Lineage (NCBI taxonomy): Eukaryota > Metazoa > Annelida > Clitellata > Crassiclitellata > Megascolecidae > Metaphire > Metaphire vulgaris. Next base: position 12,607 of record JACLAT010000091.1, read on the forward strand.
AACGATAGTATTTTTTCCAAGCATTAGAGGTCATCCATATATTACGTACGCTTTGAGGGGAGGGGCTATTTGGGTTTAGATTGGAGTTAGATGATTGTAAATGTAAATGTAAATGTAATGAGCTACTTATATTGCGCCTAATCAATCAATGTTAGCAAGCGCATTACAATTAATGTCAATTATGTCAATTATTATTATAAGCACAATTAAACAGATGTGTCTTCAAATGTTTACGGAAAGCGACGGGCGACTTTATGTTCCGTAGCGCTGGTGGAAGGGCGTTCCAGGCATGGGGTCCAGGGTACGAGAAGGCTCGTTGCCCCATGACTGTCCGAAGACGAGGTTTCTGGTATTGACTGGTAGAGGCTGATCGTCGGCCTGGTCTACCAATGGCGGTTGATGTTGGCTGGAGCAGATCAGTCAGATAGGTCGGACAAAGGCCATTCTGTGCACAGAACATCTGCAGCGTGCATAGTTTTGTGTTGTATCCGTGACTGGACTGGAAGCCAATGAAGTTCACGAAGCGCCGGAGTGACGTGGTCTCGAGGTTTTAGTATGTGCACGTATGTGCACGGGGAGAGGTCTTGTCTGAATTTGTGAAGACCGCCTACAACTATTCAACAAGGTCGCGCATTTGTGGAGAACCAACCAGAACGATCCCAAAAAATCCGTCGAGTTGTAGATAGGACACGTGACTCACTCCACACCAGGGATATTTTTACACTCCCTAAAATCCCCAACACCCCCAATTTGAGACTGACACCCCAAATTTCCTCAATCCGAGCCTGAGGTGCACCCCTAACACCCTCCAACACCCCCGAATTTGAGACCGACACCCCCCAAATTGATAATCCTAGAAATAACCCTGCCCCACACTTATGAATGATTTTTCACCTAGTGAATGTTTTAAAGTGCGTTTAACAGACGTGCAATGATAATAATAGGTCGTTTGCCCTAATTTCTCGGGCAAGTTCTTCGATATTTAAGACCCTCGTGCGGTTAGCCTGACTACTAAACTCTCTGGAAAGACCGCATTTCCAGATCTGTGATCGTTATCCAATTGTTTATTATAACAGCAGTATTTTTGCAATTCTTACAGATACCTAAACTCTAAAGCTTACATAAATTATTGCCAACTATCGACAAACTAGGAACCAAGAAGCTAGAGTCGAACCTCTACTAGCGAAACTAGTTGAACTCAAGAAGAGTCACAGAACAACCAAACCAGACTAACTCACTACTGAGCACACAGCCTACTTAGCTAGTTTAAGGTTGTGAGTCAAATTTCATCGTCGTCAAATGTAAACAGTAACAGAAATAACAAAATTACTGACAGAAGCAGTTAATTCTGCTAGATTGGCCCAGGGCTCTTCAAATGCGTACGTATGCAAAAATTTACATATAGCTGTCTACACAACAGTTAAAAAGCATCCGCTGACGCAGAAGGTTGAGTGAAATTACACGCATTATATTTGAACGGAATTTCTTTCTCACGGTCAGGCAACGGGCGACAAAAAATGTTCACACGCTTGCACTCGTTAAAATACAGTCATTGCGTTTCTTATCTGTGACAACTGCCACGGCTTTAGTCCACCGTACGCTTCGTGTGAATATGGCTAAAAATTACCATTACAAACAGGGTTGGGGTAGGCTAATTTATACACATGCACATTGCACAGGGGTCCAAAAATGTACGGGGTGCAACAGGTGAAGAAATTCTGAAAATATGACTCTTTAGCGTACTTAATGTATGGATGACCCCTTACTGAAACTTCTTCTGATTTGGGTGCGCACTAGTCGGCCAATCTTGATGTCTGTGTGGTTCAAGTTCCGGCCACGGCAGAAACTTTTCGGCTTCTTCTTCACCAAGCGCGCCCAGTCGACTCAGCTGTGAATAAGTAGAGAAAATGTGTTTCATTCACGCGGTCGAAGCTCACGGGCTCTGCACGTCGACAAGCACCTGTGCAAAGCCCGTCAGTGGCGCACAACCTTTATATAGCACGTGCATCAGGTCGCGAGACCCTTCGGTTTTGTGGCTCTGTTTTCTCTAAATGCAAACAGCTATTTACCAAATAGTTGCACTTCCCAAAAATTTCCTCGGCGGTCAAACTTTTTGCGCGACATGATTATTGTCGCTGTGCTGCGGCGCAATTGCTTAGCATAGCGTGAATGTTGCCTACAGTTTCTAAAAGAGCAAATGAATAAGATATGCCATCGGACTTCTGCGAATACATATAGAAAGACGTTTGGAAAATTAATGAATTTTGTTTTGTTGACTATGAAAGAGTTGACTGAAAGAAATTAATGGGGCTCTAAAACGAATTGAAGTTGACTACGGAGATTAAATGGAAACCCAAGCATTGGTCATTCGGTGGTAGTCAAAATAGATGACTTCTCTGATCCAGGCTGGTTGGGAAAGAGGAGTGAGCTAAACCTTTATGATCCCTTCTGTTCAACGCCTACGTATAGAAGAATTCATCGGGGAAGCTATGGATGATATTCAGGAAGGAATCAACGTAGGAGGTGACCTTATAGGAACCATCAGATTTTAACACGTCTTGGCTGAGAAAGTAACAGTGGCGGCTCCACCGAGGGGCCAGGGGGGCCGTGTCCTTCCTATTGGGTGCCTGGCCCCCCAGTGCCTCCCAGTTGGGACCCTATACTTAATGCTACATACATTAAACAACAAATGGTTGGCCCCATGATTAGAAGTTGCCACCCCAACGCCCCTCCCCCCACTTGCCAAATCCTAGAGCCGCCACTGGAAAGTAACAAAGTAAAAAAATTGTTGTCACTAAATTATGGAATGAAAATAAACATAGGAAATAGGTCATGAAAATTAGTAGGAAAATGGTGAGCTTAACATAAGCATCAACGGTGATGAAATACCGAGCTGAGATAAGGGGACATGGCACCACATAATTAGTAGAAAACGCATACAAAAATGCTTAGCATTGCAATGGTTAGGGCCTAATAGTTGCTGAGGGGCCATCCATAAATGTGTGACGAATGGGGAGGTGATTTCTAGAAATGTGACGTCACATAATACTAAGTATTTCTATTAATACCGCAATGCTATGTTACCGCAAAATTGAACGTATTCTACACTTATAATTATTATACTTCATCTTTAAAAAGAATATGAAAAAGTTTCTGAATATTGTTTCAACTATAAGAATCATTATAGTTGAAACAATAAATAAATGAATGAAACAATGAATATTTTCAAATGAAACATTAATTTTGACATAGGAAAGACGACAAGATGACGCGGAGGGTTAACGCATTGTGACGTCATATTTGAGGGGTCTGACTTTTTGTGACGACGCGTGACGAGGGGTAGAAAAACTGCCAACATCGAGTGCCGTCATTTATGGATGGCCCTAACAAAATTTCTTTTCTATGGTGGGTAGGTTTTCGAAGAGGCGATTGGCGCCTGAAGTATCATTTACAAGCATGCCAAGTTTCTAGAATGAAAATCTATGTTCATGCACTATTGCACATACCCATAATAACTAGTGCTGTTTAACGATTAATTTTTTAATCGCGATTAATCGCACTATTAATCGCACGACTAAATACTTAATTGCGAGTAATCGCGATTAATTATTTTATTAGTTGCTGTTTAGACTTAAGACGTCTTCCATTATACTTCACTTTCTTGGATTTTTCATCCTAATTCTCTACTATTTTATCCATCTGTAATTTAGAAAAAATGCCAAGTTGCCAGCTGCAAAAAATGAAAGACACGTGACCACACCGCAGTCATGTGACTACGCATAGTAGCCATTATATAGCACAAACAGCATCCATAACAGTTAACTGTAAACATAAGCTCTGACGTCATGACTTTTCGAGCTCAGATTTTCTTAGAGAAATAGATGCGATTAATTTTTAATCGCGGCTAAATTTGTAGATTGCGATTAACAGATTAACGCGCTAATCGCGTTTTAAGCACAGCACTAGTAATTACAAGATGCACTGTCCTCCAACAAAATGTGCAGTACTCAGGTTTGGGGGGAATTTTTCAACTAGTGTAAAACCTTTTAGGGTCCCTATGACTCATCGTGGATGACAAATGTGGCATGTCACACATTATCCCTCTTGCAAGATACACGCCTGCTCAATACACATAGACAAAACAATTATTGCTTTACGACGTTGTTCAGACGCAAGCCAATCGTTTTGTTGGGTTATTTATTAGCTTTTTGTAGACTAACAGTGAAGATTTAACGTGTCGAACGCCAGCGCTCCGTCGCGCAAAAGGCCCAAGCGTAAATGTATCAATGCACACTGTCTGCGCAATATGCCAGTAATTGATGTTAGTAGCGAAACAGGCTTAATGGGGAGATCCAATCTCGTTTCAGTGTACATGACCAAAGACTCGGGATAAATAAATACACGGGTTTAGTAGATAGTCCACCAGAGCAGACGCAATATCCAGAAGCTGTCAACATATGCTTACACGAGTGATGAAGATGTCGAGCTATCTGCATCTCTTGATCGCAACAATAACGGTGACTTCTCTGTCACAGGCTGCAGAGGGTAAGACAACGTCTATGCATCTGTGACTTGGTTTGAATATTTAATTATTACGCCATGTGTTTGAAACGTTTGAAATTATTAACAAATTAATATAATAAAAACTAAATAACAATCCAAACAATGAATAACGAAATAACTAAAGGGTGTAAAAGTGAAAAGTAGCCCCTTTATGATATTTAATATCTCGACCGCGTGCGTAGGGTTTTCAATTAAATTTATAGACCATATACCTGGGAATGTTTTTGATGTAATTGCCAAATTTCATGATGATATCTTTAGTGTTTGCTGAAGTATGGCCAACAAACTAAAGAGACCCAAATTTTGAAATTGACAACGGAATATAACGTCATAAGAAAATGTATCATTTTAAAGTCTAAAATAGCGTCGTTGTCATCGCACCAGACAAGGTCAAGGGTTACTTACGGCCAACAGATAAACACAGCAGCATTATGATTGGATGCAGGACTGTCATGCTTTGCTTGGAGAAGATTTTATATTCCAGCAAGACGGAACACCTGACCACAGAGGCGGCACATATACGGTTAAATATTTTACCTTGATATTGATTCTGACCTTTAGATAGAGAGAGATGATAATCATGATCTCAAAGATTCTAATGCGCAGTTTTAAGATGATCTTCATTCTTATCCCTCCCATACCAAAAACTGCACATTTTAATCGGCAGAGATGTGCTTCCCCTGACTTGAGCGTCACAGCTGAAACTACCGTTTACGTACAACGCTACTATCTTGGAGAGCATCACGTGGACAGTCATCACATGACTGACTCTGAATTCGCTATCTCAGATTAACTACGTAATAGACTAAGAATTACCACGCATTTTTTAGACTGCAGAAAAATGGTGGACCTTTGCTTTCTCGTCGATGCTTCGGCGAGCGTTTGTGATTCGGACCCGACATACAACAAAGCGACTGACAAGACCTGCAAAAATTGGAACGAAATGATCACTTTTATGCACAAAATTGTCGAACAGCTAGACATCGGAGAAAATGCATCAAGAGTTGGATGTGTCGTTTTTTCCACCAAAGCATACAGGCGATTCAATCTGACACGGTACGGTTCACTTTGACAAATTTGCCAATGCAATATGATGATGATTGATGATGATGATGATGATGATGATGATGATGATAATAATAATAATAATAATAATAATAATAATAATAATAATAATAATAATAATAATAATAATAATAGTAATAATAATGTGATTTTAAGTTGTTTAGGAGGTTATGTAAGCCTGTATGAAAACCACTGATGTAACCATCTGCATTCAATAACCTAGTTTATCGATATAGCCTTTGAATACGTTTACTGTTTCAACTGTCACTCCCATATAATCAAAACTGTTCCATTTGTCCACAACCCTTGTACTAAACATTGTTTTCTTTCTTGGACCCACCCTCTGCTTAAACAATTTGCATTTGGGGCCTCTAGTGCTGCTATAGTGTGCCAATGTAAAGAATCGATCGTATGGCACATCTACTTTCCCAGTCATTATTTCGAATGTTTCTATCAAATCCTCTCTCTCTCTCTCTCTCTCTCTCTCTCTTCTCCTTTCTAATGTTGTCAGTCCACAATATATTGATGTATTTTTTCTTCGCTTAAATTATGACAGCCATTGACCATCTTCGTTCCTCGTCTTTGCACTTTTTCTAAAAGCTCTATATCGCTTTCAAGAATGGATTCCATGCCTGAACACAGTATTCTAGATGAGGCCTTACTAATGACTTATAAAGTTTTATGATTTTATCTTTGTCTCGAATCACTATTGTCATTTTCATCATTCCCAGCATATTGGTTTCCCTTTTTTGCTGCCTCCATGCATTGGTGAGATGGATTCATACTTCTATGGATGATTACCCCAAGTCTCTTTCTTTTTCTGTTGTGGCTAGAACCTTCCCCTAAAGAATATTCATTACCCTTATCAGATTTCCCAACATGCATTACAGAACATTTAGCAATTTTGTAAAGCATCTGCCAATCCATAGACCACTGAAACAATTTCCTTAGATCCTCCTTTAAAATTTGAACATCATCCTCCGAGTCTATATTTCTGCATATCTTTGTATCATCGGCAAACTTTGAAATCTTTGATAGTAATCCTTCATCGATATCACTTATATATATTAGAAAAAGCAATGGCCCAAGCAGTGAGCCCTGAGGCACTCCACTAATAACTCTTGCCCATTCCGAATGGCCTCCCCTAATGCCAACACGTCTTCTTCTCATCAACCAATTTTGAGTCCATCTGAGAATATTCCCCCTTATTTCACAGGACTTCAGTTTGGCAGCCAGCCTTATGTGGGGCACTTTATCAATAGCTTTGGAAAAATCTAAATATATTATGTCTACTGCCTTGCCCTCGTCTAGCTTATCAAAAACCTCCCCCAGAAAGTCCAACAGGTTGGTCAGGCATGAACGCCCCGTTGTAGATCCGTGCTGACTATCTTTAACAGCTTTATGCCTAGTCAAATGTTCCAAAATGTTCTATTTCAGTATTTTTCCATAACTTTACCGATTACAGAAGTTAGGCTCACTGATCTGTAATTGCCTGGTTCACTTCGTTTTCCCTTCTTGAACAGTGGGCTGACTAATGCATCTCTCCAGTCTTGTGGTACTGCTCCAGTTCTGAGTGATTCATTGATTGTCAAAGTAATTGCATGTCCTATTTCATTTCGAGCCTCGTAAAGAAACTTCGGATGCAGGCCATCTAACCCTGGGCTCTTGTCTGTCTTTAAATTGGTCAAAACCTTGATAACACATTATTTTGTGCACACTATATAAGTTAGCATTTCTTCGTCGTTTCCATCGAACACAATTTTGGCTTCTGGCATAGTATTTGAATTGTCCTCTGTAAATACTGAACAAAAATAGTTATTTAGAATCTGTGCAGTTTCTACATCGTCTGTTATTGCACATCCTGCGCTGTCCAAGAGAGGACCGACTGTGTCCTTTCGTCTCAACATTCTACTACAATATTTGTAGAAACTTTTACTGTTAAATAGATAGGCCCATAAATGACAGATAAGACAATGAACAATCAAACAAACATCTGCCATTGTACAGTCCCGCCGAGAGAAATTCCGGGCCTCTTTGCAGAATGGCCGGCGGGCCCTTGACAAGAGTTCAGATTTGCTGACAGCTTTTTGCTTGTCGCTCTTTTCACGCTGTTCCTTTAGATGTGTCATCAGGCCCCGGGCCCTCCTTTTGCTCGCCGGGTCCCTTTGCTCAACATAACATCGTAACCTTTCACTCTCGCGCGTAAATCCTTTCCTCTGGAATTCCTTGCCGGATAGCGTGTCGTCCGTCACTTCCTTTGGAGAGTTCGCGAGTAAACTAAAGACGCATTTATTCAACATCTCGTTTCCACGTTCCTTGTAAAGCACCCTTGACTTTGGCCCTTGCTATGTTACGGCGCTATATACATTGTCATGAACAATATCAATAACAATAACAATAACCTTTCTTTGTGTTGTTATTGGTATTATTGTTAATTATACATTTTCATCATCGGCCCGGACCCCTCCAGACCGCCGGGCCCCTGTGCCCGCCTGCCCCTTCTCTCGGCGGCCCTGCTATTGTAACGAACGAACCTATGAACTGCATGTTCTTTAGGTATATGGATAAGGAATCTGTCCTGGCAGCCATCGACAGCCTTGAATACATTCGAGGCACAACCAACACTTCGGGGGGACTGGACGTCATGAGAACCATGGTATTCAGCGCGTCTTTCGGCGACAGACCATACGTCCAAAACGTCGCTCTCGTCATCACAGACGGTAAAGCGAGCGATCCAAAGCCGGTGCAATCTGCAATCGACCAAGTTCAGGCGGCCGGTACCAAAACCTACGCGATCGGCATCTCGAACGAAATAGACGAAGTGTCACTGAAACAGCTGGCGTCGGAGCCAAAGACTGTTAGTCTTCACCGTTTATATCGATTGTCGTTGATTCATTCGATTTCATTGAAATGATTTCATTATATACGCCTGGGTCATACTGATTATAAACTGGCTTTGAAGGTTTGAGACTAAATAAATTTTACGACCTCCATAAACCGCCTATACGTTACTTTTCTAGTAACGCCTCTCAATAAGCTATCTAATAGACGTATCAAAACTTAACTACAGCTTTTGTAATCAATCAACGCCTCTTTTGTAGATGACCCTAATGGTGATCAAAAACTCCTTGTTTAGATAATTGCGAATTGCCTAATTATTTACTTCTATTTAGATCAACGAAACGTATTTCGTGGTCCCCGACTTCGGTGCTCTAGAACAGACATTCGCTGCTGTTCAAACGCAGATCTGCAAAGCTCCTCCGTCCAGCATAGGTTCTTGTTTCATAAATTGTGAATATCTAGTCTGCACAGTATGAGAGCTAAAGCGTTCAGAGCAGTCTGAATTGAGGCATACAGAAGCATATTAATATGTTTATATGCATATGCTATGCAGTGCACATTGACCTAAAGCGCCACGCAGGCCATATTAACAAATGCCATTTCAAAGGCAGCTACTATTGTGAGTCGAGATCGACTCATGGATCGAATTCATGTATTGTTTGCAAATTCGTATCATAACTCGAATTTTACAACCTCGGATCCGATAACATAGCATAGACATGCGCCCATTCTTTATTTCAAACTCTGTTGTCTTGCATATATATTAGGCTCATTTGAACATCATAATACTAACTTTAATCACAAAAGTAGTTAGCCAGAGAGTGAACAACGATCAGGTCCGAAGGAATTCATGATTTCCTATTTTCTTTGCAATTTCTTAAAATGCCTGTGCACTGTACGACTGAAAACTACACCCTGATATGGATTTTGATCGGTATACATGTTATTTCTCAGCAATTTGCGTTCGCGGGGTGTCATATAATTGCAGGGGATGTCAATGTCCAGTGTTTCATCTATGCTTCTTGGACCCAGGGTGAATAGAAATGGATGGGGAGGTGGCGGGTATTCGATGCTTGGCCCCCGGAAAAAGGAAACTACGTGTAAAAAATATGAATGCCGTTGTCATTTCTTCCGTTTTCATACTGACCATTCTAATTTTCGTGTTACAGTATAGTGTCTCAAGTTACAATTTCAAGAGGTGAATTTCCGCTTTAGAATGTTAAATGAATATAGTCTTAGCATCAATCTGTTTTGACGATAGCCAATACCACCTTTGGGAAGGCGTACAGGGGCAGAGGTCTGTCCCAAACCGGGGTGTAACCCCCCGCTAAGGGGATAGGAAAGTCCCTGTCTTAAGAGAAGTAGAAGATAGAAAATAATCTCTGAGGTTATAACGCGCAATTTTAATTAACCGTGCACCAGACGATCATAAGTTCATTGCTCTCCCCTACAGGCATGCTATAAAACCAAATAAATATTCACGAGAGATGAACACTGAACTCATTATCTATTTGCAAATTGAGTAACAGTCTTAAAAGCTACCTGCATCTTTTAGATTGCAGAAAAATGGTTGACCTGTGCTTTCTCGTCGATGCTTCGGCGAGCGTTTGTGATTCGGACCCGACATACAACAAAACGACTGACAAGACCTGTAAACATTGGAACGATATGATCAGTTTTATGCACAAAACTGTCGAACAGCTAGACATCGGAGAAAAGGCATCAAGAGTTGGATGTGTCGTTTTTTCCACCAAAGCATACAGGCGATTCAATCTGACAAGGTACGGTTCAATACTTCTATTTGACAAAATTTGCACACGCAATGTGATAGGCCCATAAATGGCAGACAAGACAAAGAGCAATCATACAAACATCTGCTATTTAAATGCAAATTGTTTAGGAAGAGGGTGGGCCCAAGAAAGACATTTTTTAGTGCAAGGGTTGTGGACAGATGGAACAGTTTGGACGAGGCGGGAGTGACAGTTGAAACAGTAAACGGATTCAAAGGTTATCTCGGAAAACTAGACTATTGAATGCAGACAGTTCTTCATATATTGAATGCCGATGGTTCTTCAGATAATACTTCATTGGTTTCCATACAGGCTTAGGCCTACTTAGCCTCCTAAACCACTTAAGTCACATTATTGTTATTGTGTAACGAACCTATGAACTGCATGTTCTTTAGGTATATGGATAAGGGTTCTCTCCTGGCAGCCATCGACAGCCTTGAATACATTCGAGGCACAACCAACACTTCGGGGGGACTGGACGTCATGAGAACCATGGTATTCAGCGCGTCTTTCGGCGACAGACCATACGTCCAAAACGTCGCTCTCGTCATCACAGACGGTAAAGCGAGCGATCCAAAGCCGGTGCAAAATGCAATCGACCAAGTTCAGGCGGCCGGTACCAAAACCTACGCGATCGGCATCTCGAACGAAATAGACGAAGTGTCACTGAAACAGCTGGCGTCGGAGCCAAAGAAGGTCTGTCAGTCTTCATTATATACGCCAGGATCGTAGTGGCCATAATTATAGTGGCTTTGCTTTGAAAGTTTCGAGGGTCATTTTGAAGGTCCTTGAACTTCATAGGAACCCTAAACCGCATGTACGTTACTATTTTATTAGCGTTTCATAAAAGGCTGTCTAATGAATGTATCAAAAGTTAACTACTGGTACAGCATTTGTAGTCAAAGATGCCACTGCACTGATTCAAGCATGACCTTAGGTGTTTTATCGTAAGCATCTAACGATTTATTTATTGAAGGCTGTTTGGTAATTGAGAAATTCTTCTTCTGGATATTACGAATTGCTTACTTACTTACTTGTCTACTTCTATTTAGATGAACGAAACGTATTTTATGGCCTTCGACTTCGGTGTTCTGGGGCAACTAATCTCTACTGTGCAAACGCAGATTTGCGAAGATCCTTCGGCCAACATAGGTTCTTATTTTATAAGCTGCGATTACTTAGTCTTGGAACAAGAGGGTTTAGGACAGTCTTAAATTGGATCTAAGGCAGTGACCCATTTGCCTCGCGGACCACTTTTGAAGATCAAATATTTCTCGCGGACCACCTGAACATGGGAGAAATTGAGAAAATTCTTGACAAGCAAGAAAAAACCTTATCACAACTTCCCCTAAAACTCTTTAAAAGCAAACACCTTATCTCGCAACTTACTAGCATTCTTGACAAGTGAAAAGATGATCACAACTTGCTAAAGTCTAATTTTTATTATCGTTTTTTTCAGAATTTGCCGCGGACCACTAGATCACCTCTCGCGGACCACTTTTTATCCGTGGACCACGGGTTGAGAATCACTGATCTAAGGACTAGATTAATATTTAAATAGTAATGTTATGCAGTGTACATTGAACTACAGCGCCGCGCAGACCACAGATACGCAACATGCTAACTAGGACCTATCCAAATAGAAATAGACGGGCAATTGAAGCGATCCACCCGATTGTGCGCTCACATAGGCCTACAGCTAATCGCGAGTAGAGATCTACTCAATTAAAGTGGCCACACTCAGGGCCGGTCTTAGGCATAGGCAAAGCAGGCAGTTGCCTAGGGCGCCAAGATCCCAGGGACGCTAATCCGTGCCATTTTTTACAAAGATATTTGACTACAACGCCTGTTTTTATTTAAATTCAAAGCGTTCGCTTATGGACCAGATTAAATAATTAATTATTATCGTCTGATTTCATTGCACCTTTTCAAGTTATTCCGATTCGATTTGTATTTCGAACTGTGTAGTAGTAAGTAAGCCAATATTACATTTGGCTGCAGATTGTCTAACACTGGGGATATATCTCTAGGATGTATGCTTTGCCTGGGGCCAGTGTTTTATACAGGCCTGTTAGGAGGGGAGATTTCCTCCCCCTCCCAAACCTCAAAATTCCCCCCAAATCTCAGCACTGACACAAATTTTGCTTTGAACTGTGTCCTTTCCCCCCCAACCAAGTCGATTTCTCCCCCAAGCCTCAATTTCCCCCCAAAGGCCTGGAGTCTGGATAAAACACTGCCTGGGGCGCCACTTTGGTTAGGGCCGGGCCTGGCCACACTTCACGATCAGTTGCAAACTCGTGTAATAATTCGAATTCCTCAAATTTCGGATACGATTGCGTAGCAGAAGCAAACGTCCAACAAAATGGTTCAAAACCGGCTTCCTGTAGCTTGGACGCATTTCAAAATCCTAACATTAACCTTAATTCTTGTTCTTCATGTGCCATGCATTGATGCGTCATCGACCATGAATTTTCACTCTTCTCTGTTTCTGGCTTTTCTTATCAGTTCGATGTTGTCCTAGGTCAGGCCCGTATGAATTGGGGGTGCAGGGGTGCAGGTGCATCCCTAAAGGATGAGGCTGTTTTTTTTGCTTATCACGATTTTTGAAAACACGATAAAAGGAAGGGTGATGACCATTTTTGGCTTGTCAGGAATTTTTAAAAGATAAAGGATAAAGAAGGGGGATGACCTGTTTCGCTTGTCAGATTTTTAAAAATTATAAATGACACTTTTTTAGCTACACTCCTGAGGAAATGCACCCCTGCTAAAAATTCGTTCCGACGTAACTGTCTTTGGTTTCAGTCACTTCTTATAGACTCTCTTTATACTTTATTCTTTGTATTCCTTTTGCTCTTATAACATTAATTACAACAGGGATTTAGCCAGAGCGCAAACAAAACACGTGTCTGAAGAATTTAATTAGTTCCTCTTTCTCTGCAACATCTCCAAATACGTTTCTGCTGTGCATTTCAGACTGTTCAAGGAACATAGACCTGTGCTTCATCGTTGACTCTTCCGCAAGCATCTGCGACAGAGACCCGAACTACAACCGGTCAACCGACGCAGGCTGTAATAACTGGGATGCAGTCGTTAACTTCATGCACAGATTTGTCGATAGACTGAACATTGGATTCAATGCTACAAGAGTGGGGATGGTCGTGTTTGCTTCCAAAGGATACAGACGATGGAATATGACAAAGTAAGGATAATAATGAAAGCGCGGCTCACCGATTTTTAGACCAGCCCCGCTCTGATTAGGCCAAACACTGCCGAAGTGTAGCTGTAGGTGTTAGCTGGACCTGGGGACCGCCATTAATTGGGTGCAACGATGTCCATAAACATGTTTTGCATTCGTTAGACGACGATGCGTCTCTTATTTTACTGCAGCAAAGTGATGTTTAAAACGGCAACATGAGAATCAACTGTTGCTTAGTCGCCCATGTTCTGCATGTGCGGCGAGCTTCAATTTAACTCAGTTAATAATGATTTCCATAAACCATGCGACCTCTTTCAATAGTCTTCAGAACCTGACTCGTATAGCAACATTGATTAATAATGTAAAACGGTCATATTTTCATAGGTTTTTAGACAAGGCTCAACTGCTGTCAGCGATAGACGGACTTGTGTACACTGCCGGCACAACCAACACATCCGGTGGACTCGACGTGGCGATGGCCTTGGTGTACAAGGAAGCTTACGGCGACAGACCAAATGTTTCGAACGTTGCGATCGTTATCACTGACGGTCGAGCGACGGATCCAACGACAGTCCAGCCAGCAATCGACCGACTTCACGCTGCCAATGTCAAGACCTACGCAATCGGGATCACTGACGAAATAGACGAAGATTCAGTGAAACAGCTCGCGTCGGATCCGAAACAGGTTATTGGCTAATGACCAATTTTTCTATCTATCTATCTATCTATCTATCTATCTATCTATCTATCTATCTATCTATCTATCTACCTGTCTGTCTGTCTGTCTGTCTGCCTGTCTGCCTGTCTGTCTGTCTGTCTGTCTTTCTTTCTTTCTTTCTGTCTTTCTGTCTGTGCATCTATCCATCCATATATTTATGTGTCTTCATCGATCTCTATATCTATATCTAAATATATATGTAACTTTTTACCTTAGCACATAAAGTACGAAGTGGTCGGATGCTGGAAAGAGCTGAAACATACAAAGTTTATATGGATCCTGGGTACTAAGACCTCAGTACTAACAAAATCAGACGAACAAAATCTATTGGGTGCAGATATGAGCTGTCTAAAAAAATAATTGTAGGTATCAAAAATTGAGATGGAGATTGACTTGGTTTGCACATGTTAAAAGAATGGATAGCAATATATGGACATACAAAGCCCTAGATACACACAATAGAAGGAGACAGGACGAGGAAGACCAAGAAAAAGATGGATGGATAATTTCGCTGAGTATCTGGATAGAAAGAACATGAAAATTCCAGAAGGAAGCAGACTAACACAAGGTCGAGAATGTAAACGTTTCGTATCTAACTATTGCTATAGACGCCGTGCTGGCAAAAAGTGAAGAAGGCTATGAAGAAGACGAAGAAGAAGAACAAGAACAAGAAGAAGAAAAAGAAGTAGAAGAAGAAGACGAAGAAGAAGAAGAAGAAGAAGAAGAAGAAAAAGAAGAAGAAGAAGACGAAGAGGAAGAAAATGATGATGACGACGACGATGATGATGATGGTGATGACATAAAGAGGGATTAGCCAACTTGGCGTTCGGCGACCGGTTCATGTCAGAACTCGAACAAGCAAATTCGAGCCTGGGTCGTACTTGGATAGTTGACCACACCGAAATTGAGTCGTGGAGCTGGGCGTCTAACCAAGCCCTTTATCGCTTAAACGTGGATTAACTGGTAGTAGCATTAAGTTGCAAAAGTAAAGCATCGGTCTAGATAAAGCAATGGTAAACTGCTCTTGATTAATGGGATGTCACCTGAGTCGTTGCATGCCCACTACACGAAGATCAGCGCCGGACCCAACCAGTAATTGACTTCAAGACTCACTTTACATTTATGCAATTATGGCCAGTTCATTATTTACTGATAATTAATTAATTAATTAATTAATTAATTAATGTTACAATTTATTGCTTTGTTTTGCAGAACGAGACGTATTTCATTGCCCCTGATTTCGTTCAACTGGAAGAGAAATTGGTTGCACTGATGACGGGAGTATGCCGTAATCCTTAGAAAATCCAAGCCATGTGAACATACGATACGATACGAACATACCGCATAGCATACGATCACACTTCGCTTCCAAGCATTTGTATCCGATTTTCAGGAACACTTCATTAACGTGCTTAGGGATATAGGCTTAATTGATTTGGATTTAATAAGTTTGTCTTCATTCCGTGTCACAGAAACAATTTGGCCTACGTCGCTTACATGTATACCTAGACTTCTCGCTGTGGGATTGTGCATTTCTTTTAAAATTTATTGATCGAGGCAGATGGCCTACATTGTATATTAAACCAATTTGTTATTACCCTAGTTCAATATGCGAGTTAGAGTGATTTGAACGAATGCTAATTACAAAAGTATTGGTTCCAAAATTAATATTTTTCATGTTTAAAACATCACAATTTGTTACAAAGAGAGCATGCGTTTCTTTATATCGCGCTGGTTGTCTATTTTTTTGTTCACAACAAACTTCGGGATTGGCCATTTTTTCATGATTTGGTGTCTATTATGATATTAAATATGTTTTAACTTGTTTGAAGTATATATATATATATATATATATATATATATATATATATATATATATATATATATATATATACTTGAATTAGAGTTGAATACTGCGTGTATGAATACAGATGTTCCAGAAAAAAAGAGCGCTTTTATTGAATCGTTGTTTTACCGATAATTAATTAATCCGACTGCTTTGGAATTCGCAGATAAAAATTAAATGCCTTATTATTGTATTTATCATTTGTGAGTTTATAGCACCATATTACTAACTACATATTCCTTGCCCCGGTACAGTTCTCTGAAATGATGGAATTCAGTTTGAGGTAACGAAGCAAAGGTGAGGTAAAACAGGAATGAGAAAGGAGTGGGTAGGAGAAGAGAAATGGACTGAAGGGAAAGAGAAGAGGAAATGGAGAGGGAATAGGACGAGGAAGTGGAAAGGAAGGAGAAAGAGATGAAGGGAGGAGGGGAAAATGAGAAAGGAAGTGTAGGAGTAGGATATATGGGGTATAAGGGGAGGGGTACGTGAAAAAAGAGAGGGAGGGACGACGGAGAGGGTAAAATGAGGGAAGCAGTGGCGGCTCCACCGGGGGGCCAGGGGGGCCCGTGCCCCCCTATTGAGAGCCTGGCCCCCCCAGTGGCCCCCCCAGTTGGGACCCTATACTTAATGCAACATACATTAAACAACAAATGGTTGGCCCCCATGATTAGAAGTTGCCCCCAACGCCCCCACTTGCCAAATCCTAGAGCCGCCACTGGAGGGAAGCGAAAGAGACAGATAAGAAAGGAATTGTAAAATTAGTAGACAAATGCACACACAAATGTAAAAAATTGTATACAAATACAGAAAGCAATATACAGCCAGACAATTAATAAAATTTACATCGCTCTTCTCAAGTTGCACAGAGAAAATTGTGTGTAACGTTACGATGAATTTAAGCGGAAATATTACCTTAGTAGAGTAACCTACGTGTAACGTTACACCAGGTTACCCTGAAGAAAATTTTATGTAACGTTACGATGAATGTAAGTGTAAATATTACCTTAGTCGAGTACCCTAGTGTGGCGAAATTAGGAAAATAACAGTGAAAAAACAATAATAAATAAGCCTGAGGTCCAATAGAAGTAATACATAAGCAATAATTGGCCAAATAGCGAAGAGAAGCTAAGAAACACTTATTCGGTAGATGCCGCAAGACGCTAAGGAAAGGGAGCAATATTAATCAATCAATCAACAGAGTATTTATATAGCGCCTATTTATCTTAATTAAAAGAACTCCCTAAGCGCTCCCGCTGCGGTTAGCGCTGTCGACTCGGCAAAGCCAACGTCGGAGGCACTGTTGACAGCGTTGACGCCTCTGCGGGTCGGAAGATGATTATAAAATCCACTCGGATAGTAAGAGGAGTTCGCGGCCGTAACGAAATCCGGCGTTGAATTCCTGAGAGAGTGGACTTCCGCAGAATGTTTCCCAAGACAGAGACGCCAGTGAAGGACGGAAGGAAATGTTGACAGTCCCGCACGATGGTAAATGGAATACGCGCCGTAGAAAGGTCCGACGACGTACTGCCAAGAGGCAGTCTTCCGTTAGAGTAATCCGCAGTCGAGTAGGCTCCCGTCACCGAACTCATCAGATTCGACGGTGATGGAAAATTCCGTAGAGAACCGGAGCAAAACAGTCGATCGAGACGTACAATTGCCAGGAAGGGCTACATTCCAGACACGCAAACACGCACTGGCGATGTCAGCCATTTTGGCAGACAAGATGGCGGACTTGACATCAACGACGACCGAAAACATCCAGAAACAAACGGAATATACTGAGAACAGAGTTAGCTCCTCGAAGACCGACGAGCGAGAACTCAGTCCTCTCATTTGGTAGGAAAACCAAATGTAGATCGTCGAAAACTGGCGAGAACGGCGACAAAATCCAACACGCAAAACACGCGCTAGTAGTCGGAAGTCTACCGGAACCGGAAATTATGTGAGCTTAATAAAGTGAGCTTAACACACTTTTCCTTAGTCGGTCGGAAACTCCTTAAATAGCTGTACAGATCTTGAAGCAACGCAATGTTAATGTAACCCTACTTTTGCTTTCGGGGTAAACTTACTCCAAGTTTTCCCGAGGTTACACCAAAGAATGATGTCAACTTTACAAATGGTTCTGGTTTTGAGTACACCTATCTTCTATGCAATCTTACACCAAGCGATGGTGGCAACTGAATTACCACCAAGTCTTGGTGTAACCTTACACCAATTTTTCTCTCTGTGTGGGCCCATTATGAAATTACGTTGCCTAGCAACAATTATAAAATGACAGCAGCGCCTCGTCCAATGAAGACGGCGCTGGGAGACAAACAGCCAATAGGAAATTATATATATATATATATATATATATATATATATATATGTCCTATACACTGTGTCCACTAAAAACGTAAGCCAATGCACTTATTAGCATATCCTTACAGATAATGAACCGATTTTTTAATTTTTTTATGGTCGGTTCAGTATTAGTAAAGCTGTACTGATAAATGCATTGGCTTACTTTTTAGTAGACACAGTGTATAGACACATGTTGTAAAAACATACATAAATACATATATGCATACATACATGCATGCATGCATGCATGCATGGACACGTAGGTAAAATATGTGATCGCGTTTTATGCACATAACCACGATACTGTCCATTCGGATAAAGATTATCATCACTGGCCAAGATACAGCATAGGAATAAGGAGCCACTTCGGTGCTTCTTTTGAAAGCGCTATAGTAGTTAACGAGATTTTACTTACTTACTTACTTACTTACTTACTGTCAGAGCGCCATCTCTTGATGTATGTCAGGTTCCGCGAATCCTCGCTTTCACTTTGTCAACCGCTGGACTGCATTTCTGACTAATGTGGAGACCCTGTCTACTGAGGTCGAAAAATGAGAAGTTGAAGTCACATTTTGGTTCCTTTCGAGTAGCCTACGTGTTTTGAATGCAGATTTACAAATACCGCTCGCTCTCCGATCGCGAAAACGATCCTCATGGCGATGATTACTATGATGACGACGATGACGATGCTGATGATAATAATGACGATGGTGATGGTGATGGTGATGACAATAGTCGTTGTGATGATGACAATGTTGATAATAATGATGACGACGGCACGGTGATGCTGATGCTGCCGATGATTACGATGATGATGGTGATGATGACGATGACAAGATTTGTGATAGATATGATTTCTAAACACGTGAATATTCATTGCGTAGTATTTCCTCGTTCTTCAATCTGTCTCTGTATTATTCTCATGATATTTGAGGGACAGGAAAGGACATTGCCTTGCTGGCAAAATTTTTTTCAGGGACAATTACAGGTAGCATATGTCATTCACTGTCTTGGGATGGTAATTCTGCATATCGTATCAAGGGACATAGGAAGAGGAACATTGGACGCAAATGTTGGCACATACAATGTACTTAGGCCTACTCTAACCGTGACGTTAAACGAAAATTCACTTAATTGGTCCTCCTAGATTCTGAAAATTTCGCAACTACAGGAATGTAGGCCTACTGCTAGACTAGTTATCAATTACATTATTAATTACACATTCCAGGTAGTGCCATATGCAGGCACTATCAGAGGGGCACTTAGTCCTGGCCTCTGCTTAAAAACAGATCTAAAATAATAGGCATACATTTATTTTTTGGTAAATCTTTAAATTCGTATTAAAAGTCAGAGGATTAAAATTTATAAATGGCCGAGGCTTCTTCTGACCATGTAATATAACCATGACCACGGCCATATTCTGACCATGTAATATAATCATAAATGCAACGATAGTTTATGGCA
Organism: Metaphire vulgaris; assembly: GCA_018105865.1. Taxonomy (NCBI): domain Eukaryota; kingdom Metazoa; phylum Annelida; class Clitellata; order Crassiclitellata; family Megascolecidae; genus Metaphire; species Metaphire vulgaris. The sequence goes on from JACLAT010000091.1 coordinate 32,433, forward strand.
TGACAAATACGTTATGTCCATCATTGTAAAATGGCCCGCATGATAATTTGATAATTTCGACCACCTATGGCTTCTATAGACGTATGAGCCAGATATTTGTAGGCGAAAGCTTAACTCATGACAGTGACTAACTCTACACACATTTACACTATTCATACATTCAGACATACATACAGTATACACCCTGCATATATCATGGAGCCTGGAGGTGATTTAAATAAGTAATCATGATTTCAAAACAAAACAAACAATTTCGAAATAATTTTCGACATTTTAGAAAAATTTCGACAATTTCAATAAATGCTAGAAAAGCATGTTTAACTCTTCAATGCTGTTAATAACTTATTGCGAACTATGAACAAGGATCAACTTCGATCCGCAACACGATTTAAAATAGACGTTAAGTCGTTAACACTATTACAGATAATGTTGACTCACTGATTGTATAAGCACCTACTGTACCTATAACTTGTAATAAAGATTTGAAGGCGGAGGCTACATTAAATGCAACACAGGGGCTGTCCATTAAGTACGTCAACAAAGGGGTATGAAAAAGTTTGACAGTTGTCGACAGGGGAGAGGGTCAACCGGTCAAGAGAAGTTGACGTCAACAATTTCATTTATTTTTACACATGATAAAATATAGGAAATTTTATAAAATACTATTTATTACAATGAATAAAAGCCTGACTAGCAAAAAAGGTAATCTCCACCACATTATGACACTTTATGAACAAAAGAATGGTTACAGGTCATCACCGCAAACATAATAACCTAAATTTTTAGGGGGACCCGTGATTGATCTTAGTGAGGGGTCGAAAGATTTTGACATAATTATATGGGGGTGGGGTCAGTGAAAGTTGACAGTTGTTGACAAGGGGCAAAGCGGTTAAAAATTGTCAAAACATTGTTGACGTAATTAATGGACTGCCCCAAATTAAAAACTGCCCCAAATTAAAAACACAATTTTAGTATCCTTGAAATTTTGTGTTCATATCATTTGGAGAGTGAACCAAGAGGTCAGGAATCAATATTTGTCCCCCGGCCCGGATTTTCTCTCGACGGCCCTGTGGTGGAGTGCGGGGTCTGACTCCATTCTCGAAAAGCTCCCCTGCTACTGGAACCTTCCAAGACCACTTGGGTATTTGAAACACCAAAATCATCAGCAAATCGAACTCGAACACACGTGTCCTTGCTGTGACACAACCAGGCTTCGATATTCCCTGGTAGGCTATAGATATGAATTTGCATTGCGTTGCGCATACAGACTCCTACAACGCCATCCATAATGCAGGTGTATAACATTCAAGAATTGCAAGAGACCTCTAATTGACAGGAAGGCCATTAAAGGACAACCGACGGCTCTGATAAAGGAGAAATACTGAAATAAAACTATTAACGTTGAATAAATAATAATAATAGTAATAATAATAATAATAACCACAATAAAGGTAATAATAATATTAGTAATAATCGTAATAGCGGTTCCAATTAAATGATACAATACAATACCACAGATTAGATACGTTTAATTTATAAACCAGGAAGTAAGATCTGACTGCTGCCACCCCAAATTTTCAACCGGTCCACCTCTATTATGTGGTTTGAAACAACTTTGAAATCGATTTTGCTCGATTGGTTTGGGTTGAAGTCCCCAGCATATCATTCTGCTCACCACACCCTCCCCCCATTTTCTCAACGGTTTTGCGCAAATAACCACGGTCGGTCCCAACCAAAATAAGGGAGCCCGGTCCCCGCGCTCTCCCTGGCTACGCCAATTATTCGAATACCTAATATATCATTAATTGGTATAGCTACAGTAAACACTCAGCCAGCCACAACGGAGTCAGCTCTCAAACGTAATGAATATTCAAACAACCTTCATTGATCTACGATTCTACGACAACTGCATGGATGCCCGGCCATTGACTGCAGTCTAACAAACAGCAGTTTAATTTCCCGGTGGCGTAGCCAATGTTCAAATAGGGACACGTCGACATTTTCTAGTAAAAGAAACCTTCGAGCAATAAAAGGTTGTTTGGGAATTAAAGAGTTCTAAGTTTCTCAACAGTTTTGCAAAAATCCCAAGTGGCTATGTCAATAATTGGCAGCGAAAAAAATTACAATGACAAAAGCAGAACCTGTAGCAAGAGACTTAAAAGGCCAAAAATAATTTGTACATACTGTTAACAAGTCTTCCACTTAAAATAAAGTATAGTTATGCCGATTTTCAGATATACCCTATTGATATTTAAATAATCTATTAAGTACGACATTTGTAAAAATTTGTATCTTATACTGTTGATTAGTTAATTATAACTGTATCCGTTGTTTTCCAAATTAAACAGCATTTCTGTAATTAAGGATGTATGATAATCAGTTTACCTTAGTAAAGTAAAGTAAAGTAATACACGAACATTATGCTTATGCTTATTGAGCTGGACTCAACCAATTAAGATTTCTGTACCTCCGGTGGCGATCGGACGACTGTTGTAAATTTTCAAATTACGTTCACCATGTCCATGGGTTGGACTAACACATGGGTTGGAGCGGGCTTTGTTGGAATGGGTTGGGTTGGGTCAGACTGTTCCATATTAAAGGTGGGTTCGATTGATTCAGAAAAAATTCGTCGTTTAAGAAATCGTAATGTGTTACGCGGGTTGGATTGGATCAAGTAACCCTATTACCGGCATGAGTCGGGTTGGGTTGGAGATTTGATGGGTTGAGTTGGGTTCTAAAAAATGGACCATGAACATTTCTGTCCTTCAGGTCTAATCGTTTGGGACGAAGATAGGCAAGGCTAAGCTGACAGTTTGTGACATTGAAACACACCTGCATTATCTTCTAAGCTTAATCAGCCATAGCAGCCAAGAACAAACTCAGGCCCATTCAGACTGAACAATGCAAGGGCGAAGTGATTGCTCTATGTGTATTTTTCCACCACGATATCACGTCTTGCTAAGAGAAGCTTAGTCTCATTGCCAACATAACGGCTACTAAAATCAAACGAAAATCGTCGAAATTATCATCATTAAGGTTCACGAACAATTGTGACCTATAATACAAAAATACATTTCCACTGTAACAATAATTTTAAAATATTTCCAGCAAATAACAGAATATAAATATAAATATGCCTACATTGATTGATGAGCATAAGATCTGCAAGGAAGCTTAAGAAGATCTTGATGGCAATTACTTTTCCAATTGAAGCGGATTTATGTATAACATTTACAGTAAATTTTGCTGGTTTTTATTAAATTTAAAAGCAATAGAAATTTATCTTGAAATTCATGCTTGCAGTAGTAGAATTTGAAAAATTACTTGCATAGTAATAATTTTAAAGGCAACACACGTACATACTTAGAACAACTACTGTAATTTCGCTGTAGTGTATAGGCTTAATTCATTGGTGTACCCAGCGGGATGAAAATATCTCACTTGCTTGTTAGACAGAAAAGATTATTTTTCTGTCTATAGGGCGTAATTATATTTGTTAATTATTATTATTGTGCCTATTTCTCTGCGTTTCTTCTTATTTATTTTTGATTCGAATGTTGCGATAGATAACTGTACAGTGTACAGCTTGAAGCGAACTTTTGCATTAAAAGCCTTAGCTTTACTGCGTGCTATCTACTTGTAGAACCATTTCTTTGAAAATTAGACGTCTGCGGCAAGCCGTCTTCTGGACCAATGGCAGCGCTACAGCTCTCAGTCACGTGAGCAACATCACGTGATCAACATCTACGCTATCAGCACTAAGTGCAATCTTTTGTAATTCCACGTGATTATCTGAGATTACCCTCACCCAACTGTCTAAATAAAAGCGGTTCAAAATGGGATTCACTCACACCTACACTACACGCCAGAAAAGACGCATTCCTAGAAACTTGACTGCAGTTACGAAGATGGCGAATTCTCTGAATCTCTTGATCGCCACAGTAGCCGCTGCCGTTTCCCTGTCTATGGCAATGGGTAAGAATTGTGTAAGGAAAGGGTAAGAATTTTGTACTTGGAAAATTAGAATGGGTAAGAATTATATAGTTGAAAGATTGGAATGCGTAAGAATTTTGTAAGAATTTTGTATTTAAACGTTTTCAAATTAATCGCTCTTAATATGCAGATAATAATTCTTCTGGCATCCTAACAGGCATAAAATAGAGTCATTCAGTAAGAGCTTATTTGTAGGCCCCTATAGGCTATCCTTTAAATTGCTTCTTCGTTTTGTGTTAATGATGACAACGTCCTTTTATGTCTGAATGTCAGTGCTCTGTCCTTGTAAAATTCTGCGCGATCCTGAAGTCAAATCGATTTCCGAAAAATTACACTCGCAACAACGAGAATGGGTCTGGATTGGAACCGGCCGTAGAATATGTGTTAAGCTTGATTGCAAAATATGATACTGATGATGATGATGATGATGATTATGACGACGATGACGATGACGATGACTACGATGATGGCGATGATGACGATGACTACGATGATGGCGATGATGACGATGACTATGACGATGACGATGACGATAAAGATGATGATAAGGATGATGACGATGATGATGATGGTGCCTTTGTTCGGAAACACTAAATACGCTAATTGCATTGATTTAAAATTGCAATTCGTTTCGGAAAGTCCCTAAGTGACGCCTCTAATTCCAACTGTGTATTTCAGATCGCAAAAAAGTCGTTGACCTATGCTTCATAATCGATTCGTCCTCAAGCGTTTGCAGCACGGACCCGACTTTCAACAAAACGACCGATACAACCTGTAGTCAATGGCAAAACGTGCTCAATTTCATACAAAAAATTGTTAATAAACTGGACATTGGTCCAGATGCTGTACAAGTTGGTATGGTTGTCTTTGGAACTAAGGCTTACAGAAGATGGAATATGACAAAGTAAGAATAACAAGAAAGTACGGGCTCAAAACGAATACGCTAGCCAGATGCCTGTGTTTTCGCTAGATGAAATCACTGTACTTTGAAATTTGAAAATAGACTTAAAAATGGCGGCATTAAAAATTATACCGCAAAGGAGCACCAAATTGCATACATTTCGAGTCAGGGGTGGTGAAAATATTTACAATGAAACATGATCTTACCGGTTATATTGCTCAAAATAAACTAGTGAAGTAAGAACCATAGAGGGATTTTGCATATTTAAAAAAAATTGTAGAACATTTTTGAGCACATCGTCATGAAGTTAAAATAATTTTTCAGGTACCCACGACCAGTGGCGGCTCCAGGATTTGGTAAGTGGGGGGAGGGCGTTGAGGTGCAACTTCTTATCATGGGGGCCAGCCATGTGTTGTTAGGTTTGTAGTATTGAGTATAGGGTTCCAACAGGGGGGCCACTGGGGAGGCAGGCACTCGATAGGGGGCACGCCCTCCGGGCCCTCCTGTGGAGCCGCCACTGCCCACGACTGCTCTGCCGAGGTGCCCGGAATTTCTTTCGACGGCTCTGCATTTGTGGCCTTTTGTGCTGCAAAAGTGTGCCAATGTAAAAAACAAATCGTAGGCTAAATGAACTCCGACTGCATGGCTGTCCGCTGTGCACATACAGGTACATGGACAAGGCGCTTCTGCAGCAGGCAATCGCCGGGCTTGACTACGTTGCCGGAACGACCAATACGTCGGGTGCACTGTACGTTGCTGCGAGTTTGATATACCAGGAGGCGTACGGCGACCGACTGAATGCTCCGAACGTTGCGATCTTAGTGACCGACGGCGTAGCGACCGATCAGGCGGCGGTCCAGCCTGCAGTCGACTACGTACACGGACTTAACATCACGACCTACTCGATAGGTGTCACTGACAGCACAATGGACAAAGTGAAGCTGCTTTCGTCGAATCCACAACAAGTAATACATACTGGTCAAAATTCAACAATAAAAGTTTTTTCCTCCAACTACTTTCTCAAGACAATGTCTTTAGGCCTGTTGATAAACAGGAGCGTAGCCAAGAATTTTAGTTGGGTGGGTATAATGTGATTTTAGGGATATAAATCTAAAAAAACTTTGAAAATCTTAAAAAAAACACATTAAAATTTTTAAGGTAATCTGTTTTTTTTGGGGGGGGGGGCATATATACCGATATACCCCCGGTCGCTACGCCCCTGTTGCTAAACTGTAAATCCTCCTGATTCCAGTGACATCAGCCAATTTTCTCTATCACGCGTAGAAGTGATGTTATACCAATTTTATTCATCAACCGGTCATTCACTTGTAACTCAATGTAAAATGGACGAGTATACTATTATATGATCTGGTTTGCCGGCGATTACATTCGTATTACCAAGGCTGATAATGCGCTAAGCAAGCAAGTAAGTAAAATCTGGTGAGTTCTATAGCGCTTTCGGTAGCAGGTACCGTACTAGCTGCTTATTCATAAGCAGTATTATTTGCAAGTGTTAAGCGTTCAGACACAGCATGCTTATAGCCTCATTCATTCTACGTGGGGAGAAGCAGAGAGGCATATGCCTCTCTCTCTCTCTCTCTGGACAACCCAACAATTTACTTGCTAGCTTGTCATCATGGCGATAAGCTAAAAGCGAGTGTTCCATCTTCATCCGTTTCAAAAATTTTAATTGTATGCATAATTCCATATGAAACTGGCGGCGCAAGATAGATGCTAGATGAAATATAACGTGCCTTCAAACTGAAATTCTGGATCCGCCTATTGCATTAATCTACATAAAATTGACTATTTACTTTAGATTTTGTTAAAATAACTGTATGCTGCATTTCTTTAGATTGGCGTCAATTATTACATCGTCCCACAGTATACCGATCTGGTGTAGATGTTCTTGACTGCGGAGACGGATATCTGCCGTGGTATCTCCACTACAGAAACTTAAATTTGAATCAACTAAAATGCGATTACGACTCAGATACAAGCTTCTTTAAGTTGGGTTGGCTGGTTATTTAATTTCTTTGCATTCGCTGACAGGTGTCAGTTTTACCCGGTTTTCTTTTTTCTAGTTTAAAACCAATGCAATTATTTGAATGACGTTACGTGATGACTAACAAATTATCGTAGCATGATACAATTGGTTTACTTTGTCTGCGTAGAATTATGTCAATTATGTCAGTGCTTAGGCTAAATGTCACTACTGTAAATCCTCGAGTTTAAGGAGAGTCTATTGCCTTTTAATTATATAGCTACCATTTTAAAAATTACATGCGCAAATAAAATGTGATTACCCAATATTCCGCAAATATTGGTCAAACTGTTTTGACTCTGCTGAGGAAATTCTAACTATTTTTAATCCTGATATTATATTGAATGATTGATGCATAGAACAGTGTTGTTTTGTTAATTATCTAGTTGACAATCTAAATCATTGGTCGTGTTAAGGCTTTCTAATCATGCAAGAGGTGGCCACCCAGGCTATATGTTTGTCGTTGTCCTCTCCATAACTAATTATGATTACGGCGTATTTTAACACCCAAGAGTGGGTGTTAAAATTCGCATATTCATATTCTCATATTCATATGAGATGATTCTCATATCATTCTCATATTCTCACAAACTACTCATATTCTGATATTTGAATGCACATTATCTAATCGTCTTTTAATGGTGTCACAAAAAGAAGAAACAACTCCCCTTTTCCGGAAATCCTGGCTACGCCACTGCACATAGACAATCATTAGGCTATATTTTATTCTTCAACGTCTGAGATATGGCCACATTCGATTCTTGCATTTGAGCAGGCTATTTTACATATCCTCGTTCGTGCCGCAATGAAATCGGAAAAATAAAGCCTTACGGAGCGGGTTCATGCCCCCCTTTAGCGCCCCCAGTGGCTTTCACACAGGCAGTAATGCATACTAAGCCACTGTCAATCATGCTAAGTGTTGTTGCCTGGAGAGATTTGATGCCTTGGCTTTGCATGGTCATATGTCACGTGCACAGGCTTAGCTACTCTGTTTTGGATCTATTACCAAAGCAATTTATAGGAGATACACAGCTGAAATACTACTAGAAAATCGAAATTATGAGTGCTCAGGTATTACAGCGTAACATGCCTAATTGTAATATTCTCAAATGATGGAGACATTTTAAAGACATATTCCTATCCGTGTTCAGCGCGCAAAAATCTATATGGTTAACCAAACATTGTAGATTGACTGGAAACCCCGTTACAATTCATCGTACAGTGCTTGGATTAATAAGATTGGGCAGGGTGCTGCAACTGTGACTGAGACCAGCAATGCCCAGGGCCCGTATTTAGCCTAATGCGCTATGTAGTGTCGTGTGGGGCTTTTCTATAAAAATAATGTTCGTTAGTGTTAGAAAAGAAAATGTTTCTAATGTCGTGGATTTCGCACAAAATGAAGAAATTTTATTCCTTTAATATTTTATTTTTACTTTAATTAAATTTCTATGATTCTGTTGTTATTTCGCCGTTTCAGTATCACACCTGAACAGGATCAGATATTTTGCATTCATTTGCATTTTAAAATAAAATCAATGTCATTCAATAAAATTCTTTCATAGGACAACACTACAAACGGCTATTACATTTGAAGGTTTATTCACACCGCGGAATGACATTTATAGCTTAAAGTCGTTAAATATGCGTTTCAAAAGAAACAAAGTTATAAATATTACACCGGATATCACACCTTAGAACAACTATGCTGCTATGCACAATGCTTCAGTCAGCTCACATTTTCAGCCACGGTGTCATAAGTAAGCAAGCAAATTTGGTGGCTAAAGTAGTCTACCGATGCTCGTTGCTGAGATGAATAGGCAGAAAATGGTTCTCACGTTTCTACGTTTATTTCAACTGCTGCAGCTGATATCTTTGCTAGAGTACAAAGCGGAGGCGGCCAATGTAACAGGTATTGCAGTCTGCATCTACCATAAATATGGCCATTTAAATAGAAAAATGCTATCTTAATGGATAGCCAGTGATAGTCTTAATTTAGATGAGCACATTGTACCTTATCCAATGTTCTCGCATATGTGAGTTCTATAGAACATTAGAGTCTGATGTTTATCATGATTTCTAAGACGGAATTATCTGAAACTCATATAAGTTTTATTGGTTGATCGGTGTTCCAAGGGGGTAATTGCTGGGTTGAAACTTCAGTGGAAACCACTGAAGCAGCCACTGGGAGGGCCTTATTCTCGTTGGGACCAGTCGTAAAATTTACCCAAAGAGCCGTTGAGAATATTATTGGGAGGAGCAGTGTTAGCCGGATGATCATGATCGAAGAGAATACATGAGTGGATGTGTGAAGAACGTATTGGCGAAGTTTTTGGCTCTTTGGAAACTTTCCAACGAAATTGTCATATTCCGAAATTCTGCCTACGGCACTGGTGGTAACAGACTGTCCGGTGTCCCATCTCCATGTCGTTGCTAAGGTTTAGGTACAAAACTAATCGAGTTGACTAAAGCGGTCACTTGTTCTATGGAAAGAAATGCGAAGCGAGAGAATGATTGGTTCTGACTCCATGAGCGATCTCTGCATGAATTTTTACCTTTCCAGTTGGATCGTTGCTACTCGAACCTTTACCTTAGCCTTTTATCTCAATTAAATTATGACGTCAAAACAGAAATCACCTGATAATACATGTCATTGTATCTTTAGCATTGCCACTTAGACAATGATGGACGCACAGTGTATTTGATATGCTGACATGTCATTATCATCACCACCACCGTCATCATCACCATCATCATCAAAACCATGATCATCATCATCATCGTCATCATCATCATCGTCATCATCACCATCATCATCATCAGCAGCAGCAGCAGCATCACCATCATCATCGTCGTCGTCGTCGAAATCATCATTATCAATGAACTCCTATAAGGCCATTTTAGTCCATTGTCGAATCCAAAAAGCCAGTCCGTTTGCACAGCATTATAAAATATCGGTAGCATAATAATAATTTTAATTAAATAAATTATTAGATTGCCAATGGACCCAATCTGAGGGAAAGTTCGTTTTCGGAGGAACGCCCTCTAATGCTATCAGCATTTCCGATTGTCAGGCGAACTGTGTGAGGTTCAATGGATGTCAAAGTGTCAATTGGGAATTCGATCAACCGAATGGAAAGCAATGTTCTCTCGTATTTCGTTTAACTAGAAACGAAGATCTGCTAACCGCAGAAGGAAGAAGCGTCTCTCACTTTGCCATGCGATGCAGAGGTAGACTTATATATATATATATATATATATATATATATATATATATATATATATATATATATATATATATATATACTATTACTGCTGCTGCTACTACTACTACTATTACTGCTGCTGCTGCTGCTACTACTATTACTACTACTACTACTACTACTACTACTACCACTACTACTACCACTACTACTACTACTACTACTACTGCTGCTACTGCTACTACTGCTACTACTGCTGCTACTGGGCCTACTACTGCTACTGGGCCCACTACTACTACTACTACTTACTAATACTAATACTGTTTTGATTATTATTAGCCTACTGCTAATACTGCTACTGCTACTACCACTTGTCTACTACTAGTACTACTACTACTACTACTACTACTACTACTACTACTAATAATAATAATAATACCACTACTATTGCTGTATTATTATTATTTTCATCGTCATCATCATAATCATCATCACCATAACAGTTACGGCTATATTAGTTATGGCATACCTATTATACAATATAACTAATGTATTTGAGAATCGCTCTTTGATAAAGATTGTTCCTGGGCATTTACTTGGAAAGTAAACATTCTCGGTGGAATAGAGATAAGCGCAGCAAATGTGACCGAGTGCCAAGCGGCATGTCTGAAATATCCCGGATGTGTGGGTATTGACTGGAACTGGGATCAACCTCAACCCAAAAAGTGCTATTTTCTGGGAAAACAGACTGGCAAACAAATGTCAACGACAAACGTCTCCCATTATGACCTCTTTTGCACTGGTGAGTCCTCGCGTCTCAAAACGTCGAGAAAGTATTGACATAATAATTAATCTGATTTCTTTAAAAGGACAGAAAAACTTTTATCTCCATATTATTTTATGCTCAGTCTTTGTATTTCCGATATTTCAGACGCAATTTTATTGACCCTTGGTAAACGTAATTCAAGTTATGTATGTGGATAGAGAATCGGAATAATAATAATTCTCGGCGATAAAGCTTCTGTGCTGTCATTATTGATGATTCTGTTAGGCATTATGTCTACGTATTCAACTCAAAACAAACTTGTACATTTGAATTAAGAAAGTAAAGTAAAGTAAAATCTCGTGGATTTCTATAGCGCCTTGGAAGCAGCACAACAGTAGCTGCTTATTCTTAGGCGCTCAGCATTTCTTAAAATAGCTATGGGGAAGGTATATGATCAGCCAGGCAATAGTCAACATCCAAAGGGCAGTGAGGCTAAGACACTGTACAGTGTACACGCTATAGTGCATTTGACTTAAGTTTGCATACTAAATACCATGCGGCAGTCTCATGATAATATGGCTAAAAGGTAAAGGTAGTCCCGTACTCGAAGGAGCGTATGGTTTCCGGTTCTGATCTCCGGGACTAGGCGAGCAGCGACGCAGGTGGCTTACGCCATTAATCTAGAGTATGTTGCCATTACTTTCTCTAGACCTGCGTTTTACCTTCGCAGCTTAGCTTATGAAATAAGATTATGTATGAAAAAAATTAGTCGAACTTACAATTTTGCAATACTCTGGTAACTTTAATGTTAAATTTGTACCTCTCATCTGAATACGGTTATGTTCAAGAACTTGCATTGTGAACAAATTTGCAGATTTGATTTGTCCAAAGAACTGGACCTGGCGTCCAGAGATGGGAGTCTGCTATTACGTCAGCGGTGAAGATGACAACTATAGCAGCGCCAAACAGAAATGCAAATCTATGTCAGCTAATCTCGCAAAGCTCAATACTTTTGACGACTTGAGATTTTTCGGAACGATAATTAGCGCAACGAGGTAACACAGGTCAAAATGTATTGCATAAACATAAGAAGGCGAATTAGTTTTGGTAAAACAGTTGAAACGCACAATCTTACTTGTCCAATTTTCGATTTAGGCCTATTATGGCACGCAAATTTCAATTTTAAATTTTAGACAAAATAAACAAATTCTAAATTGCAATTATCATCACTTAAAGTCTTAAACCCTTTTGAAAACAGGCAAGAAAACTGAAATTTCTAATAGCTTAACGTACGCAATGATTTGAATTGCTCGTTTTCAGAAAGATTTGTGTTGACGAAAGAAATTGTCCGACATTTTGGGTTAATGCTGTTGGAATGGCCCAAAATCAGTATGGAGATAGCTCAATGAATTCGCAAATGGAGTCCGGTAACGCCTGTGGCTATGCGTTTAGTAGCGGCCTTATGGAAAAAGCCGATTGGAATCTGGAGAACTGCATTATGTCGATGAAATACATCTGCAGCATAAGTGGGTTACGATAATTCCAAATAAAAATCAATGCATATAAAAGTCTGTCATAAATCAATCCAGATAGGCTTACTTATTGACACCACCTGACTTCCTTCAATAATTAATAGATATACAGCTTAGGTCAGTGCTTCCCAAACTATTTGCAACTGCGCCACAATATCCAAGAAACATACAGTCAACGGCACACTGCATCCGAAATGCACACATTTCATTTTTAAATGATGCATTGTATAGGCCTACTAGTCCTATATAGTATACTCTAGTCTAGTATACAGTGTAGGCTAGTATTATACTATAGTATTATACTATTATTATAGTATTATAGTAGTATACAGTGTAGGCTACCGTTATTCATAAGTACATATTTTCTTTGCTACCTGTATCACTACCGCATGCTTAACTCAATTGAGTAGATATACTTCAACTTATAATTGACAATTAACACAGCACCATTATTATTTTACTATTTTTCAATATTTTGCCACGGCACACTTCTGCCGTTTACTGCGGCACAGTTGTGTGCCGAGGCACACAGGTTGGAAAGCACCGTCTTGGGCCTACGATTGACAAACACTACTTGGACATAATGCATGTAGTTCGTTACACAATTAACGAAATCCTTCAAGCAATTATTAATTATCAGCAGTTAGCCACCAAAAATAAGCTTGCGTCGAACTGACGGCGTCGAAACTATAAGCTTAGGCTATATACGCAGCAGAATTCAATTAATTGTATAAAATATAGGCCTAAATAAAATATTAGTTCAATGAATCATCTACATAGCCCTATGTAAATGCATTCATTCAATTTATATAACGCTTCGTATAAATAGATTAGTTATCATTATGAACTGATTGGCAAAATTATTTTAATTTTCACTTCGCCTCCGCGGTTGGCATCCAATGACAGAGATAAGCTACACTTGCCAATACTGAACTCAGGTTGACGGCTCACGCAAAGCAGAGTTGACTGCGTTATTCCAATATTTTACTACTGGACCACTGCAATTCTCTCTTTGCGGCAAGCTATAACTCCTCCTTCAAGAATTCTGCCGCTACACCGCGTTCCCAAAATAGATGTGATATATGTTTTTTTAAAAATATGAAATGCTGAAATACTTTAAAAGCTGTAACGCTCTTAAGTCGAACGCATCGTTTCTTGTCCAGCTTTAGATTGTCCGGCAGGATTTCATCGCAGGTCCTGGTCCGACAACTGCTACAAAGTCATTCCGGAGACGATGACCTGGTCGGATGCATGGACCGCTTGTCGGAACACACTTTACGGCTCTCGTCTAACCATGCTGCTCAATGCTTTTGACTATTTTACCGCCTCAGCGATTGCCGAACAGAATTCTTTGGGTAAATCAGAATCAATTTCACCCATTTAAGGAAATTGTAATTTTAAACTTTAGCAAAATAGGATTTTATGACCCATAATATGAATCTCAGCATAACTCGCACATGGTCTCAGTCTTTATTACTCGCTAAGCATCAACTGCTCCTCAACAAAAGTTATTTATACACTTATATGATATCTGGGTGCAATGTATTTTTATGTCTTAAAACATACAAACATTGAAGTCAAATAATAACGATACCGTTACATGATGATACTTTTAAGCTAATGGCGCAGCATGCGATATTGGAACTGACCATCAATCTTCATACTGGATCGGTGCTCAGACAAGGGATCCGAACAACTGCAGCTCCCCAATCGTTTGGAAACCAAATTATGTGGACACGCTGCCTTTAAATCTTTCATTGTTTACTTATTGGATATCCGGACAACCGGACTGCAATCACGGCATAGAGAACTGTGTCCAAATGTCTCATAAGAATAAATACCTGTGGAGCGACGAAGTGTGCAACTGGAATGCGTGTCCTCTTTGCCAGAGACCTTTCAGCTTTAATTGAAAGGAATCGTTTAAAATGTCTTATCTTCATTTATAATGCTGTACTGACACATAACTTGCAATTCAGAATGTATGAACTTGATACTGAAAATGGTGAAAATGAATTTGATCATGCATTGAAATCAGACTGTGTTTAGTCTTTGATTGCAATCATATAGGATTGGGCAAGTCCCAATGTGCCTCTGAAATTTGGTTACGTATAATGGAAAACAACCATTATTCATGCAACCACAAAATGACGTATGCCATTCGTGATATGATTAGAATTAGACACCTTGTTTCCAGGGGCGTAGCGACGGGGTTTATAAGTATATTTACCCCACAAAAATCAGACTATCTTAAAAGTTTTAATGTGTTTTCAAGATTTTTAAATGTTTAAAGATTTATACCCCCAAATTACGCTATATCCCTAAATCAAATACTTGGCTACGCCCCGCTTGTTTCCTCTGCCTTACCTATGTCCTTGCAGATGCTCTGGTATCCTGATACTAAGCGCCTAAGAATAAGCAGCAACTGATGAACTGCATTGGCACTGTGGAGTGGTGGCAGGATTCTTGCAATGCAACCGGAGAGCAGCGGGTTCGAACCTTTCCATAGCCACTGTGTAGCGACCTTGGACAAGTTGTTTATCTCTTAATTGCTTGGAACTTACGAATCTTCACTTTGTGAACGATCTAACGTGCACTAACAAACATGTAGTATAATATAATACGCTAGTAATGCGGTGAAACGGCAATAATACGGCATTGATGCGATAAGTTAGAAGAGTGGTAACAGCGCTGGACAGTGGAACAGAAGATCGCGGGTTCAATTCCCGCAGGAGCTCTAGGGTCGACTCAGCCTTACTCGCTAGAGGGCGGTGGTAAACTGAGGAGCAGCGTTAAGCCGTGAGGAAAACGTGGATCTCGGGAAAGTAATGGCAGCCTACCACAGATTAATGGATTATACTACCTACGTCGCTGATTGCCCAGGTCGTAGATAAGCGCCGGAACCCAACGCAGGGACTCGAGTACGGGACCTACCATTTTATTACTAATGCGGTAATACGGCAATAGTACGACATTAATGCGGTACTAAAACCAAGCGCTATATAAATGTACAATATGTCAATATTTCACAACTTACTTACATACTCTGTCGTTTAGACTACTGAAAATCTCTTTTCAGATATCTTTAGGCTTCTTTTGCGATTCTTGAGGTAGGCCTATTCACAGATTTCTGGCTTAAGTTATAACTTCTTCTTCTTCTTCATCTTCATCTTCATCATCATCTTCTTCTTCTTCTTCTTCTTCAGGTGCTCTGTCCAAAGACAGGTTCCGTGCTCCATCGTCGCCACTCCTCTCTATCTTGAGCTTTTATCTTCAGGACTGAATACTTGTTTTTTTCCGTAGTGTCGAACATCCACTCCAGCATCGATGTCCTTGGTCGCCCTTTCTGCGGTTTCCCATTTATCTTTCCTTCTAGTAGGGCTACTTTTCTTAGTAGGTTTGATTCTTCTCTCAGGACATGGCCTATCCACTTCTTTTGTCTTGTACGAATAGTGTTAATTAGGTTATTAAGTTATCACTAAGACAATGAAATACGATCACCTTTAGCCTTCCTAACCGACACTCAAATCACATCGTTGGTTACCGACTTAACAACCAATTGACATATTAAACAGGTGCATGATCGTCCGAAAGTGCTACATTTCATGCATTCATCGTATTAAATCAAAGAGAGACAGAGAGACAGAGAGACAGAGAGACGGGCAGAGAGAGCTGGATTGACAATACTGTAATCGCGCACTTCTCAAACTAATATTACTGTAAATGAAGATGGTATAAGCAAATTACATAGATCAAGTGAACTAAAGCTAAAGATCTACTGAGTGAGCACTTGACTTGAGAACTCAATATCAGGTGGACAGAACAAAAGTTGAAAAATGACCGTTAGTAAAGACATGGCTGGACAGAAAACACAAATATAGTCCCGAGCGAGAGTGACTTTAGAGGAAATGTCATCAAAGCAGATATAACGTGATTGACGGAGCTGGAAAACAGAAGGAAGGAAGTCTGTGGCGTGCAGAGAGTGGTTAGCGCCCGCGGCCAGGTCGATAAAAAGTGGCCTACGAACAAAAAAGGTCGCCGTGTCAATTTTGGCGCCCCCATCTGGTCGTCGCCCGCCCCACCGCTCCCTCCCCACGATATTGATGGAAGTTCTTTGTCACATGATAACACCAAAAAGCTGGCCAGATTTTTTAATTCAACGAAAATTGCGTGCCCCCACCCCTAAATTACAGAGAATTCTTATGACGTGCGCCCGGTAAATTATGCAATTTAAAAAAAATTAAATACCTGATATTTTAATTTTGAATTTATTACCCAAATAACTCCGGGTCTGTACTTTATCTGTAATTATTTTTATTGATTTAGCGCTTTGAGGCGTCTGATGAGCGCATGACGGCAATGTCTACTACTTGTTCGAACACATTGGAACGACTGCTGGAAACAGTGTTGAAGTTGTGAAATTTGAGCTGGGGGGAGTTGAGCACTGAAATTCAATGCATGACAGAAACTGCATGTACCAGATATGCGATTTTTGGGAGGGTTGCAAAGCTAGGTGGGGGGGGGGTTCAACACCCTCAACCCCCCGGCAACTCCAACCCTGGCTGGAAACACCGTGCCACCTTTTTTGACAACGTACGCGCGACCGTTTGAAGGGAAGAGAGTTTGGCGAAACTAAGATGACTGTTTCGGGAATGTCGGGCGAGCCTGCGATTTCTGGTGAATTGCAATCGGAATCTGAAAAATCAGACTAACTTATTTTGTATTTGACTATCAGGAGAACTGATTTCATACCAAATACATTGCTAAAATTGCGTTATAGAAGTTTTTAGTTGGTTCATTAGACTTGTATTGATTCTTAGAACAAACGATTAAACGACAGAACAGTAAAGCAAAATAAGGACCTTTTTCAAATGAAATCTTAATGCTATGGCGCAGAAACACAAATCAATCATTCAAATGTTTTTCAGTTGAGCATCATTAAGAGTAAAGAAATTCTTAAAATGAACTGCTGTTGAAAACTGGAGGTTTTCGAAACACATACATACCTTAGAAACCTTAAAAATGGTCTGGTCATCTACAACAAAGACAATTCTCTAAGACATGTTTTTATCATGGATTTCATTGCTCTGTAACGTTGAATAGGCAGCAGACTTTTTGATGCCTCATAACTTTCGCCGACACGTGTGATATTTCTTTCATATACTTGACATTGTTTTTCCAGTTTGTCAATTTCTTTAGCGAATTCATTTAGCTGTTTGTCAATGTCCTTAGAGGATAGACCTTTAAGCAAAAAGTTTGCATTTAACAAAAAGATAGGTGACAATAAAAAAACGATTGCTCGAATAGAAGCTTAAATGAGGCCGAAATTTGAAACTTTAAAAGTTTATTATCAGTTGTATGAGCCATTTGTTCTGAATGACGTACTGAATGAGTGGTGTAGCCTATCTACTTTTTCGCCAAAGACATCAGCCAACAATTGTAAGTTGAGCGAGCTTCTAGTTTATCGTATATAAGCAGGTAGAAAGCCAGGAGAAGTAAATAAGTTCATTCTAATAGTATACGACTATAATACTTTATCCACGCACTGTGATCTGCATTCATACAGCCGCATTATTGCGACCATCGACAATATTATCGTTAAACTATTACCATTGTGATTGCGAGATAACGAAGGATATGAATAGGCTGACAAATCTACTGTTTCTAAGTAAAGCTTTTTCAAAATACCAACTAAATCAATAAAATGTTCTCTGATTGTGATAATGGCAGTTCGCAATGTTTACTTACTAGCGTAGAATTCCGTCTGTTTTCGTAGTGCCTCGGCTGTTTCTTTGAAACTCCGGGCATTTCCAGGTAGACCTTTGGGTGGGCTACTTTGACCGCCTACTTCTTCTTCACCATCTTTGTTGTTAAAATTACGAAATTGAACAACAACTGATTTTATCATATTCTTCAGCTTCCCATATCTAACGAGTGGAAATGTATGTTTACGTCGAATATACTCATCTTTCAAATTAGAGAGGATAGAACTTATGGCAGAGACCTGTTTGCGCCTTTGCTCCAGCTGCCTTCGTTGTTCCTTGTGTTTATGAACCTTGTCTTTGGGTGCCATTGTCACTTGAACGAACAACAACAACTGAGTTTGACAACGATATGAACGTTTAGAAATAATCCTGCAATTGATCAGTCAAAAGAGGGGGCATACATTCGTGACGAAATAAATCATTGAGAAAATTAGTCTATTAAGTTGTACATGTAAAATCTAAATATATTATATTTCTTGTCTATTCAGTTGAATCCATCGACATAGGCCTACATGAAAATATGTAGCTGTTCATATAATTATGGCATGCGAAAGACGTTACAAGAAAAAATAGCGGACTATTATTTAAAATATGACTGCGCAAAAAAGTTTCATAAGTAAGTGAAATCTCGTGGATTTATATATAGGCTTTGAAAAGTAGTTCAACAGTCGATGCTTGTTCTTAGGTGCTCAGCCTTTCTTGAAATAGCTATGGGAAAGGTGAATGATCACTGATCAGCCAGGCAATAGTCATTATATCCGAAGGGCAGTTAGGCTAGGTTGTTATAGCTATGGAGGAAATGATTTTAGAAAAAGGAGCGATTTAAGCTTAGACCTGAAGACATTGAGAATACGCAGTAATTATGGGAAATGAGGATTCAGATTCTATTGTTTGACATAGTCTAAAGCTGAGGAGGGTAGGAGGGGTTCGAGGTCCACCGTTCAGATGCGCATATATACAGTAAAGACGCGGTTGCAGATTTTCAAGGCTGACTGATTCAGCGGGTGAGAAAGAGATGAGGTGACGATTGTGTCTTTCGTATATGCTGAGGTGTTAATAGTGTTCTAAGGTAGACGGGTTTTGATGACTGAAGTGAGCCATATGTAAATGGTATTACCTTACATTAGTCTACGTTATTTTAAGCCAGTGTCATGAGTCTACAGTTGTATGGACGAAATAGGCCTATGGCAGAACTTAGGTGATTTAGTAACAACGCGAGCCACTGCATTATAATTTTTTGTAATTTATGTAATCTATTGTTGAAGGCTTTGGGAAATTTATAGTAGAGGGAGTTACAGTAATCTAGTTTGTAGTGGACTACTGAAGTGCCGATTGTGGAGGCAGTTTTGGTATCGAGGCAAGGGCCATGGCGTCGAAGGTCCCGGATATGGACAGAACATAAACTTTACTATACAACTTCGGCGAACGTTCTTTTTCCCGAGGAAACCCTCTCCTCTGGAATTCGTTACCGGCTACAGTGTCGGCGGCCACTTCATTAGAGGACTTTGCGACCAAATTAAAGACTCACCTATTTAACATCTCGTTCCCATGTTTTTTGTAAAGCGCCTTTGACTTTGGCCCTCGCTATGCTACGGCGCTATATAAATTGTCATGAACAATAATAACAATAACTTATTTATCCTCATTTAACATACTGCAATATTATTTGGGGTAATAATTACAAAACAATAACAGGTAGGATCCAAATTTTACCCAACAAATCTATTAGACTGTTATTTAATGATCATGCATAGCCTATATAAACACTAACTTTATATAAGAAATTCAAACTCTTGACCATTGATAGTATTAATAAGTATCAAATTTCTTTATTCATTTTTAAATATTTGCATAATCTGTTACCCTCAATATGTTATTTTAATACATTTTTTGAACTTCCCTCTACAAAAACTAACACTATACTAAGAAATAGTATACTGTAAATCTATTTATTCCGTTTGCTGCGACTAACACAAGGTTATTTACAATCAAATTTGCTGGGCCCAGGATTTGGAATGCTATACCTCACCATGATAAGAACCTAATCAAGTTTCCTAATGTTAATATCTCGATAAAACACTTTCTTCTTATGTAGCTTAGTAACCTTCTAAGTCAAATATACTCACTTTTATTACATATGGTCAATTTAATATTTCCATGCGAATTCCTTTATTTTATTGTTTGTATATGTATCAATATTGTCATCAATATTGTTATCAACAATATTAATTTTCTAATGGCTATGTGAATTATGCAAAATCTAGTGATGGACTTGATTCCTGATCATACTTATAATTGTGACTATGTTAATATGACATTATAGATTAACCAATCATCAGGATCCTAGAATCCCTTAGGTTAATCTGTTTATTCCCGTAGTCTAAGCCTACATGAATGTCGGACATGGACAAGAAGACTCGATGGACCTGTTTAAAATATTTAGTAGTTATAGTTTAGCTATGTGCAGACTTTAGAGCTGAAGTTAAACAACAAAACGATTTACCAAAGGAACATTATCACTGCAGGACGCGTCTTTTTTTCTGCCAACAAACTGTACCCGTACCCGACCCGTACCCGTAAAATGTGTACCCTACCCTACCCCGTACCCGCGGATACGGGTACGGGTAGGGTATACCCGCGGGTACCGGTATACCCGCACATCTCTAGTTCTCTAATACATGTACAACAGCAAAGTGGAGGTAACGACTTCAACTTTTTTTTATAGCCGAACAACGAACTGAAGTGCCATGCTGTAAAACATTTGGCGAACTAAATTTATTAGAATCACGTTTGCCTTGGATATCGGAGTCAATACCGGTTAAATTAGTCCGAAATGGATTATGGTCCGTAGCGAATACTATCATGTTACCTGCGGATTGTTGATCAAATATGCGATGGTAATTAATTACCGCAGATTTATTTGGAGTCAATATTTTTTTTCAAATTGGTGCAATTATTTAGTGAACGTTTGTATTAGATAGTCATCACGGGTCACTTTTGCTCACAGTAAAAATGAAGCTATCAAAGATTGCGGTGGCCTTATCTGGATCACGTGGGAAGATAAATCCAGTGTTGTTAACGAGACTTTTGATGGTCGCTTCTTTATGTGAATCATAATTCTCCAATGTCAAATCCAATAAATCAGACCGGTTTTCCGGTAGTGGTTATAGGGATAGGCAATAGAGAACAGGTACGCTTTGAGTCTGAATCAAAATGTCATAAGACACTGAATGGAGCTGAGCAATGCTGGGAGTAAATAACTTATTATCGATCCAGCCACTGAAAATGCGCACTTACCAATAGTGATGCGAGGGTTAGGTATCTGCTGTCAAATTCTCACTTAAGCAGCAAATTCCATTATTACTCACTCGAAAGTAAATACGGATATATCGATATATGATACACATACGATTATTTGCCTTAAACAATAGGATTATTCCAAAAGAAACTTGACGTAAATATCGATGATTAGATAGCTAAACAATTCTAGCCTAAACTATTCCTAGTAGCTAATAAAAAATTGCAGGTTTTGGACAAAACATTCACCTTAGGCAGTCGTACAAACGCAGTCTCTTGAAAACATAGATCTCCTTTCGACTTGGATAACAGAAAACTGACTATTCACTGTATTCAGTATTTCTTAGAAAGTTTCGTTCAAACAATCCAGTAATGGACTCAATTCAGAACGGCGCAGTAATGCGAAAGTACTTAACTACTACGAGAACCTTAAAGTTGTGATTCGCTACTTAATGTTCAAGTGATCTGTGTTAACGTGTCAAAGTCTTGCCTAATAGCGCTTTCACTATCACTTTATTTCGCTGATAACCTCGTGTGTCAGGAATTAGCCGTGGTATTATAAAAATCGCTACAAAACGATGACCAATATGGCCTAAATGAATGCCAAAGATTAAGGTAGAATATGATAATGAAATCTGAGAGTTTTCTTGCATTAATATCGTGATTTGTATCATATCAGACATAGACATGACCAACCAATAATCGAATTCTCACTATTAATCACTTGAACTTCGTTCCTTAAGCTACGATGTAATTTTGAACTCTTAAAGCTGTGAGATGCTACTTAACGCTTACAGTAAGCAGTGTTACTAACGAGACTTTTGAAAAGGTCTCGAGAGCAACACCAAGACATTAAACCTTTGGTCTCCTCCAGACCGCCGGACACCTGTGCATTTGCCCCCTGCTCCCCTATCGGCGGCCCTGCGGCCCCTACCCATACATCACAACTGCCCACACATAACTTAGAAGAATTCTGAGCCGTGTTGTTGTTGTAACGTGTTTATTTGTGAGGATCTTTTTAAGTTGTGTGATGGCTGTCCGCCATTCCTATTATGGTTTCAATGTCTTTTTCACTCTTCCCATCGCTTGTTAAAATACCTCCTAGATATTTGAACTGTGTTACCTGTTTTATTTCAATCCTCTTATATTGTAGTCTACACCTAGGAATTTCTTAATTTTTTGTTAGTATCATACAGTACGTCTTTTTGTATTTATTTATTCTTAATCCTTTCTTTTCACTCTCTTCTGTCACTCTGTCTAATAACCTTTGTATTTTTTCATTCTATGTCTGCCATCAGTGTGGTGTCATCTGCATATGGTAGGTTATTTATATTCTTTCCTCCTATCGGTATCCTTTCTAATTCTTATATTTTTTTCATTTTCTCTTCCCCATATTCGTTGTAAAAATCTGGTGATAGCCCATACCCCTGCCTTGTCCCCTTTAAAATTTGTATCCATTTCCTATTTTTCCTTCAGCTCTTATCGCTGCTTCTTGATTCCAGTACAGTTTTTCAAATATCCTCATGTCCATACCATCCATCAAGGGCTCCAGTATCCAGGCATTTGAATAGTTCTTCATGTTTTACGCTATCAAATGTTTTCTCATAATCTATGAAGCATAAGTACAAATCCTTTTGCATTTCTATGCATCTTCCATTATTCATCCTTAGTATAAATATCGCATTTCTACATCCGTTGCCTTCTTTTAACCCATACTGTTCTTCAGATACTCTCTCCCTCATTTTAACTGTTGCCCTGTTCAAAAGTATTTTAATAGAAACTTCATTTCATGGCTTATGAGGCTTATTGTTTTGTGCTCTTTGCATTCTATTGTTCATGGTTTTTGTGTATTGCAATAAATATGGATATACATAATTCTTTTGATATTCTTCCTGTTTGATATATCTCATTCACTAGTATTGGTGTCCTCTGCATTCCTGTTTACCCTGCTGCTATTAGCATCTCTGTTATTATTTCGTCTGATCCCGGCGCTTTGTTTTTGTAAATACGAGAAATAATTGATATACAGTAATTATGCATGCACTGTTCGTGTGATGTCTGCTCTATGTGAGCTGAATAAGTCTTGTCTCTCATCAAAGGTTTTGCATATGAAATTTGGAAAGTTAATTCTATTGCTGGATTATGCTGGCCATGTGATTAATCAAAATACATCACAATATGAATAATGAAAACATAAACATGTCAAATTTCCTCAAAATAGACCAAAACGAAATTTGACCCGACACAGGCGAAAGCCGCCATGTTATCTAAATTAAACACAGATACACAGATTATAAATTACTGTGAATATATGTACAGCAAATAGTGTTTGTTCAAAAATTAATATTGCATCTTTTAAAACAGTAGCACCAACACATTTTCTATGAATTTATAAAGCACAGCAGGACATGGTGGTGAACATACCACAAATTTTTACCTTTTTGACTATAGGCCTATATGTATATATATACATGCAGTACATTTTCATGATGAATTATGTACATTATTACCAGTTTAACTAGTCTATGCTACCAGAAACCACTTCGTTATTTATAATAGTTTAGTTTAAGAGTAAAAGCTAAAGGTAGGTTCGTATTCGAATGATCGTAGAATCCGGCGCTGATCCCCGGTTACTAGACACGCAGTGAAACAGGAGGCTCACGCCATTAATCCAGATTAGGTTGCCATTACTTTCTCTAGACCTTCGAAGCTTAACGCTGCTACCGTTCGAGACGAGAGCCCATTGATAAGACAATAATTAAACACTCCACTCTTTACAAAGTCTTAACGCACGCCCCCACAACGCAGTCATGCTTAGTAGGCCTATTGCTTACTGTTCAGATTGCTTCCTTTCAGTCTACCAACCTGGACCGCCTTCTTTACCGTAAAAGGGATTCCTCACTCTCCCTTGAACCGCCCTCCTTTTCCGATGTTCCATTTCTGTTACGTCCCGTGGATTCGCTCAGCCTGATCGGCCTGAGATGAGGCGAATCAGTGAGAGCCAGTACAGCAGTATGACAAAGGCATAATTGAATTCATTTGTTATTAATCCAATGTTCAGTTATACAAATTTCCAGACAATCAGTTTCATATAAAATTACACATAACAAAATAATGATTAAGCTTACTCGACTTGGCTATAGTGTCCCGTGGGGCCTCCCGGTCAGTAAGCTGGATCGCCTGCAGCCTATTCTTAACTTTTCGGCGAGGATTGTGTTCGGATGTCGCTGGTGTGAGCACGTTACACCACTTCTCAGTGATCGCCTTCATTGGCTTCGAGTCTCTGAACGGATCGTGTTCAAGAGATGCTGGTTGACGTACAAAGCGTTGCATGACCCGTGCGGTCCGGAGTACCTTGCCTCACTTGTAAAGAGACCGTAGTGTAATGACAGGTCGAGTCGTGGAGTTAAACTTTATGTTCCTCCTCCGTCCAAGACTGCTAAGTTTGGAGAGAGATCCTTTGCACGTGGTAATCCTATCTTGTGGAACTCTCTTCCCGATGACGTCACCATGGATGACACTGCTGAGCACTTCATCGAGAGCTTAAAGACGCATCTGTTTAGGTTGGAGTATAGTTGCTGAGATGTCGAAGCGCTTTTGTTGTAGGCCTCAGCCTTGTTACAGCGCTATAGAAATCGTGCACGAATGAATGAATGAATGAAAGATAACGAATTCTCTCTACACAGACCTTCGACAGACAAAGCAGCACGATCTTTCTTCCCCGATCAGATCAATTAACCTTTTTCGGCTTCCCTGTCTCCGATCTTTCCACCGACGCGTGAACCGAGTCCCTTTTGACCAGAAGAACCCAACGCCGACGATGAAAAAGACTCAAAAAACCTCTTTCATTTGAACGCAGCGTCTTATATACGCACCTCCCAGCCTCCCGCTGCTCGGTTCGCGCGTCTCTCCTTGCCTCACTGCCCTTTGGATGTTGACTATTGCCTGGCTGATAATATACCTTCCCCATAGCTATTTTAAGAGAGGCTGAGCGCCCAAGAATAAGCAGCTACTGTTGTGCTGTTTCGAAGGCGTTATAGAAATCCACGAGATTTTACTTTACTTACTTACTTACTTCTGCTGCCCTCAGCGGCCGCCCCTACTGGACCATGATCACTGCTTTGCCTGTCGTTGATTTTAATGCTACACTGAACGGTAATTTATGTGCGATGTGGTCATATTTTAAGTAGAATAAGCGAAGAAAATTATTATAATGATAATGCTGCGCCTTGCCTGCGCACACTCTTACATCCCACGTGATCTCTAAAATATCTATTTCTAAATCAAAAGACATACAACTTAGCAATCCTAAACAATAATTGTGCAAATAAAGGTTCATTCTGTCAACTTAGTGAAATTTTAAAACACAATTTATGTTATGCAACTAAATGTTTATCCTGCGCCTGGGCTCTGAAACATGTCCTATACTTAAATGTTCATGTCTTCTGATTCTAACAGTTCATTACTGGCATTATAAAGTCTTCCACAGTAGCTTATCCAATCTTTAGCATTTAAACATAGGCTAACTAAAAGAAAATGGCCCATCTACATAACAGTTAAAATATGCATAAACCATACAAAATGCAAACAAGAATAACATGAATAAACATATAATCAGAGAGTGTGCACTGTCCTCTCACTCTCAACTAGACCGCTACAAACTTTTCCCAGTGTCCCTCTGAAATTTGGTTGCGTCTAATGAAAAACAACCAATAGTCTATGTATGCAACCATAAAATAAGAGTATAATTAGACATCTTGTGTCCAGGGGCGTAGCGACGGGGGGTATATCTGTATACATATACCCCAAAAAATCAGAATACCTGAAAATTTTTAATGCGTTTTTAATAATTTCAAAGTTTTAAAGATTTATACCTCCCAAATCACACTATACCCCTAAATCAAATTCCTGGCTACGCCCCTGCTTGTTTCCTCTGCTATACTTATGTCCTTGCCGAAGCTCTGGTATCCTGATACTAAGCGCCTAAGAATAAGCAGCAACTGCTGAACTGCAGTGACACTGTTGAGTGGTGGCAGGATTCTTGCAATGCAACCGGAGAATAGCGGGTTCGAATCTTTGCATAGCCACTGTGCAGCGACCTTGGACAAGTTGTTTACCTCTCAATTGCTTGGAACTTACGATTCTTCACTTTGTGAACGATCTAATGAGCGCTAACAAACATATAAGACTATATAATACGGTACTAATGCATGCAGTAATACGGCAATAATACGGCGTTAATGCGGTATTAACACAAAGCGCTATATTATTAATGCATGAGATTTCACAACCTACTTACATATCCTGTCGCTTAGACTACTGAAACTCTCTCTTTTCAGATATCTTTAAGCTTGTTTTGAGGTATTTAAGGTATTCGCAGATTTCTGGCTTAAGTTATCACTAAGACAATGAAACACGACCACATTAAGTTAACTTTCTCAACCTGCACTCAAATCGCATAGTTGGTTACCGATTTGACAAGAAATTGACATAAACAGAGTCAGAGACAGAGACAGAGACAGAGAGAGACAGAGACAGAGAGAGACAGAGACATACAAAGAGATAGAGGCAGAGAGATATATAGAGACAGACAGACAGAGAATTGGATTGACACTACTGTTATCACGAACTTATTTATTATTATTGTTATTTTCTTGACAAATCCAATATATCTTATGTAAAATCAACTAGAACCAATAATAACCTACATATTCCATTTGCCTCATCAACAACTAGACTATTTACGATTAAATTTTCAGGCCCAAGAATTTGGAATAAACTCCCCTCCCATATTAAGAATTATAATAATCTGTCTTTATTTAAATGTAATGTTAAAAAATTCCTGATAGTAAATCAAGTATAGGCCTAATAACTTAAACCAATTGAACTGATTTAACACTAATTATTCTATATGGATTTTAGTTACACGTCTATTAATGAAATATATATTCTAGCTCATTACTTTTAACATCACTTCTTCATCTAACATACATTTTCCTACACATACACTATAATCACTCATAATTTTTTCTGCCATTCAACCATAACTTCAAATTGGGATAACCACCTTACGGGATTCTTTTTCCTTATGTTATCTACCACTCGTTTTGTCATAATCAACCTCTGATCAGCTAACTACTTTCTATGCTAAATTATAATCTCAAGTTCACAACTGTTTAGTTACTAAATAATTTGTATTCTAGTGCTAATTTTGATTCTTTTCTAGTATAAGTTAGTTAAGTTTATTGAGACATGTATTTTTGTTTATGATGTTGGTCATGTAGTAGTAATAATAATAATAAATTTGGGTACGAGTACTCCCGGTTAAGAAAAAAAGAAAAACTTCTCTTAGAGCTTATCCAGTGGCGTAACGTGGGGCGGCGGAGGGCACTTTGTTGACAGCCCCCGGGCCCCGGGGCTGGGGGCCGAAGAGGGGTCTAAGCTAGGGGTTAGGTTAGGTTAACCCTAACTTCTTAACCCTAACCCTAGAAATGATGTGCTGACGACCTTCTTTTTGCTCGTCAGGATGAAATAGGAGGTGATGACGTTTTTTTTTTTGCTCGTCAGCTCGAGACTCTGGGGCCCCAATGACAAAGATGCCCCCGGGCCCCCAAAAGTCACGCTACGACACTGAGCTTATCTTAAAGGAAGATGGTATAAACAGATGACAGATAGATCAAGAGGGCTAGTGTTACAGGCTATGATATCTACTGAGTGAGCACTTGACTAGAGAATTCAACATCACTTGGGCAAAACAAAAATTTACAAATTGACATTGACTAGCGGCCCAGTAGAACACTTCGCTGCCTCGATGCAGCCTAGGAACATGCGTCAGTGCACTGAGTGTACTAGCAGGCCTTGCGTTGTGCAGTCAAACTAAAATAAACATCTTGACAGTAGACCAATATAGGGAACAAAGGTCAGCGTGTAGTTTTGGCTAGTAGCTTAAATGCGTGCACTTACAGTGTTGGCCAAATTATTAGAAATTTTCGAAACTGTTGGTTCCTTACTTCGAGCTTGCATACCTCTGAAGGGTAGGGTAGGGCTATGCCTAGAGGTAGACCTAAGGGTAGGCCTAGAGGTAGGGGTAAGCCTAGGGGTAGGGGTAGGCCTAGATATGGGTAGGGGTAGGGGTAGGCCTAGGGGTAGTACTACCCCTACGCCTAGGCCTACCCCTACCCATCTAGACCTACCCTTAGGCCTACACCTAGGCTTACCCTTAGGCCCTACTCTTAGGCCTACCCCTACCAATACCCCTACCCTACTCATACCCCTACTCCTACCTCTACCTCTAGGCCTAACCCTAGACCTACCCCTACCCCTAGGCCTACCCATGCCTCTACTCTTACCCCTTCTCCTACCTTTACCCCTTCCCTACCCTAAACCTAGGCCTTCCTTTAGGCATGCCCCTACCCCTATGTCTACCCCTAGGCCTACCTCTAGGCCTACCCCTACCCCTACCTTCAGAGGTCTGCAAGCTCGAAGTCCGAAATCCAACAGTTTCGAAATTTTCTAATAATTTGGCCAACACTGTAATGTCGCGTAACTGAATGCAATATCCTCTTTCACTAGATTCCAATGCCTCCAATAGAAGCATCTGCAACCGCGTCTCATTGAAACCAAATCGATAGATTTCCTAAATAAAGATAATAATAATTATTAGTTCGCAACTCTGATTGAGTGGTGGCAGGGATATTTTTACACCCCCTAAAACACCCCCCAACAGCCCCAATTTGAGGTCGACACTCCCCCATATTTCATAATCTAACAATGGTATGTACCCTAAATAGCCCTCTAACACCCCCACAATATTTTACCGATACCCCCTAAATTCCCAATCCTAGAAATAACCCTGAGTGGTGGGAACATTTAGACGTCACTTCATTTAGCGATGTGTTGTCGAATTGACTTGACAACAATGGTCGCTAGTTCTCAATCATCTAATAAGAATTTTTGTCTGTAATTTTTTTTATCAAACTAACGCTTAAAGGCGTCTGAGTAAGCATAATAATATGGCGGCAATGGGTGCATGTTCTGAGAGAAAAATCAAACCTACTAAGAGAAGTAGAAGGAAAGATGAATGGGAAAACACAGAAAGGGCGACCAAGAACATCGATGCTGGAGTGGATGTTCGACACTACGGAAAAAGCAAGTATTCAGCCCTGAAGATAAAAGTTCAAGATAGAGATGAGTGGCGACTCTGGAGTATGGAATCAGTATTTGGACAGAGCACCTGAAGAAGAATGAGTGCTATACTGACCGCTTGCTCCAACGCAGGGTTATTTCTAGGATTATCATTTTGGGGTGTCGGTAAATTCTGGGGGTCCCCTGCCAAAAAGTCTGACAAGCAAAAAGGCAATCCTATAGCTGAGATTGGGGAATGTTGGGGGTGTTGGTCTCATACTGGGGGTGTTGGGAGAGGGTGTAAAAATATCCCTGCTCAAACACCTTGGAACTGCTCGAAACGCAGCGTCACCTGCTTCTTGACAACGTACGCGCGACCGTTTGAAAGGAAGAGGCTTTGGCGAAACTAAGATGACTGTTTCGGAAATGTCGGATGCGCCTACGATTTCTGGTAAATTACAATCGAAATCGGAAAAAAACAAAAGAACTTATTTTGTTTTCGATTACCAGGGAACTACGGCCATACCATGCAAATGCATTGCTAAAATGGCGTTATAGAAGATTTTAGTTAGTTCATTAGACTTATTTTGTATTCGACCATTATAACTAGGGTCATGCGGAGATGTCCAGGGGTGCATTATTTTAGAACCCAACTAATCAAATCTCCAAACCGACCCATGCCGACAATTGGGTTATTTGACCTAACCCAACCCACCGTAATGCATTACAATTTCTTAAGCCAGCGGTTCTCAACCTGTGGGTCGCGACCCCGACGGGGGTCGATTGACGATTTGCCAGAGGTCGCCTGAAACCTTCGAAAATATGGGGTTGTCTCTTTTTTGATGCGAAAAACTTGTAATTGCACAAAATTTTCCCATTGGTACTATTAGTTACTAGTTTTTGTTACTATAACTGCCATTCAAGGATAGGCATTACAGACAATTGAATCATAATGATTTCAAACATTCTAATTTTTGTAGCATCATTAGTTTTAACAGTTTACATTATGAACGGAAGTGAGTTTACGGTTGGGGGTCGCCACATCATGGGGAATTGAATTGAAGGGGTCGCGGCACTATAAAGGTTGAGAACCGCTGTCTTAAACCATTACTTATTTTCTGACCCAACCCAACCCGCCATAACCATGGAAAGGTTTAATCCAATTCAACCCAACCCATGGTTAACCCAGCCAATGTACTGTACATCTCCACGGTTATGCTTCGGAATGACCAGCAACCGATACCAAATGCATTGCTAAAATGGCGTTATAGAAGTGTTTATAGTAGTTCATTACACTTTTATTGATTCTTACATGTAGAGAAAACAATTAAACGACAGAACATTAAAACAAAATAAGGACCTTGTTCAAATGGAAGCTTAATGCTGTGGTGCAGAAACACAATTCGATCATTCAACTGTTTTTCAGTTGAGCACCCTTAAGCATCCCTAATGAGATTAACAACGGAAAAAATACATGGAAAAGTTTTGTGTCTAGCTAATGCTGCTAATGAGTTGGCAGAAAGCAACTATGATGATGATGATGATGATGATGATGATGAAGATGATGATCCCTAAGTTTAAATACATGAATTGCTGTTGAAACCTGAAGGTTTTCGAAACACATATTTGGATAAGAAACCTTTAAATTGGCCTGGTCATCTACAACAAAGACGATTCTTTAAGACATGTTTTTATCATGGCTTTCATTGCTGCATATCGTTGAATGGGCATCAGACTTTTTGATGCCTCATAACTTTCGCCGAGAGTTTTAACATTTCTTTCATATACTTGAAACTTTTCTTCCAGTTCAGCAATCTCTGTAGCGAAGTTATTTAGCTCCTTGTCGATGTCTTTAGATGTCAGATCTTTAAACAAAAAGTTTGCATTGAACAAAACGGCACGAGTTAATAAATAAATGAATATTCGATGAAAGTTTATTAACTGAGACGGAGATTTGAAATTTTGAAAGTATACGAGTATCATCAGGTGTATGTGATATTTGTTCTGAATAACGTATCTACTTTTTCGCCAAAGACAGCCGCCAACAATGTTAATTAAGTAGAACGAGCTTCTATTTTAACGTATTTTCTAAAATCTCCACATTTGCAGGCAGAAAGCCAGGAGAAGTAAATAACCATACAAATGCAGTACTTCATCCAAGTACTGTGATCTGCATTCACATCTACATTATTGCGACCAACAACAATAATTGTTAAACTAATACCATTGTGATTGCGAGAAAACGAAGAATATGAATAGGCTGACAGATCTACTGCTTATACTGTAAATACAGCTTTTTCAAAATGCAAACTGAATCAATCAACTGTTCTCTGATTGTGATAATGACAGGTCGCAATGTTGACTTACTGTCGTACAATTCCGCCTCTTTTCGCAGTGATTCGGTTGTTTTGGCAAGTTTCATGGCATTTCCAAGTAGACCTGTGGGATGACTACTTTGACCGTCTTCTTCTTTTTCTTTCTCTTCTTCTTCATCACCATCTTTATTGTGAAAATTACGAAATTGATCAACAGCTGATTTTATCATATTCTTCAGCTTCCCATATCTAACGAGTGGAAATGTATGTTTACGTCGAATATACTCCTCTTTCAAATTAGAGAGGATAGTACTTAGGGCGGAGACTAGTTGGCGCTTTTGCTCCAGTTGCCTTCGTTGTTCCTTGTGCTTATGAATCTGGTCTTCTGATACCATTGTCACTTGAAGGAACGGCACCGCTGAGTTTGGCAACGTTATGAACGTTTATACACTGTAGATAATCCTGTAATTAATCAGTAAAAAGGGGATATACGTTTACGTTCGTGACGAAATAAATCATTGAGAAAATTAGTCTCTGCACTTTAAAGTTTTGACATTTGAAAATATAATTCTTGTCTATGCAGTTGAATCCATTGGCATACATGAAAATATGTAACTGTTCCTATATGACAATTGAAGGAAGTTACAAGAAAAAATGCGGATTAAATACTTAAAATATGACTGCAGAAGAGTTTTCACTTGTTTAATTTTCAGTTATACGTAGGCCTTATACATTAAAAATAGATAGATCTATCACTTCTCGTAGCCTATACAATAAGGTCTTTCAATATTAGGAATTTAAGACATGCATCTAAACATATAGGCTAATGCGATGACTTGAAAACGTTCAATAAAGTCATGTAATATATATTACTATGTCACTCATGAATTACTCGATTCGAGAAACAGAAATGATACCTCTGTTTCCGTATGACAGCAATGCGTCATGTGGCAGTTCACATTTGGTGAGCGTGAGAGTACTGTTACAGTATATATCAGCACATACTAGTTCATTTGGGTTATCTATGGCGTGTACACATGCATGCTTGCAGCTAGACTATCGTCTGGTAAAAATGGCTTAGACCGAAACTCGCCGTTGTTTTGACATTGTGTTGAAAAGCGTGTTTCCAGAATTCGTAAAGCCACGTCCATTTTAAGTACCGTACGTGCAAAAATCGTGTTTATGCATGAGCTAATGAGTCATGCAAGTTTAGTTGAAAGCATTTGCGATGATTCAATTCAATTAAGATTTTCAGGTTACAGTACATATTACGAAATGTGCATATAAGAGCATATTGCAGATGTAGCTCACCGAATGCAGATAGGATATGCTACATTTGAAAGTGCATTTAAGTTGTCTTGTACATTAGAACTCCGTTATAACGACCTCGGTTATAAGCGCATAACTGATCATAAAGTACTGCTATGTACGATACCGTGCGATGCGCTACAGTATTGGATGGTTTTGGATATAACGTACCTCGGATATAACGTACTACATTTTACAGATCCTCTAAGTACGTCATAACGCGATTAGACTTTGGTATGTAGAAACTATCTAGCAAACGGTTCGCTATAAAGCGCCGTTAACATTCAACATTTCACAGACATCTCATCGTCATCTTTATCTACGAACTTCTGTAGCGCCATTTAGTAATTCTCTTGACGTCAGTCGAAGGTCGCTTCCTGATTTGAATCGTAAGCTCCCATTGTCAAATCCAACGAGTCAGTCCGACATATTTCGCGAGATAACAACAGTCGAATGAATCACTGTCAAATTCAATAATATTTTCGTTGTCATTTTAGGGCCTAACACATCGAATGTCTATCTAGTGAGGCGGCGCGCCCTTAGGCCTACTTAGGCACAGCCAGAGCGCTATAGGCCGTACACTCGTACAGTATACGACGTCGCATAGCGATGATCTTGGTCTATAGCCGCCCTGCATCAGGCAACAAGACATCGTCGGCAGTGAACGTGTCAAATTAATCAATTTAGTTGAATGAACTCAAGCACCTACAGTACAGTTAGACATTTTAGGCGAATATAGACTAATGCACGTATCGACTTCTACTAACGCGAGCCTAGTCGTCACTTCAAATATCAAAACAGGCTTCATCCACAACGCCATCGAGCTTTGCTGTTAGGTCTATATCAGAGGCGTAGCTAGGGTGTCCGGCGCCCGGGGACAAACATACTGATGGTGCGCCCTCAAGTTTAGGAAAACCTTGACAAGCAAAAAAGATCTATATCCATACTAACGTATCCGGTGCCTCTGGACAAATCATGCTGGTGACGCCTTCCCATCAACTCCACGACAAGCAAAATCGACGGTCGTCAACACGTACCAAGCGCTCTGACAATTTAGATTCAATCCCGTAATATGCAGCTCATTTAATTTAATTGCAAAACTAAACAATAAATCAAATTAAGAGAAAATTCAATTTTCCATTCAATTCGAAATTTCTAATCAGTGTGTCTGCGTTACGTCACACGCCCAGACTATCGCCGAGTGTACGGCCAGAGTTGAGTGAGGGTCGTGGTTATAAAAAGCCAAGATGCAAGACTGCAAATTTAATATTAACCAAGGCGTACTGGTGTCTCTTTAGACGTTAAGGCTCTGTTTAATAGTAAAGCCTGCATGCATGCGATTTGCAGCAAGCTGTTCTTGCCAACCGTCTTCCCTAGTTTGTCAGAAGAACTATAGACCTATAGGCTAATAATATCACGGTAGATAATCTACTGTGATATTAGTATATAGGCAGGCCATATTAGGCCCTATATAACAGCCGGCTGCACTCACTGAGGCCATGTGTATGGAGGTATGTATACAGTACACTGTAGGCACTTATGCTGCGCTCCTGTTGGGTATATCACAGTCTACGTGATCGACATTGCAATACCTATATTTAGTCAGAATAGCGCTTATAACAGCACATGCAACCAGTGGCGGTTCCAAGATTTCTTGGTGGTGGGGGGTGAAATGAATTCATTAGGAAGTTGGTGTGGGGATGAAAATAGAAGAAACAAATCAATAAACTTTGCCAAAAAGGCTGACAAAAGGGAATTTTATCCCTAATTTTACTACCACTTTTACCGAAAAAATAGGCTGACAAGCAAAGAAGGTCATCCGCAGTTTTTCCCCGTAGTTTTACTAGACTTTTACCCCAAAATAGGTACATACATTTATACAAGACTGAATATATAGTTTCTGCGCGGCTTATATTTGGAGTCAGATGGAATGAACATGCCACACCATTACTGCAAGATCACCTTCATTGGCTTCGGGTCCCTGAACGGATAACTTTCAAACGCTGTTGGCTTACGTTCAGGGTTCTGCACGACCCGTGCTGTCCGCAGTATCTTTCGAGACTGGTACACCGACCCTCACCAATTGACAGACGCTCACAGCTTCGATCAAGATGTCGAGTTCAGCTCGTTATCCCGCACCCATCTAAGACTGCTAAATTTGGGGACCGATCCGTTTCGAGGGGAACCCAATATTGTGAAACTCACTCCCTGAGGACATAACGAGGGAGACCACCCCCGGCCGATTCTTAGCGAAACTCAAGACGAATTTTTTCAACATTTCCTAATATAGCGCTATATAAGTTATTGTTTATTTTATATATATATATATATATATGTGTGTGTGTGTGTGTGTGTGTGTATGTTACGGGCAAAGTGTGAAATAAGGCAATGTTGACATTGCCTGAAACGTTTTGCTAATGTCAACATCTTCCGATTCACACAGGCAATGTCGACATTGAATTGATAAAAAATAGGGAATTTCATGGAATACTATTTATTATTATTATTTATTTATTACAACATAAAAAAGCCTGACAATAAGAAAAGTCATCACCACCCCATTATGACACTTGATGGACAAAAGAAAGGAAAAGAGGTATCAGCGCTGCAAAAATAAGAACCTTCTAAACTTTTTAGGGAGACCCGTCACTAATCTTAATGGGGGAGGGTCAAAAGTTTTTGACATAATTATAGGGGTCACTGAAAGTTGACAGTTGTTGACAAGGAGGAGGGGGCCAAAAATTGCCCAAGAATTGTTGACATAATTAATGGACTGCCCCAATATTGTAATGCGGCGATATCGAGAAACTCGCTAGGAAGCGCACCGATAGCACCAGTAACCCTGTCTACTACAGTCACATCGATGAAACATAATATATACAGTGCTATTCCATCACGAATGAAGATTTTAGGCAAAGTGTGTAGAAAATGTGAGCATATTTCAGCATTGCTAAACAATGCCTAAAAACCTCAGTCAATGTTGACATTGCTTGAGTGAATCGGGAAATTTTGACATTGCCTAAAAATTTCAGGCAATGTCAACATTGCCTGATTTCACACCTTGCCTGTAGCATTACTAGCATATATAAAAGAAAGTCATAGCTTTGCGATAGCCTTAGTAGGAACAAATGCAAAGCAGGAAAACAAAGGCAAACGATATGCGGTCGAAATAACATATAATTAAGCTAGAAACTGAGATTAAAACATACTGGAAGTACAGTATTTACCATTTATGCTGCCAAAACAATCTTTCGTCTTCGTCCAATATTCTAAACTCGAAGGTTCAAAGAACACATCAAATGCTGGGATATGTTGACTCATTCGTTGAGTGTAATTTTCGAGCAGAGACAAACGTTGCGATCGAACGTCGCTAACACTGCGTACAACTTGCGCAGACGATTCGCTGCTAATCAATCTATCGCAAAAGATTTCCAGACTTTCAATAGTTGCCTGATGACACTCGGATTCTTCTTTCAGATTGTCTAGCTCCTTCAAACCCTGCTCTCTAATTGGACTTAGTTCATCTAGTAAAGACTGCGTGCATCTATCGACGAATTCTTTCAACTCATGTCCTCTTCTGGCAATTTCTTTCTCTGCGATTTCCACTCTTGTTCTCTTGTTCTCAGTTTCATCTGTTGTTTTGCAATTTTCTGAATTCTCGCTTTCGTCTCCTCTGGAAAGCCTTTCAAATCCAAGCAGGCGCGTGCAATTTCACTGCGAAAACTCGCCGTTACTTCTTCCATATCTGAGCAATTGTGTGTATTATGTTCTTCGGCAAAGCAGAAAAGACAACTCACTTTTTTGCAATCAATGCAATATATTTCCAACTTCTTTCCCTTGTGATTGTCGCAGAGATCGATATCAACCATTGTCGCATTTTCTTTCTCTGGAGCTTCTAGGGAAATAATCGCGTGTTCTTTCAGCTCTTGAAATCTGCTGTGATCTCGACAACAGCGGATACAAATGTGTTTGCTGCACTGGTTGCAATAGTGAGAAGCTTCTGGAATTTCGACTGCTTCTCCATTAACATCTTCGAGACAGATTTCGCAATATATTGCTTCTTTTGACTTCTTGGCAATTTCTACCAACTTTGTCATAAAAGAATTTATTCGAAGACTTGCTAATCCGTCTTTGGGAATGGCGAAAGTTGTTCTGCACAGCGGACATGGCATGGAATCTTCTTTTGCCAATTTGGTTGACATTTCAATCAGACATTCGAGACAGAATGAATGATTGCATGGAAGCATTCTAGGGTCCACGTACAGTTCAGTGCAAATGCAGCACTCCGCGATTTCTTTGACTTTATCCATTTCTCCGAAAGTCGAGAAAACTTGCTCACATATTTATTGCTTCTACCAAATAAATTCTGAAACAAAACATTAAAACGTGGCCTATGTACGAGTACATTCTCAAAGTTATAAATATTTATTTTTGAAAAAAAGTTTGCACATTTTCGAGTCAGCGCTGGGCTCCGCGCTGACCTCCTTGTACTAGGCAAACAGCGACGTGGGTGGCTCACTCCATTAATTATAATTATAGTGTACTGTAGTTTGCCATTGCTTTTTCTAGACCTGAGTCCGCCTTCGAAGCTTTACGCTGCTATTCATAATTATCTACGCATAAGAAATGATCTCGAGACAGACAGACATCCACGTACAAGTTGTGCTCAACGCTTCTTAACTTCGGTGTTCTAATGGAAATCGGTCACACAACGCCAAGCAGGCCGCACAAAATTGATTAATTACACTGGTCAACAAGGTTTTTGTTTCCTGTGCAATTTCTGGTGTTCCAGGTAGATTTTGTCATGCTGATTACAGGAATAATTTTGAAATTTTCCTATCACGTAAGTTTTTTGAGAAAAAGCTGATTTTAAAATTATAAGAATTTTAAAACCGTGGTTTTCGAGAGCTATCTGAGTTATGGGTATTCAGGTTAGGCAAGAATCTTATGTGACCGTCATAACAGATGTAATATGCACTGCTGGCTCACTTAACTACATGGATTTTGAAAATTAGTATAATTAGGCATGTCCAGACATGCCCAGACGCATATAAACCTGTCTTCAAGACTACATGCCTAGCATGTATTGTTGCTATGGTTACGCAGTCCTATATAAATACCAAGCAGCACTAGGAAGCAGCTGCAGTCTTTCTATTTGATGAGATATAACTGTTTAATTAAAGGCTGTGAATTGAATATATTAACTAATTTAATTAAAGTTTCTGAAATGTCGCGTCGATGTCGCAATAGCAGTGACACGTTCTGCTACATCTGTGGAGAGTTTAAGTTGAAATCACAGAAGCGGAGTATGACAGCAATCATAAAGAAATGATATGAGTTATACTTTGGATGCGAAATTGGCGACCAGGACAAAGTATGGGCACCTCATATATGTTGTTCATCTTGTGCTACCAGTCTGCGAGCTTGGCTTGCAGGTAAGCGTCCATCCATGCCATTCGCCATACCAATGATATGGAGGGAGCAGAATAATCATGTAACGGATTGCTATTTCTGCATGACGAATGTTACAGGATTTTCTTCAAAGAATAGGAAGTCTATTGAGTATCCTAACCTTGCCTCGGCAATGAGACCAGTTCCACACGACGAGAGTCTTCCTGTTCCAACCCTCCCGAGTTTTGGACACTGGAGGACGAGGACGAGCATGCAGAGACAGATGAAATGCTGCAGATAGTTGATGATTCAGCTACGGAAGACCCAGAGTTTGAGCCATCGACATCCAGCAATCCTCATTTGATTTCTCAGGCAGAGCTCAATGATCTGGTCAGAGACTTAGATTTGTCAAAAAATCAAGCAGAATTGCTTGGATCTAGGTTGCAAGGATGGAATCTGCTCTCTCCAGGTACAAAAATTTCAGTATTTCGTAAACGGCATGAAGACTTGACTCGTTTCTTCAAAAAATCGACAGTCTTACTTTTTGCATTGACACTGATGGATTGCTTTCTGCTTTCGGCTGTAAGCACAATCCATCCGAATGGCGACTTTTTGTTGACTCTTCGCTGTTAAGTTTAAAGGCTGTTTTGCTGTACAATGGCAATTCATACCCTTCAGTACCCATTGGACATGCTGCTTACATAAAGGAAACATATGAGAACATGCAGCTGCTATTGAAACACATAGAATACTTGAGATACAACTGGAATATATGTGGAGATCTGAAAGTAGTTGCAATTCTACTCGGTCTGCAGCTAGGCTACACCAAGTACTGCTGCTTTCTTTGCGAGTGGGACAGCCAAGCTAGAGGTTCACATTATGTGAGAAAGGTCTGGCCACCTCGCAGGGACTTGGTTCCAGGACAGAAGAACGTTAAACATGATCCTCTCGTTGATCCGAAGAACATTTATCTCCCACCTTTGCACATCAAACTTGGGTTAATGAAAAACTTTGTCAAAGCAATGAACAAAGAAAGTGAAGCCTTTACATACTTACGACAGAGGTTTCCACGCACCAGTGATGCTAAAATAAAAGAAGGTGTTTTTGTTGGCCCACAGATTCGAGAGATGCTCAAGGACAGTCACTTTGAGGGCCTTCTGCAGGGTGCCGAGCATGTTGCCTGGACAGCCTTCAGGGATGTTGTTGCTAACTTTCTGGGCAACTACAAGGCGCCAAACTATGTTGAACAAGTTGGAAATCTGCTACAAGCTTACAACGCAATGAAATGCAACATGTCACTGAAGATACACTTCCTTCATTCTCACTTGGACTTCTTCTTCCCGGACAATCTCGGCGCCATCAGTGATGAACATGGTGAAAGATTTCACAAAGACATTGCCAGCATCGAGAAACGCTACCAGGGAAAGTGGAGTCCGTCTATGCTCGGAGACTACTGTTGGTCACTGATACGTGAAGCACAGGACAGTGACTACAAACGAAAATCTACAGCAAAACATTTCTAATTTTCTCATGTCTTGTCATTATTGCCTAGATCCTTCTGTAGGATTATGTTGCAGAAGACGTTACAGTACTAAATGCTAAATTGTCGATTTCTTAAAAACCTTACGTGATACAGAAATTCTAATTGCATATTTGTGTTCAGCAAGTCAAAATCTATTAGTTTCACCAAAATTTGTAGAGGAAACAAAAACTTGCATAAAATTTGTTGACCAGTGTTATTGACCGATAAAATAATTAGAGGAATAACGAGTAACGAGGCAAGTTTGGACATTTAAATTTTAGACAATATGGCAGTCTGCCGTCCTAGTTAGATGAATATCAGACGAGAGAATATGAAAGTCGTTTCGAAAGACAGTCATTGTGTAAGTTGAACTAGCGCCATTGTATGAGAACCGAACGTCGTCATAGGAACCTGGTGGATTTGCTACAATGATTTTTGCCACGTAACCTGGTAGTATGGGTTAAAATAGTGTCTTAATCAATGGCTCGCAACTCTGCAGGGTCTATAATTTTTCATCTTCTAAATGCCTGTGAAATAACAGGCCAATGTAAGAATCGCACAAATGACATCAAAATGGTTCAAAACGTAGTTATGACTGCGATGATGAGGCGATTATCACATAGCTTCATACAATCAAACCAACTTCAATTAATTTATAAAGGACATTTTCATGTACTGCTAATTTCTGCACAAACTTGCGAACAAGAATATCGGATAAATCTCTGCATCCCCTTGTCTTTTTCAACTACTATTATATAAACAAGAACGAAGCTTAAATAAATTACGAAGAAACTTATTTTAACTTGTTTTTCGAAACCTCAAGATTGAAAGCTCGTAAAAATGATGGAGCTCAGGCTCTTAAGAGCTTCAAACCATCGAGCTTTCCTATACTCTAGTCTAGGCATGTTCAGGGTGCGATTTGTGACTGGAGCAGTGGGGGAATATTTGGGGGGAAAAGAGTTTGGGGATGCAGTTGTTTGGGAAATGTAGCAGTGGGGGATATAGCGGTGAATGGATGTAGCAGTAGGGGGGATGCAGTTGGGCAGTGGGGGGAAATCTCCCCTTCACCTCTGCAAATCGCACCCTGGGCATGTTTAAATAATTTTAGTTTCCTTAAACCAGTGCTTTTCAACCATAGTCTCCACACCCCACTGGTTGTGTACCTAAGAAACTAAGGACCTCCCACTATGATTGTACCGCGTAGCAGAGTAAACCTAATGACTAGTTAAATAGTCATACTCATCACGTCGTTCAAACTTCTAACTTCAAATAATTTTATTTCATTCTATTGTTAGTAGTGCATGAACGATTTGTTTCTGTGAGTTAACTTTCAATTAATTTATGCGTAAATCACGTAACTAATTACTAATTATATTGTAATTCCATAATTGACTAAATCACGGCCCACTTAATTTTTTTGATGCCCACAGGTGGGGCATGTGTCCCAGGTTGAGAAAGAGGGCTTTAGACGAATGCTAAATTATCAATTAGTGATCCGTCTAGACACTAATTCGAGACAGACTCCAATTAAAGAAAGTCGTAAACAGTACAATTGACATCAGTTCAATATCCGTATTCTACATCGCGGACATCACGTCAGGACCTGTGTTTACATGATTATGGTAGGTTCTATTGTCCAGAATTTGGATCACCACCAATTAAATTCAGTTAATATGCAGGATCTTTAATTAAATATAAGTGATTGCCAAAAGTTATCGTAGAGTTTGCGATTATGTAGTCCATTATAATGCTGAAGTTTGCTGTTTGAAATCTGTATCGCGTCAATTAACTATGATCACCGCTTGTATATAGGATTTGCTTAGACTATGAGGGGAATCAAGATAGCTTGTACTAGTTGAAGATACACGTTGATTTGTATGCAACTTGGATCTTAGGGTAACTCCCTACATTAATACAAGCATTGATGCTAAACCGTATTCGAACCAGCGGCGTAGCATGGGGTGGGGTCGTGGGGTGGTCCGCCCCGGAAAGCACAGTCAGAGACAGTATTTTTAGGAGAAAAAGAACCATTTTTTAAATCCGAAATTTTATACCAAATGAGTTTCTAACCCGTTGAACACCACGGGCTGCTTTAGTGGTGTTCAGAGGCCTGCCGGATAGGCATGATTGGGCAGTAATACGTAGTTCATGGGAGAATTAAAGCGTCTCATTGGTAGAGATTGGCACACAGTGAAGATCAGAATTAATAGGGATAACAGTATTTTAATAGTAAATACCATATATCGAAAATGCTAGCATACCAATTTTATGCCAAAGCATACATTTCGTCGGATATTACCAAAATACGGACGACAAATATTTTAGGCTAAATATTTATGTTGTATTTTAACACGTTGACTGCGATGCGATTGATTGCTGGGGCGCGGCTGGTGTCGAATGCGTTCACGCGTGACCAACGTGAATACCGCTAGATTATTTTCAAGACACAATCACGTTAGACGCCTGTAAAGGAAAATATTTTGAAGCAGATGCGTTTCGAGGCCATCTGTTACTAGTATCATGTTCTCTTTACTCAGGTATGCACCAATTCATAGGAAAAATGCCGGTGCCCTGTAAGGTGACGGAACAATAGTTAGCTGAACTTAGCTCAACAATGGCGAGTGGAGAAA
Organism: Metaphire vulgaris; assembly: GCA_018105865.1. Lineage (NCBI taxonomy): Eukaryota > Metazoa > Annelida > Clitellata > Crassiclitellata > Megascolecidae > Metaphire > Metaphire vulgaris. Next base: position 75,218 of record JACLAT010000091.1, read on the forward strand.
TTACTGCCATAAAATGGAAACAATTTCAATTTAAATTCCAGCCTTTATTATCTGGTCCAAATGCCTCCCTCACACCCGAGCCAAAAATTGTCCGCTTCACTGGATGGAAGACTTGACAATGCAAGCCACGTAATTACATCGTAGCAGGAATTCTCCGGGTGTACGTTTATACGACGCGTCAGGGAGGATTATAATTACGAGGCTGTGGTTGAGTATATTGTGGTTTTTTGAACAAATGTTTATAGGACAAATATTCATACATTTTCCATAGAATACGCCTTTTTGATTGGTCACTCATTCTAGTAGCCAAAGGAAGCAGGAGAATGATTCCAAGATCCACATAAGCTAAATTATTTTGCATTGAACTAAGGACGTCATATGACGTCCCTAGCGCCCTGAGAAACCAAAATAAGGACGTCAGTTGACGTCCCTAGCGCTCAACGTGTTAAATGATAATTTCTTTTAACGTTAAATATATTTTATATTTTATTTATGCGCAGCCTGAATATCTTTTCTAATTTTGCATTTTTCGATCAGTAATCTCAGTAATGAGACAGACAAGGCCTACATACATGGCAGTTCTCTCTCTCTCTCTCTCTCTCTCTCTCTCTCTCTCTCTTTCTCTCTATCTTTAACTCTCTCTTTTAGAGAGAGATAGAGACAGAGACAGAGACAGAGACGGAGACAGAGACAGAGACAGAGACAGAGACAAAGACAAAGACAAAGACAAAGACAGACAGAGACAGAGAGACAGAGAACAGAGTCAGACACAGAGAGAGAGAGAGAGAGAGAGAGAGAACTTGCCAATGCCGATGGCAAAAGCTAAATTTTGAAAGCGTTATTAATAACTTTGCCGAAAGAAAAGCGCGGAAAGTTTTCGTTGTAAATTTTCAAACGATTTGATGCATTTCTGCAGTTCCTTTTATAGATGAACGAAGTCGCTGACCTGGCTCACAAATTCTGAGTGTCTAAGCTATGCATGACTGCCAAAAAGAAAACGAATTTAAAAAATAAATGATCTCTGCCTCGAAATCAGAGAAGGCCCCAAATCTGTAAATTCTTGACTCAAACAAAAAAAGACCCAAGTTACAATAGCTACAGTGTACCTTCTCCGTTTCCATCTTCGTTATCATCTACATGTACAACACGGATAGAACCGTGGTTTTTACACAGCGGGGAGGTCAAATGCAATGTAGACAATGCAAAGCACTTAGAACAGCGGTGAACAACTCTGGGGTTGAGTAAATTAGCTTATCCAGCGTTACTGCAGCAAATAATTATTACAAGACAACGTTACGAACAACTATGATCAATTCATATGTTTCAACTAATATTCAAGCATTTGAATGATCTCTTTAATCCTGGTTTTCGTATGAACCTTAAGGTTTTCAAAGGTCATCATCTAAGGTTACGTATCTTTCTGGAAAAAACGGGTTATTTAATTTCATTTATTCAGCGATACAACGTCTATTATGTCAGCAAGGGTTACTAGGAACTATGATTTTGCCATTAGGCCCTGCGGATAAATCAGACGACACTTGTGACACCGTGTCTGCCATTTTGACAAACAGGCGCCACTACTTGTCTGCATTTTAATTATGTTTGAGACAATTGCATAACAAACGCTCAATTTGCATTGAGGATATAGGCCTAATCATCGTTAATCACAATTTGAAGACATCAAATCAACGATGTAATATGCAATTACCTTCATGTGCTCTGGATCCAATGACCAATTTGACATCCTGACTTTTTAACCATACACGACAAACTGTCATCAACAAGGTTTACAAGGGTTGCTTTATTGTCTATGTGGTTTTAACGACCCCTACGGCCTACACTTGTGACTTCAATTAGATCCCTGTAGGATGAATAATTATTATTAATTATCCGACAAACAACGCACTCATCAACCGAACATTCGGTGAATTGAAGCAGACGGAATTTTAATATATGAAATAAACCACTAATTGAAGCAAACGCTCAATTGCTGACTAAAAGGATTACATTGAGACTTCTGCTTAAAATCTGAACGACGCCATATAATTAGACAATTATTCAATTAATTATACAGTACCGTTCTGTCAGAGATGTCCATGGGCTTGGTTAACCCATGGGTTGGGTTGGGTTGGATTGACCTGGATTGGGTCAGAATTTACCATATTTATGGTGGGTTGGGTCAGAAAATAAGTCATGGTTTAAGAAATTTCAATGTATTACGGCGGGTTAGGTTTGGTTGAGCAGTGTTTTATCCAGGCCTGTTAGAGGGGAGATCCCCCCCCCAAAGCGTCAACAACCCCCCCCCCTACACACACAAAAAACATCAGCACTTACACAAATTTTGCATTAAACTGTGTATTTTCTCCTCCAGCCAAGTCAATCCCCTAAGGCCTCAATTTCCCCCAAAGGCCTGGAGTCTGGATAAAACACTGGGGTTGGGTCAAGTAACCTATTTGGCGGCCTGAGTTGGGCTGAAGATTTGCTTGGTTGGGTTGAGTTCTAAAAATGGACCCACGGTCACCTCTGCGTTCTGTTGGTCTACAGGTAATTGCGGAAGGTTTAACTGTATCTACAAATTTGTCGGTTAATATCCCTCGATTGTTAAGATTTAGGCCTATGATTGTGTGCTTCTTTCAGAATATGCATTTTAGCAAATTGTCTGAGGATTTTACTAATTAAGAAGACAAGCATCTATGATATCTGCCTCTTCACAACACCTAACAGGAACTATTCATACAATCGAATGCACAGGAATCTAAATATAAATAGTAGAACACCACACTCTCCAATGGGCACCAAGCCTTTAGCAGAATCATTGTGTGCTGATATCTTCATTAGATAGTTTAACTCTTCGACTCTCAAATTCCATTTAGATTCCAATTAACCCGCAGCTTCGAAATAATTGTCTAAAGTGCAATTCTATTGGCTTATATAATAATAGCCAGATATACAGTTTGAACGTGGAAAAATCTGTGGTAGTTTGTCGATGGAAGGAGTGGCTATAGCTGGCGAATACACTTGTCAGGTGAGAACCCGTGGAAAGGGCATCCACGAGAATGGCTGGTCCACTCCATAGTCCATACTATTGAAGGGACAACAGATGCCGTAGCACTAGCTAAGGCGGTCAATGTGTGACGTATATGACGTGAAGCTGCAGCAGAAGTGGCTGTGGTCTTCTAACACTGGATGCTGGAGACGAGGAAAAAGTGTGTCAAGGTCCACAATCAATATTCTATAACAGTTTTAATTGCAGGCTCATGATAAAACAATCTAAGCAGAGCTGTGAATGTTATATACAGTACACACATTATTTATTCTAGACCTTCTCTGGGGGGAATCCCCCCCACCCAAGTTTGAAATCCCCTTCCAATTTTGACATTTTGGCAAGTAGTATGACCTCCCAATGTCTGTTCTCCACCAAAAATGTTAAACTTCCCCCAATGTCTAGGTGGCTAGAATAAACACTTAGTACAAAGAATGTCCTTAGAATATGTAATGTGGCATTTGTGTAGCGCCTCTTATATTAAATTATACTCAGATAATAATAATAATAATAATAATAATAATAATAATAATAATAATAATAATAATAATAATAATAATAATAATAATAATAATAATAATAATAATAATAGGATATCCACCAATACTATTATGCAACGTTTTAAAATATTATGTTCAAGAGGGATCTCATTTCCACATAATATTATTGATTGACAAGAATTTCAGCATTTCAAATTTTCACCTCGCCCACGCGATCAAGGCACGAATTGGAATGACGCACTGACGCAGACTTTGAGAGTTAATGCTTCAGCAGAAACTTTTAGATTTTCTTAGGGTTTCTACATTTATGCCACAATTTTTTAAAGAAAAAAACTACTCGTCGACCCATTTAATTTAATCCTGGCTCCCCTAAATATCTTCGTGGTGCCTGGCAGTGTTTAATCTATACTCTGACCTCCGGGGGGGGGGGGCTGACAAAGCCGTGGGGAGTCAGCTAGGGTGCTGCTGTTAGTTGATGTAGTATGCCCAAAACCTTCCGGGGGGATTTGAAATTTCCGAGGGAGAAGGACAATTTTCCCCTCTGGAAACGGCCGAGATTAAATCCTGGTGCCTGGTAGGCTACTTTAACTCGGAAGTTGAACTCTGCTTCTACCCAATGTCTATCGAGAACGAAAATAACTCCGCCTTGGTAACCTATAAATAGGCCCCTACCGTCGGTCTCTCCGACAGAACGCATTTGCAGTCATCATCGTTCGGTGATTCTCCGCTGCAAGGCGACGTTGAGAAGACGAAAGAATTTATTCAGAGGAGTAAGAAACGCGTGTATCTACAAATGTAAATTCATCGCTATTATTTAATACTAGGTGTTTACCCGTCAAAAATGACGGGGGAGATTGGCTGTTTTATCACCCGATTTTGCGCAACTGCAATAGCATTTTGCGCAATTAATTTCCCTAACTCGCCGCCTTTTCCTGCAACCGAGTTAACGCCCATTCGCATGAATTTTCTGAAACTTGATAGTCAACGTAAGTGTAATGATTTGGCAGTGTCGAACGACATGCAGTGCTTGATTCTCTTGTTTGCTGTGCTGCTTTTTCACGCCGAGCAACAGCCTGCTACTCATTCTCACTTGATTGTCGGAAAGCTCGTGAACGCTGGACTTTTTTGTTTTGCACAGAGGGTTATAAATAGGAATAAAAAAATCTAAACAATGGTGCAAACCTCATCTTCTTAGCTATTATATAGCCTGAGATATAGCAAATTCAAAAAAATTACGAAACTTTCTCAGAATTCAAAACTCGCGAAATTCACAGATAACACTTATGTTCAAACATTGGGGTTATCGGGTTAGAATTGATAGATCTTTGCCAAATGTCAACCGATTTTCAAACCTTTTGGTTTATTTTGTTCCTCTGGCATCCCTTTACAACTTTTCCGCTGACCAAAGTGGGGTTACCGCTGAAAATATTTTGCTAGGGGGCTTTAAAATATTTTGGGGGGAGATGGTGATATTTTAGGCGTAAAGTGGACTCTACTCCCAATTTTTTTGTTTTGCACGGACGGTTAGAAAGAGGAATAAACAATCTAAACAATGGTGCAAACCTCATCTTTTTAGCTCCTATATAGCCTGAGATATATCAAATTTAAAACGCTACAGCAATCATTTCTGAAGAACGCTTTTCCAAAAATTAAATCCCCAGTACGGTGACGGCGTCTGAAAATTTAATCCCCACTTGAAGGGTTAAATTTTAAAAAATAGGTATTAAGGCTAGGAAGGAATAAATATGTATAATAACGGGGGCAGGGCATTTGGAGAGGGAAGGGAGGTTTGGGAGGAGGAAAGTGGGTTGTACGGGTTTTCGGAGCAGCGTTGTGTAGGTTTGGGAACGGGGTTTGTGGCCGTAGGTTTGGGAACGGGGTTTGGGGCCGGTGGGGTAGGGCGAGCGGTGATGGGTTGGAGCCGGGGCGATTGGGAAAGAGATGGTGAGAGGAAATGGGGTTGAGAGAGGGATGGTGAGAGGAATGGGAACGGGGGTTTGGGGCCTGTGGGGTAGGCAGGGCAGGTATGGGTTGGGGCCTGGGGCGATTGGGAGAGGGATGGGGAGAGGGAGAGGAAGGGGGACGGAGATTTGGGTCCGAGGCGGGAATGGGTTGGGGCCTGGGCGATTGGGAAGAGGAATGGAGTGAAGGAAGGGGACGGGGTTTAAGCTGCAATTAAGACGCTTCGCTAAACGCTCCGTTGATAAACACAGTTTTGATTAAACAATATTTGGTTGTCAATGACAACAGCGTCTTGCAATATATGCCGTGTTGCCGTCGGACGGACATCGATAATTATATATATAGACAACATTCATTCTGAAAGCAAGTCTATAATATAGCCTACCCCACTCTTCAAAAACCGGCTGAACAATTAGTTAATGTCTAAATTCTTAATAACTAATAGGTGCTTATATATATATATATATATATATATATATATATATATATATAGTATAATGTATAATATATTTTCCAATGTAGATCACGGGTGATCATTGGTGGCAATTCAGAATGAAGGTGATACTTTATCTCGCTATCGTTGCTGCCATAGCAACCGTTGCTATGGGACATGTAACAGGCCCTCTGTTAATTGGAACTTGCTTGTGCCTCAATGGCAACGGTGTCAATGTTCGTAGGACAGGTAAGACTGCTTCTGTTCTGTTTTGTGCATTAGCATTTTCTCGACTTTTTGAAAATAGCGCATAAATTCTACGCAATCCCAAGAATAACTTCAGTAACAGATTCTATTATCAACAATCGTTCGCCTTAAAAGTTAACATAGGGCCTACGGATAATCTATGGGCATCAGAATGGCGCCAGAAAAATCATAATATTACTTGTAGCACTTGCAGTAGGCGTTCATAACATCGCCGACGACCGAAAACAGAGTCCCAGACTACACTTTTCTCTGTTAATTTAGAAGTCAGAGTCTGCACCATTGAATTTGTATATGATTTGGCGGTTCTTTCTAGTGTTATCTGACTAACACAAAATCAACAATCAGACAATTGTTTGTTCTGACACTTAATGCCATCCCTAAAATACATTATTTGAATATTGATTCATCCACAGGGCGAGACGACGCTTGGGAGTAGCTCGGTTAAGTAAGCAAACAAGTAAGTAAAATTTCGTGAATTTATAAAGCGCTTTGGTTAGTAGAGAGTAGTATAAACGTACAGTAGTTACGTATTCTTAGGCGCCTAGCCATTCTTAAAATAGCTATGGGAAAGGTGAATGATCAGCCACCCAATGGTCAATATATTGTACTGTATCCGAAGGGCAGTGAGGCGGTTATCGGCGGAACCGCTGCATGCCTGCAGTGGCGTAGCTAGGCAAAGTGCCGCCTGGGGCGAAAATAAAAAGTGCCGCCTTTTCGCGGCGGAAAATTTTCAAAATTTCCTGGTAAAAACCTTACCAATCAAGTCTTTAAAAAAGTCTGACAAGCAAAAAACTTTATGAAGTCTCTAAAAATGTCTGACAAGCAAAAACACCCTACTAAAGTCTAATAATTATAAAAAATTAGGAAATTTCGGAAATGCCGCCCTAGGGCAAGTGCCGCCGGTGGGCGCTTTGTCCCTCGGCCCCCACGCTACGCCACAGCATGCCTGAAAGCTTCGTAGTCACGACGAAGTCGTGCCAGCGGATAACCTCGATGATCCGCAAACACCCGATCACGTGAAAGTCTTCCAGCGGTCTCACGTCTTCAGAAAGTAAGGCCCAGCACGAGGGCAAGTTACGTGGAGATCTTGAGATAGTTATTTATCCTTCCAGATTCTGCTCATTGGGTACTTGACTGGTGATGCTAGGCGTATGCGACTCTTCACGTCCTCATTGCAGTGTCCATCTGATGGCTGGCTGTTCCCAAGATTTATGTCCTCATTGCCAGTGGCGTAACGTGGGGGGGGGGGCACTTTGTTGACAGCCCCCCGGGCGGGGGGGGCCCGAAGAGGGGTCTAAGCTAGGGTTAGGTTAGGGTTAACTCTAACTTAACCCTAGAAATGATGTGCTGACGACCTTTTTTTGCTCGTCAGGATGAAAAAGGAGAGGCGATAACGTTTTTTTTGCTCGTCAGCTCGAAACTCTGGGGCCCCCATGGCAAAGATGCCCCCCGGGCCCCCAAAAGTCACGCTATTCCACTGCTCATTGCAGTGTCCATCTGATGGCTGGCTGTTTCCAAGGCTTAGGAAGCGTTCGGTTAATTCTACGACGTCCTGGACGATGAGTAAAGGTGCATGTTCACAGCAAGATCTGAACCTTTGAATTAGTACAGCTGGTATGGACACGTCAACAGAATGGATGAAAGGAGAGTGACAGGAGACTACCATACAAAACACTACACTCGAATAGAAGGAAATAAAGGAAGAGGAAGGCCCACGAAAGTGTTTGGACAGCATCAGAGAAGATTTGAACATAAACGGAATTTTAATTGTAGAAGGAAGATGATTAACAGAAGATAGAACTTCTTGGAAACATTGGTTCTCGCACAGGGCAAAACCCTCCTGAACCACTTTGAACCTTGTTACTATTTAGTTATTTAGTGTCTAGCTATTGCCGCTATAGAGTAGGTTAAAAAAACAAGATGATGATGATGATGATGATGATGATGATGATGATGATGATGATGATGATGATGATGATGATGATGATGATGATGATGATGATGATGATGATGATGATGATGATGATGATTCCTAAATATATTCCTACATAACCAAGTATCGTTTGCTCTATGAATTTGAGTCTATAGTGTTCCAATCAGAGATAACGGCTCCCAAGTCTATACAGTTTTACTCTAAACTTTGAGCAGTATTCGCAAGGTTGGGTTTATATTAAAAGACTAGGTGTTTACCCGTTAAAAATGACGGGAGAGATTGGCTGTTTTACCACCCGATTTTGCGCAAATGCAATAGCATTTTGCGCAATTAATTGTCCTTAACTCGCCGACTTTTCCTTCAACCGAGTTAACGCCCATTCGCATGAATTTTCTGAAACATGATAGTCAAGGTAAGTGTAATGATTTGGCAGTGTCGAACGACATGCAGTGCTTGATTCTCTTGTTTGCTGTGCTGCTTTTGCACGCCGAGCAACAGCCTGCTACTCATTATCACTTGATTGTCGCAAACCTCGTGAACGCTGGACTTTTTTTGTTTTGAACGGACTCATAGAAAGAGGAATAAAAAAGCTAAACAATGGTGCAAACCTCATCTTCTTGGCTCTTAAACAGCCTGAGATATAGCAAATTTTAAAAAATGGAAACTTTCTCAGAATTCAAAACTTTCGCGAAATTCACCGATAATACTTATGTTCAAACATTGGGGTCATCGGATTAGAATTGATAGATCTTTGCCAAGTGTCAACCGATTTTCAAACTTTTTAGTTTATTTTGTTCCTCTGACATCCCTTTACCAGCTTTGCCGCTGACCAAAGTGGGGTTACCGCTGAAAATATTTTGCTAGGGGGCTTTGAAATGTTTTGTGGGGGAGAGGGTGATATTTTAAGCCGTAAAGTGGACTCTGCCTACATTTTTTGTTTTGCACGGACGGTTAGAAAGAGGAATAAACAATCTAAACAATGGTGCAAACCTCATCTTTTTAGCTCCTATATAGCCTGATATATAGCAAATTTAAAACGATACAACAATCATTTCTGAAGAACGCTTTTCCAAATATTAAATCCCCAGTACGGTGACGACGTCTGAAAATTTAATCCCCAGTTGAGGGGTTAAATTTTAAAAAATAGGTATTAAGGCTAGGAAGGAATAAATATGTATAATAACGGGGGTAGGGCATTGGGGGAGGGAAGGGAGATTTGAGAGGAGGAAAGTGGGTTGTACGGGTTTTCGGAGCAGCGTTGTGTAGGTTTTGGAACGGGGTTTGTGGCCGCAGGTTTGGGAACGGGGTTTGGGGCCGGTGGGGTAGGGCGGAGCGGTGATGGGTTGGGGCCGGGGCGATTGGGAAAGGGATGGTGAGAGGGAATGAGGGTTTTGGAGAGGGATGATAAGAGGGAATGGGAACAGGGGTTTGGGGCCTGTGGGGTAGGCGGGGCGGGTATGGGTTTGGGCCTGGGGCGATTGGGAGAGGTTTGGGGAGATGGAAAAGGGGTTGGGAGAAGGAAGGGGGTTGGGAGAGGGAAGGGTAACGGGGGTTTGGGGCCTGTGGGGTAGGGTGGGGCGTGTATGGGTTGGGGCCTGGGCGGGGATGTGTTGGGCCAGGGCGATTAAGAGAGGAAAGAGGGGTTGGGAGAGGAATGGGAATGGGAACGGGGTTTGGGGCCTATGGGGTAGGGCAGGGGGGTATGGGTTGGGGCCTGCGGCCAGGCGGGGATGTGTTGGGGCCGGGGGGCGATTGGGAGAGGGATGGGAAGAGTGAAGGGGATTGGGAGAGGGATGGTGAGAGGGAATGGAAACGGAGGTTTGGGGCCTATGGGGTAGGCGGGGCGGGTATGTGTTGGTGCCTGGGGCAATTGGGAGAGGCTTGGGGATAGGGAAGAGGGTTGGGAGATGGAATGGGAACGGGGTTTGGGGCCTGTGGGGTAGGGTGGGACAGGTATGGGCTGGGGCCTGGATGGGGATGTTTTAGGACGGGCGATTGGGAGAGGGATGGGGAGAGGGGAAGGGGATTGGGAGAGGGATGGGGAGAGAGAAGGGTAAGAGGGTTTGGGGCCGGGGTGGGAATGGTTGGGTCCTGGGCGATTGGGAGAGGGATGGGGTGTAGGAAGGGGGACGGGGGTTTAAGCTGCAATTAAGACGCTTCGTTAAACGCTCCGTTGATTTTAATACATTTTTGATTAAACAATATTTGGTTGTCAATGACAACAGCGTCTTGCAATACCCGCCGTGTTGCCGTCGGACGGACCGTCCGTCCGCCGGACATCGAGAATTATATATATAGATAGTTATGAGCTTTTGTAGGGCATGTCGGCGAAATATGTAGAAACTCATAACATTTTATAGAGTTGAAAAATCGTTGAATGTCTCTATATTGTGTGACTATCAATATGCTTAGCCATAATTATGCATGCATAGCGGCTGCGTTAATTGGACGTTTGACGTTGTACAGTAAATATAAATGCAGTACGACGATCACTACCTTCAAATGTCAAGTTGGTTTGTTCTATTCAGCCTGTGGAACTATACTGGGAACAGCCAACAGAGGTAGCTGCTTTCGTTATAATGTAGGAAGGGAATGGTGCACTTTGAATGGACAGAGCTACGAATTCTACTATATTTCGTATGGTACCAACGTAAGCATCATCCTGTTTGGCTTTTACACAAATAAATATAATTAGTTACAGCAATCTAACCTTTTAACCATTGATGGAGAAATAGTGAACAACAGTGTTTTCGTCACACATTGATTTGAAAGTGAATTTGTTAGATTGTTGAAATCGCTATTGATTCAATTTGACCTTAATATTCAAAATAATAAATCTCTGATAGCATAGTCATAGAAATAAGAGGCGGATCTAGGGTATTCGGCGCCCGGGACAAAGTGTAAGTTGGCGCCCCCTAACATAGCTGACAAACAAAAAAAGGTCCTCACATCGTTTTCGGCGCCCCTCAGCTCTCTCTTCATATAGTGCTGACGAGCAAAAAAAGTTCTCACGCGTGTTTCTTCTACTTTACTGGGCATTTCACCTACCTAAATATCTGATTTTGGCGCCCCTCACCTCGGCGCCCGGGTACATATGTACCCCCTGCCGCCTTAGATCCGCCTCTGATAGAAATACTAACGAGAAACTATTTTTTTTGTTTTCAAACAGGGAGGCTGGGTGGCAGGAAATTTTCTGAATAAGGGTGAATATTTCAACTGTGGATGATTTCATGTGAAGGAACAGCTTCTCTTTCACAAAGGACCAGTCGGGCAAAGCGACATGTAACACCAACAGCTATAGATTTCAAACTGTTATGCTAAGCATTAAATTTCGGAAAATCCGTGTCAAAATTCAAGATTTACTGATGATATGCTAATGCTAATAATTATGTCCAGGGTTTAATCTAGGCCGTTTCCGGTGGGGGGAAAATTGCCCTCTCCCCCGGAAATTTCAAATCCCCCGGAAATTTTGGCATACTACATCAACTTACAGCAGCCCCCTAGTAGAATTCCCTCGGCTTTGTCAGTTTCCCTCCCGGCTTTGTCAGTTCCCCCGGAGTCCAGAAGTCTAGATTAAACACTGGTTATGCCAAGACAGGATTTAATTACGTTTTAGTTAAGCAGCAATTCATTGTTAGGCTTTATGGAAATTAAGTGCTTAGTAATTGCTAATTTTTTGCCTAATAAATTAGTAGGTACTGCAAATGTTAAGCTGCGCAATCTGCGTGTTAAGAACCTTATGCAGAAAAAACTCATCTTGTCACCAATGCCACGATGCTATTGCTGAAACATATTTGAGGAAAAAAATCACATATGCATATACCACGTTCAACTTAACACTAGAAGGACCAAGTGCGTCAATTGACGCAATTGACATTTTTGATTAATGCCATGGTCAGAGTTTACATCGGAAAATTCTGAAAAAAATTGACTTTTCCTCTTTCGACCCAAGCTATAAGAAATTGCAGCATTTGCGTCAATTGACGCACGTGGGCCTTCTAGGTATAAAAAATTCCGGTCCTTCTAGTGTTAATCTTAGACAGATCAGCCTGTGCAAATTCCGAAAAAAATATTGGGCGCAAAGATTATACTGGAAACAGATTTTGTTTCTGGGAATAGAGCCTGTGACCTAAATTAAATCAAGTAAGCCCCTAGGCTACTCTAATTCCGAGTCTGGTCAAACTTTGTCCAGCACGTCCAGATCTTGAGCTATAATTCATCTATAGTTTGGCAAACGTTTGGTAGATTGGCACACATATAGTATTCTACAGTGTTTTATGGCAACATTCTAGCAACCCCGCCAATATCTACTGTACACTGTATACCCTGTCTTCTAGATAAGAGCTTGCAATGCTCATCCGTGCCAGCAAGCATCCTTTTGCATGAATGGTCATGGTTGAGCAAGTGAGCTGGTAGCAGCAGTTTCTATATGGGTTATATAAGCTTATGGGTTGACCAAAGTCTGTCATATAGGGCTACTACAAACGGGTAGTTGAGATTGTTCCAATCATTGGGGCACATTTTCTACGTCCGTGGTAAATACACCCATTGATGTCAGAGCAAGAACCTGATAAAAATAAAAGTGCCGATTGAATACAAGTAATATTTTACAAGTAAAGTCGGAGAGCAAGAGGGCGGTTGGGCAATTCATGTCTGCAGCACTTTGCGTATTATGATATTAATAATAATTATGCACTTTTATAGTGTAATTTCTAATTCTAAAAGAATCAATCGATGGTACTTCAAATTCATCAGCAAAAGACCAGGTCATTCCAGGAATCAGTGTAGGCCTAGTCGTCACCAGGGCGCGATTTGTAGGGGAATGGGGATTTCCCTCCCACTGCCCAACTGCATCCCCCTACTGCTACATCTCCCACCACTACATCCCCGCACTGCTACACTTCCCCAACAACTACATCCCCTCCAAGCTCGACATATCCCCCACTGCTCCAGGTCACAAATCGCACCCTGGTCGTTACACAGTGGTACAGGGACAGAAAACAATATTGTCATTTGTTGTGCCTATGGTTTGACGTGGGCCGAAAGTATCATCACTCATAGGCCTACTGATATTTCTGCACGTCATATGTTAGGCCTAATGGATTTAGAAAAACGAGCAAATCGAAAATCGTGTATCGTCATCTTGAACGTCAAATTATATTATTAACCCTGAAAATGCATTGAAAACTTTAATTACTACAGGGTCTGGATAATAACGTCGTGTGGGCAACCGGGGTGCGGACATTCTCCCCTGGACATAATCACCCGGACATTATCCCTCCCCGGACATATCCCCCCGGCAAAGAAGTAATGAACAATGTAAATCAATATCATAGATCTTAATTTTGCTGTCAGTATCGTTTAGCACGTTGACTGCGATACGATGGATTCCTGGGACGCGGCTGGTGTCGAATGCGTTCGTGCGTGACCAACGTGAATGCCGCTAAATTATTTTCAAGGCACAATCACGTTAGACACCTGTAGGGGAAAATATTTTGAAGCAGATGCGTTTAGAAGCCATCTGTTACTAGTATCATGGTCACTTTACTCAGGTATGCGCCAATTCATAGGAAAAATGCCGGTGCCCTGTAAGGTGACGGAACAATAATTAGCTCAACAATAGCGATTGGAGAAATTACTGCCATAAAATGGAAACAATTTCAATTTAAATTCCAACCTTTATTATCTGGTCCAAATGCCTCCCTCACACCCCGAGCCAAAAATTGTCCGCTTCACTGGATGGAAGACTTGACAATGCAAGCCACGTAATTACATCGTAGCAGGAATTCTCCGGGTGTACGCTTATACGACGCGTCAGGGAGGATTATAATTACGAGGCTGTGGTTGAGTATATTGTGTTTATTTGAACAAATGTTTATAGGACAAATATTCATACATCTTCCATAGAATACGCCTTTTTGATTGGTCACTCATTCTAGTAGCTAAAGGAAGCAGAAGAATGATTCCAAGATCCGTATAAGCTAAAATAGTTTGCATTGAACTAAGGACGTCATATGACGTCCCTAGCGCCCTGAGAAACCAAAATAAGGACGTCAGTTGACGTCCCTAGCGCTCAACGTGTTAGGGTTAGTGTTTCGTGTCTGGTTTATGGTGTGGGTAATGATTATATGACCCCGTACGGCTGCAATACATTGCTTTTCGTCAAAGCCCACAGAGGGGGGATTGTGTCCGGCAGTGTCGTTTCAAAGGGTGTACCGGGGGATAATATTCGGGGAGATTATGTCCAGGGGGAGAATGGCCTACACCCGAGCAACCGAAGCACCTCAATGTCTAAGTCTAAGTAGGCCTAAGTCAGGCTCGACGATCGCTAATACGTTGAATAAATGCAATTTATGGGGTTTTGTCTGTGATTATACTTACTTAGACCTACTTCTTAGACATGACAAGCCTGCATTCATAATGAGATTGGGGTTTTCCAAAATAGCCTACCACGATCCTGTATGGCTTTGCTTTGCTTTCAAAACTATACATCGTGATAAAACAATTAAACTTCTTATTTCTTGCAGAATTTCCATTATAAAATGTTCAGTGTCTTCGAAGAAAAAAAATGGTTTCCTCGCGTTTAGAGAATATTATGGATGCCAATGAAACTCATCGTCTTAAATCAATACATTAGGCCTACATGTGTGTTTATATGATGCGTTCTCTTTTCTGAATAGAAATTTCAATTTAACACTGCTGTAGGCCCTATATTCTAACATTCTAAAAGAACACTTATGAATTGCGATTTGAGTTTGAATCAGTCAAGCAAAAGTTCAAAATTCGAAAATCTTATATCAAGTGCTGAACGTCAATAATACGAACATGCAATAAACGCCGTGACAGAGATGTCTATCATTCTTCCACTTTCATTGTGATCATGCATGCATTTCATGCAATTTGAACTTGTCAACAGAAAAAAAGCTAAGAAAAGAGTCGAATAGCGAAGCGACCAACGGACCTGCACAATGAAGAGAATTTGATGAAGGCAAACATAAGGGTCTATTTTAGCTACTCTTGAGTCCAATTAAATAATGAAAGTGTCCTATCTACAAGTAAGTAGAATTTCGTGTATTTATAAAGCGCTCTGGGAAGCAGCACAACAGTAGCTGCTTATTCTTAGGAGATCAGCCTGTTTTAAAATAGCTACAGGAATTGGTATATGATCAGCCAGGCAAATATCCTAAGGGCAGTGAGGCTAGCAACATAAACCGATTCTAGTTAGGTCTACATTAAATTAATTACAGTTGCAATTAGGCCTACATCTAGACAACCGATTCTAGTAACATTGTAATTAGTTACCGTTGAATCACAAACAAGAAAAGGAAATACTTCATTGCCTGTGATGGATCCATTAAAACCTAATCATGAAATTTAATGAAGTGGGGGCATTCAGTATTCAAGTTTAAATAAGGTAGAAATATGGCCTAAGTGTGACGACACAAGTCTGTTGCCAAATTATGCTTAGGCCTTGGTCTATTACGGGTGATTGGTTTTCATTGATCATTCGTTATTATCATAGATGTTGCAAACGGAAAATCTAAAATAAAAAAAACGTAAAAACGCGTTTTTTGGGCGAGAAAGACGTAAAAAACGTTTGCAACATACGTTATCGTTAATATATTACAACATACGCTATGGTTAATATATTATCTCGTATACTGACCTGTTGACTTCTTAGTCGAACGACGGTTAGAAGACTGAATCAACGTTAAATGGTAATGGAAATTACCAAACGCTATCTTGAAGGCGTTTCAGTTAGCCTGCAGCGCAAATAAGAGTATCAGACAACAGCAGTACTATAGTATATTATCTCGTATACTGACCTGTGGACTTCTTAGTCAAATGACGGTTAGAAGACTGAATCAACGGTCAATGGTAGTGGCAATTAACAAACGTTAGGCCTACAGTGTTTAATCTAGGCCGTTTCCGGGGGGGCGATCGCCCTTTCCCCCCGGAAATTTCAAATTCCCCCCGGAAATTTTGGCATGCTACATGGACTAACAGCAGCCCCCTAGCAGAATTCCCCCCGGCTTTGTCAGTTCCCCCCGGATTTTTCAGTTCCCCCCGGAGTCCAGGAGTCTAGATTAAACACTGTAGGGAGTGTAGGCCTATAATTATACTATATATATAGGGCCTGTAAGGCTAACAACAATGCCCCATTTTCTAGCGTTTATAGACCTGTGGAGCGTCTTATTGCATATTGAAAACATGGAATAACTGTATATCGTTAACATAGGAATTGCAATCTAAAGAGAAATCCGAAAAGACCAAAAAACTGGGAAACATTAACAGTTTAGTTAATTTTGAGTAAAAGACTACGGTAAACAGTCTGCATACGACCTATATTAGGTCTATCTTGAAGGAGTTTGAGTTAGCCTATATTGCAAGTAAGTGTATCAGACAACAGTAGGCTACTATAGATAGTGTTCTGAGTAAATTTGTATCGAGGCTGGTGTAGAAAACAATTTCTGAAATAAAGCCAACAATTGTATTAGGCCTATATGTCAGACTAAAATTAGGCTATCATTGGCTTCGCGAAAGTAGGAGTAGGCTATGGCTCAACTTTAACAGTAAGCCTCTAGATTTTTTTGGATGTTGACTTTTACCTGGCTGATAATATACCTTCCCCATAGCTATTTTAAGAAAGGCCGAGCGCCTAAGGGTAAGCAGCTACTGTTGTGCTGCTCTCAAAGGCGCTATAGAAATCCACGAGATTTTACTTTACTTTACAGGCATAATATACTGACTCTACATACCACATTACGGACATATGCCTATTGAACTTTCGCTTCTCATTTTCAAAATTAGCAGCCTATATTTTGAATAGACATGAACGCATCTGCTGCAATTTACGATTTATTGTTATGGTGCCCAATGCCTTCAATCGAATGGCGAAACTTCTAAATCGACATGCTATCAAAACTCTACAGTCTACCCGAACCTGATCTAATATTTCAACGAATCCTGCAGCGAGTGTCTTGAAATTCATCTGATAGTCTCAACATGTTTGACGGACTAGTTATATTTTAATCTGAAATCTAAAATTATTCTGATAGGCCGTCCACAATGTACGTCACGTAACTCGCGTTAGTTTTGACAATTTTTGACCCAATTCAGTGTCACAAACTGTCACAAATCTCAGACCCCCCTCATAAAAGTGCGTCACAAAAATCTCCCAACCTCTTAAGGCGTCGACCATAAGTTACGTCACGCATGTTTTATATTTAATATAGCCTATTCGAGTTTTTCGTTCATTTTTTTCTGCAGCAAAACAAATATTTAACTTCCAACAATGATAACGAATATAACTGAGATCTAAAATTAATGTACCTCGGGTAAAAGCGTTAATGAGCAATTAAAACAGTTTACTATACTTCCTATTAGGTATATTTAAGAGTTCATTTATAGGCTACTGAAAGTGTAACGTCACGCTGGTCCTTACCCTCCCCTGTCACAAATTTACACTTTCTTATACCTTCCCTCGAACGTGACGTACTTTATGGACGGTCCCTGATCTACTTAAGTGCTATCAAATCACATTCAAAATTGATGAGGATTTGTCATTAAATCTATTGATATGGTATGGATCTTCTGGAGACAGGCCTAGGCCTATGCCTTGGACATTATGACAGGGAAGCCATAGAATTTGAATGATTAAGAAATTCAGTTTCCAGTTTCAGGAAAAGTTCACAGTATCATTGCTCATCCAGGAATGAATGCTTGCAGCAAACCATATGAGAATATCAATAACCACAATTATGCCTTCTGGGCATGTGTATTCCTTAAAATTAGCCTTGAGAAGAAAGGCCATTCAGCACTGTAGGAACATAATTAATTAATCAACAACCAGCCTTCTAAGTTTCTACCAAGAAATGAGTGGTGATTTTTTGAAATAGCTCATTTCATTATGACTCTGAAGGTTCACTATCTGAACAAAAACTGAATGCATAGTTGCTGTTTCTGTGACAAAAGTCAGGGTTTAATCTAGGCCGTTTCCGGGGGGAAATTGCCCCTTTTCCCACCGGAAATTTCAAATTCCTCCCGGAAATTTTGGCATACTACATCAACTAACAGCAGCCCTCTAGCTGACTTCCCCCGGCTGTCAGTTTTCCCCCCGGCTTTGTCAGTTCCCCCCGGAGTCTAGATTAAAAACTGACAAAAGTGACTGATAAACTATGTAATAGTACCTATAGTTATGATATAGTCATATGTCTGATTTGCTGGAGTTAAGTTTCAAGCTATTCCAAAAAATGACAGTAAAGTTAGAAACAAGAGATTTATTGATTGGTTATTACTACTCGATAGTAGACTAGTAGCCCAAAGCAGAGTTGTCACGTAAGCCCAACTGATAAGGCATAATAATGTACAGTCATGCCGGATTTGAAAATTTGGAATCCGGTACAATTCTATCTTAAAAAATCATATTCACACTGAACTATAATTATTTTTATGAAAATAAAAATGCTTATTTAATCAAACCATCCCATTCCCATAAAGGAAATCTCAGAATAACAATTAAGACTTATAAAAGTAACAACAATATAATCTGTCATGAACAAGTAAATATCTCAAAAGTCACTCTAAATTCTAATAAATCCAAAAATGAATCATTTTTCCATGAACAGATACACCATATTTGCATGCAATATCAAACTTCAAGAATATGGTTCAATCCCTTTTAAATCATATCAATTAAACAAACGCACAAGAATTTTAAAATTAACATACATCAGTTTCAATCAACTCAACTATCATAAATTACTGAAATCAAAATGTACAGAATGTTTTATTATGTCTCAACAAAAGATTATATAATATCAGTCCCTCATAAAACATTTGTCTGGATTACCTAATACATAATTCTGCAAATAGTTTCACAATTTGACAGTAGAACTCAAAATGAATTTCCAAACTCTTTCTATAATTTATAATTGTTAATTCTTTTTAATGCAGTTGACCAAAATCAGAGATTTTAAAAAGTATCTACAGCATCAATTATAGCAATGAAGGATAGATTAGAGATCTGACCAGACTGAGATATATTCATAGCCAACATGACTAGAACAATGAGCCAGAAAAATAATTTCTTTGTCAAACATCTCATCACAAAATACACACCCAAATGTTTGGACAGTAAAAGTGACATCCTTTGGTTTGATATCCAAAAGCATACCAATATCAGGTTTTATATCAATATCGTCTGTTTCATGATATCTCAAGTAACCTGCTTCAGAATCCACTTCTGTAGAAACCTTGCAATTGTACAGGTTTTGTTGACTGTGCAATTCTAAATGCTTCACCAGAGTCCATTTTTGAGAGAATGCCTTGAAACATGCATAGCACAAGTACGGTTTTTCCCCAGAATGAATTCTTTCATGCCTTCTGAGATCACCCTTTTGTTGAAAAGCCCTATTGCAGTCTTTGCAGGCATGCACTCTTACTCCACCATGAATTTGTTCATGATTTTTGAGATGACTCAAACGTTTAAAAGCTTTGCTACATACTTGACAGAAAAATGACTTTTCTGTGATGTGAATTCTTTTATGCTGAAGCAGCATATCCCTAGCTCTAAATGCTTTGTGACATTCTTTACAAACATACGGCTTCTCTCCAGTATGAATTCTTTCATGAATTTTCAGATAATCGCGTAGTCTAAATGCTTTGCTACACATTTTGCAAACATACGGCTTTTCCCCTGTATGAATTTTTTCATGATTTCTCAGATCATAGGCACCTCGAAATGCCTTACTACAGATTTTGCATATGTATAAATTATCTGCTGTATGAATCTTTTCATGAACTTTAAGATTAGACTTATGGTTGAATGCTTTGTTGCATATGTTACACACATATGGCATTTCTCCCGTATGAATTCTTTCATGAATTTTAAGACGACTTTCTTCTCTGAATGATTTGCTACATACTTTGCAAATATACAATAATTCTGATCTGTGAATTTTTTCATGACATTGAAGATGAGTTTGTCGCTTAAATGCCTTGTTACATATTTCACATGTATACGGTCTTTCACCAGTATGAGCTTCTTCATGAATCATCAAACTAGATGAATACCGAAATGACTTTAAGCACACTTTGCATTCATATGGCTTTTCTTCAGTATGATTTCTTTCATGAGCTTGAAAACTACGATGTTTTCTGAAAGCTTTGGAACATATCTTGCAAATATAGGGTGTTTCATCACTATGAATTCTTTCGTGATTTCTCATTGTATTTTCGAGCTGAAATCTTTGGCCACAAACTCTACATGCGAAAGGCCAATCAGCATCAGTTCTTTCGTGTGCATCTAGATCTTTCATTTTATTAAATACTCCAGTGGATGTCTTGCTACGAGGCATAACTGCTGCAGCATCCAGTTCTTTATGACTCAAGCACAACAGTCATACTTTAAATGGTCAGTATGAGATAACAATGCTGCAGTGAATAAACTCCTCTAATGATAAAGAAACACACAAGGGCTACTTGGAAGTTACTTTCATGATTGATATGACTTGGTTTTGTATTGCATTTGGGGTGAGAAGATGGCGGTAGTGGCTACATGCTGGTCATGCAGACAGATGGAACAGGTTCACGCCCCGTAGGAGCCCATAAGGTAGACTCAGCCTTACTTGCTAGAGAGCGGTTGTAACATCAAATGAGGAGCAGTGTTCGCTGTGAAGTAAAGCGCGGGCCTGGTGTTTGGCTGGCAACCTACTCCAGGTTAAATAATGGCGTATGCGGCCTGTGTCGCTGTATGCCTCGGAGACCAGAGATCAGCACCAGCCCCAACGCTCGAATCCGGGCATGGGAAAACTTTATTTTTTTACTTACTGCCTTTTATGCTGCTCTGAACATATCCAAAAGTGAATTAATGCATACGGAAGTCTGTGAAAATAAAACATAATTACTGTAAAGAATACCTACAAATAAAGTCATAGTACTCAAATATACACTAAGATGAAAAAGTAAGAATGTTTTACACATCAATGTTTGATGTCGCAAGAGACTTGTCGCCTATAAGGATAATTTCTCTCAAATCATTCAGTAAGACACTGGCAACTAAATTTTGGATATCAATGTTGTATAAATTAGGTATTTCACCCGACTAGTAGCAAAACAATAGCAACACTTTTGCATCAGTATGCATAGGTCTTAGCTCATGACTCTCCTATTATGGCAAATGGCTCTGACACAAACAAGATGGCAAGCTTAAAAGTAAAAAGTTTGCAAACAGAAGAAAGGATCATATACTGTGTCTAGACTATATATTTTGCCAATTTCTCTCTAGTGATCTTGATCTTTGATTAAGATCATTTTACAAGTGATCTTTCCTAACACTGTTGTCAAGAAGTTGTCAAGACAATAGCTCAAGGGCCAGACCAAGATGAAGGCTCTGACAATCCAAGACCAAAACCAAAACTGATTGTCGAAATGTCTCAAGACCAAGATTTAAAAAAAACTACAACCATTACATGAGATACCTTAGTTCCATACATGTTGATGACTGGGGAAGCATCCCCCACCTGGGTTTCGGATGACCTTTTTTTAGCTTGTCAACCTATCTTCTGATGAGTTTTTTAAAATATAATTAGTGAAAAATACTGTGAATGACTTCCTTTTTCTTTCTTGTCGGCCTTTTTTGGCAAGGTTTCTTAACATTTAGTGAGCAAAACACTACTAACAATGACCTTTTTCACTTTTTTCTTCTTCTTCACTTTGCATCCCCCCACCAACTTCCTATAAGTTTTTTTTCATCCCCCACCAAGAATTCCTGGAACCGCCACTAGTGACATATTTGGATATTCCATATTCTAGTTGTACATCCCAAAAATGCTATAAGCAGCACTGTCCAGTTACACATTTCTTTTCTCTTGACATATGTGGTGCTTGCTGTCTTGACAATGCAATTTCATATGGTAATGCCACAGCCTATGTGTGAAAATTTCAAAAACAGCATCAAATGTAAAATTTAAAGACTTGAATCAAAAGCACAAGATCATCTCTTTCATGCGAAACAAACTTTCTACAGCAGTGATTGGCTGCACAACATGGCAGGGTTTAAGCGGATAACTTACATCTACAGCACCACTCATCCTTAAGCTACGTTTATGCTGCATGAATCATGTTATTGATGGTCAAAGAGCGAAGACTGCAGTCTTAGATTGTGAATCTTGAGTTGTCAAGGCACAAAAACCGAGTTTCGAGAACTATTATCCAGAATGAACTTAAAGTAAAGTAAGTAAAATCTCGTGGATTTCTATAGCGCCTTGGAAACCAGCACAACAGTAGCTGCTTATTCTTAGGCGCTCAAACTTAGCTACAGCTTTTAGAAACTCTCTGTGCAGACCAACAAACACTTCAAGCCCCCCAAGCCTTAAGCCAACAAACACTTCAAGCCACCCCAAGCCTGAAGCTAGCCTCCTAAATGAATTCAAGCTCAAATGGCATTGCAAGCTCAAAAGGAAGAAAGGGGATTGAATCTTGGGTGTCAGCTCCAACCCCAACCTAAAATCCTGCCCAGGCCTAGCTATGTCGCTGATTCTCTCATCTTATAACTTTGATAGATCCTGAACCCGTGCTTTCTCGGTGGCCACGCAGGGCCTGAAATAGTTTGCCTCGTCATATCTGCACTGCAAAATCTCTTATCAAATTAAAAATGACTAAAATCCCTTTCATTTCATCCAAGTTTATCCACCAGACTTTCATTGTTCGGCCAGGTATTCTGGATTGTTTCTTAACTGATTAAGATTTTCAGCACCATCAGCTAATGCTTAAATTTATATTACAAACATGCGCTATAGAAGTTGATGACTGGGTTGGATTTGCCCGGCTGACCACTAAACTTCGACTATAGCTATTTCAACTGTAGATTACGCGCCGAGGAATAAGCAGCTACTGCTTTACCTGCTTGCGAAAGCGCTATAGAAATTCGCGAGATTTTACTTACTAGGACGGTCTTAGTAAACCGCTTAATATAGGTCTGAAAATAAAAAGAAATTATTACTATCTGCAAGAAAACATTGAGAATTATGGAATGAAAACAGCTAAAAGCAATTTGGAAATATCGACAGACATACAGGATCCAATAAAGTCATCATTTCTGGAGCAATTCATGGCCTTCATATCGCCACAATGGCGAATCAATCATAAAAATGTGTCGGTTTACATTTTACCTTGACCCAATTTCACGATAAATACGTCATGCCAATTCGCATTTCCAATGCGATCACTGTGCAACTACCTCAGCAATACCGCAGAACACAAAATAAAACAGAACAAATGACCTACAAAATAGATACATAATAATAAGTGAAATATCACTAGCTGCAAAATGGCGATGTCCCAAAATGGCAAATGTCCAACTTCATAAGCAACAGAAACTGGATCTCTCACTGTAACTTGATAAGTAAGTAAGTGAGTAAAATCTCGTTAATTCTAAAGCGCTTTCAAAAGATGCACCGAAGTAGCTCCTTATTCCTATGCGCTCAATCTCAAATGTAGTAGCTATAGCCAAAGGTGGGTCATTCGTGCCGGGTCATTTAATCAAAAGGGCGAGTGGACAGGACGCTATAGCTATGGAGGAAATGATTTTATAAAGAGAAATGATTTTAGTTTAGAAAGAAAAACATGAGGAAATGTTGCAAGAAGGGGAGAAAATTGTGACTCAGAGTTTGTTATTTGGCTTTGATGTAGACAACGAAGAGATATTGGAATTGAGTTCCAAAGCTCAGGTGCCGCATATGAAAAAGCACGATTGCAAATTTTGAGAGATGATTGATTCAGAGGTCGAAGGAGAGTTACATGAGAAGAGGATCTAGTAGATCCAGGTTGTTGTGGAATTATCAGATTTCTTAGGTAGACTGGTTTTGATGTATGGAGTGAGTTATAAGTCATCGATATTATTTTATATTCAATGCGTTCTGTTTTCTTGAGCCAGTGGAGAGATTTGAGTAATGGTGTAATGTGGCAAAATTTGATAGTCGATTTGATTATTATTGGTCGGTTAAATCGAAAAGCTTCCTAAGAACAGGAGTTTTAGCTCTATCGGTTTAAGTTAGCAAATGTCACGTATCTAGAAACCACATGTCACAAACTTTTTGAATTTTTCAGAACAGAATACAGTGTAATTCTGATTAGTTGTCTTAAAATCCATATTATGGTCACAGTTACATTGGAAGCTATACAGATTATATACAAAATCATGTTTTATACTACAGGTTTTGAGGCTGATTGATTCAATTTTCAGTTTTAAATGCATAAGACTATCTGAGCTCAAAAATGTCATAAATTTATAAAAATGCGTTTCTACTGGGGCTTCGCCCGAGTCTGGGGAAGCTTACATGATCCTGATCTTAATTAATTTTTTAATAACATGACTTACCCTAATAGTGATTATTTAGACATTGTTAGTGCAAATTCTCTTATAGAAAACCTTAATAACAGCTCACCATTTAAATTAATTCACTTAAATTGCTAAATTTATTGGAATAATAATTAATCAAAACTTGAGCTGGAAAGAGCATAATAAATTATTAGAAAATAAACTGGCCAAAAATTTTAATTTCATTAGGCATATTACTAGGTTTATAAATAAAAAAGCTGTACTAAATCTCTATTACACTTTAATACATCCACATTTAACATATTGTAATATTATATGGAGTAACAACTATAAAATAATGTACTACGGACAAAATAAAAATATCCAAAATAAAGCCATTAGACCAGGGTTGTCCAACTGGCGGCCCGCGGGCCGGATCCGGCCCGCGGACCAGTTTCATCCGGCCCGCCACAGACTTTGGGAAAATAACAATTTTTGCTATAGGACCGGTTACTATCGTTATTTTATAGGACTATACTTGGACTAGGAGGTTACCAAATTGCTTACTTATCCACACCACAGGTGACGGCGGTAATTAAACTTAAGTATTTGCTACTTAATTACTAACTTGCTTACATTTGTCATCTAGCTCAGACTAGCTGCAAGTCTCGTTCTCGCTCAGTTAAAATTTGACGCCGTTTTCAGCAGTAATAATATTATAGCAATATAGCCGTTTATAGCAGTTACCACCCAAGTGTTTTCTATTTCTTGGCTAACACTTAGGCCTAGTCTTACACTAGTCGTATATAGTCTTATTTTCAGTGGCGTCATTTCACACTTTTCTTAGGGGTGGGCAAGACATTTTTTGGGCAATTTTTAACAATTTTGGCCAATTTTTTGCACATTTCATATTTATTTATTTATTTAATACATTATTCCTTCATTTCCTTGGGGCCACGGCTCCTTCCCTGCCCCCACCCCTAAATGACGCCTCTGCTTATTTTATAACAGTTTTATATGGCATACCGATGATGCCGTACATATATCATAATTATGCAATATTAAGTGCTACAACTTGCTTGGCCCGCCAAGGGTCTAAACATTTTTGTGCGGCCCGAAGAGCATGAAGGTTGGACAACGCTGCATTAGACTAATAAGAAATCCACACCAACACTGTAGTACCTCAAATCTATTCTTGAATTTAAATATACTCAGCATTGATAATATATACAAACAACAAACAGCTATTGTCAGGTTTAACTATTCCAATAATCTTTTGCCTTTATCTTTCTATAGCCTAAGGATGAATTCTTCACATTTACCAATAAATTACACTCACATAATATAAGAAATCATATTAAATTTACCATTCCTTATGTGTAGGCCTACACAAATACTAGAATATTCACTATTAAATGTTCTGGACCCCGAATTTGGAATAACCTTCCCACTGCACTAAAATGATATCAAACTTAAATGAATTTTAAAAAGGTTTAACAAATTTATCATATCAGGTGAATGTTAGATTTAATTATTGACTACCCTAGCATTATATTTTTATTGTGTCTGTTATGGTACCATTTCTATTTCTATTTAAATTTTCTACTACTTACAAAGATACCTACTGGCGGGAAATTTTTTATTCCCTTTTGGTATCTTTTTATTTTCCTATGACTTACTATGTGTATTTGTGAGCTACTATTGTTTTCTTTTTTCTACTCATATCATCAAATTATTTACTGACTTCTTTATCCTCAATTTTTTTATATTAAATTGATTTAAATGCTCATGATTTTTCTTTTAAATTTTTTGTGTAATAATTCTTACAAATCAGTAAGGCTACATTATTTGTAATCTATTAAATTAATTAAGTGTTAATTTATCTATTATGTATCATGAACTTAGCCTTACTGAAATTACTATTATTATGTTAAAATACTATTATGATGTTATATTTACTACTATGCTGTTTTCATGAAATTGCTTGCATGATATTATTATGCACTTATTTGGAAAATAATAAACTGTTATTGGATTGGATATTGGATTTATTGGATTATACGGCACCACTGGGGGCGCAGTACACCGTATGGCGCCGTAGGCCCTTCTGGGGACGCAGTCCTCTGTGTTGCAGTGGCGTTGCTATGGTTGGTGTCACCCAGTGCGGTAAAATCGTGGTGTCACCCATTTAGACTTGGGACCTCTTCTAAATCTTTCTTATTTTTTCTTCTCAAATACCGTGACAAGCAAAAAAAGGCCATCCTTGTCCGTGACAACGTGACAAGCAAAAAAAGGTCATCCTTGTTTGGTGTCACCCCCCCTAGATGGTGTCACCCGGTGCGGTCCGCACCCCCCGCACCTCCCTCTCGACGCCACTGCTGTGTTGGACCGTAGCCTGAAGACCCTACTGGAAGTGGGGCGCATCCTCCCGTCGTAAACAAAACACCAACCGACGTGGGGGCCGTAGACCCTACTGGGGCGCATCCTCCCGTCGGAGACCAAGCCCAAACCCCAGAGGAAGGCCGTAGGCCCCACTGTGGGGCGCAGCCCCACGTGAGGGGCCGCAGGTCCTACTGGGGCGCAGCCATCATATGAGGCCGTAGGCCTTACTGGGACGCAGCCTCCCGTAGGGCGCCACCCCACATGTGGGACCGCAGGTCCTACCGGGGCGCAGCCCCATGTGAGGCGTACGCCTTACTGGGGGCGCAGTCTTCCGTGGGAGACCTAGCCCCAGACCCTCGTGGAGGCTTTATCCTACACTGGGGCGCAGTGACGAAGTAAATGAGGATATCTCTAATATGCCCCAAATTCGTGAGGGTTCTTTTATATTTCTCACGAATTTGGGGCATATTAGAGATATCCTCATTTACTTCGTCAAAGTGCTCACTGGGTGGTCTTGCCCCCTTCCCACCACGGGGTGCTGCACAAAATAACGCTCTACGATTCCATTGGAATTTGGTTTCCCATGGGAGATGCGCCCTCCAGTGTTACCTGCGGCACTGTTGGGCATACGGCTCCTTTTGGGCTTTCGGACCCAAAGGGACTTTGTCTTCCACGGAGGGGGGTTTCGTTTCGATCGTGACCAAAACCTTGAATATTTTTCTTATTTTTTTCTTTTTTAGGAGACGGCAAGCAAAAAAGGTCGTCACTTTCGTATTCTTTCTACTTCTATATATTTACTATAGCACTTGAAATTTTTTCAATCGGCAGCCAGTCAAGGGGGGTTGACCTCCAAAACGCGTCCGAAAATGAAAAATGTATGAAAAAGCACAGCCCTCCGTGGGATACAAAGTCCCTTTGTGTCCGTAAGCAAAAAAGGAGCCGTATGCCCAAAAGGGGTCGTAGGTAACACTGGAGGGCGCATCCGCCGTGGGAGACCAAATCTCAATGGAATCGTAGGCCCAAACCGTAGTCGTAGGTTCCGCTATGGTGTGCAGCTCCTGTGGTGGGAGGGGGCAAGACCACCCAGTGAGCACATAGGAAAACGTTTTAATGATAATCTACGCATTTACTTTACATTTTGAGATTTAAAACATTTTATATGTACCATTGTACATGCAATAATACGAACTTTTGCAATAAATCAGGGAAGGAGATAGCCACTCTCCCCCGTCATTTTTGACTGGTTAACAGCTAGTCTTTTAATATTTATGCAGACGACGCACAGTGATTCACATAATAATTATTCGATACATTTTATTTTTCATATTAACCAGAATTACAAGGACATCATCCTTCTATGTTAAAAAGTATATCTTAATTAAGCTGAAAATCAGTAAACTGTTTATATTCTCAATATAAGTAAATTAAAAGTAAAATCTCGTTAACTTCTATATATAGGCCTAGGCCTATATAATTTATGTGTTTATTTCTACCATTATTGTTTGTAAATTTTGTATATAGCTGCATTGCACAAGCGAATTAATAGGAATTACTCTCAACAGGGTAGACCTACACTGCCCTACAGCTCGGAAGTTACAGTAATAATGCTGTGTCAATGCGTTAGACTGGTTAGCAATTGCTTTGCTAACGGCTCGATAGCTGTGAAAAGATGAATTTCTCAATACTACCATACATAAAAGCAACGCCGATAAATCCAAATAATGGGGCAAATTCTAATTTGTGCGGCTCGCTTTTCTCTCTTCAAATCTGAAACAAAACACAGAACAGCTAAATAGGCTTAACTGCCGCTTGATGTATACAAATGGCGCTTAACATCTCATGTGGATTGATTACTGTAGATACTGAAGTTCACTGAACGTAGATTTTGAATTCTAATGCTGGTATACAAGCGAAAAGTATTGTCTCTGAGGATTTTGGAAAATAAATAGACAAGGAGGCATCATTAAAATATCGGGATATTTGAGATAAAATTTAATGTGTTCTAATAATTAAATCAAATTATTTATTAAATTTAGAGAAACCATATGCCTATAATCAATGTTCCCTCTATTTTTTGAGACCGTGAGCGCACCAGATTTTTCGTGAGCGGAAATAGTTTCGTCATGAGCGCTTGTATCAATATCAATCAATCAATGCTATATTATGTATACCAGTGGTGCACAACCTTTTTCGGCCGCGGGCCACAGTTATATTTCTGAAATCTTTCGGGCCAATCGCGGGCCAGACTCAACTGACGACTGCCATTTAGGCCTATGTCTTTGCTTGAAGTTTATTACAATTTAGTACAAACTCACTTTTAAGTTGAGATACATTGTACACTACTGTAAAGTGTCTTATACAATATCAGTACAGTAAGGCATGTTTATGCCTTTATATAAGTTTCTAAACATAAAGTTTATAGTTATACGCTATGTTAAAGTTAAACATATTTAGCAGAATCTAAAGTATTCTTATACTAGTCTTATAAGACTTATAGAAAAAGTTCATAATCTAAAGTTATAGGCCTAGACTTAGTGTACAATAACCGAAACACATTGGACCATTGTATCTGCTACTAGCAGTTTTAACTTTGTCACTAGCAGTTTGAAAGATTGAAACCAGAAAGTCAGTGTGATGGCTGTTTGCACCTCTGCAACCAGCTTACAGATGTCGATTGACATAGCAGGCATACAACGTTTTTATGCAGCTAAGCAAACAGTAAAGCTCAGTGACCCAGTCCACTCGTCATGACCGCAGGAAAATTTAGAGATATGAATCACTATAGATTTAATTTTTAACAACATCCTGGGCTCTACAACAGTCACGAACGGCATTGAGAGAAGGCATGACATATTGGTATTTTCATTTAGTTCTCGCGAGCCACATGGCGAGTCGTCGCAGGCCGGATGTGGCCCGCGGGCCGGACGTTGTGCACCACTGATGTATACCAATAATAAACGTAAGAAATTAAACAGTAGGCCTACTTATATCAATATATTTCAAATTCAATATATCGTTGGCGAAAATGAAAGTTGTTCAAAACCTAATTAAGAAGTAACAAAGTGATTTGATGAAACTTATATTTACTAGATTTGTTCACGTCTGTCTTTAGTCAAATTATCGAGCAAAATGGCATAAATGTGTACTAATAATCCCGGTGTCCTTGATAAATTGACTCACGTATGAAATGCGTGACCCAAATCACCCAATGGGCGATGTTCATATAATAGCGCCTATTATGCAAATTTATAGCTGCAGCCTGCAGGCTGCGCATGCGCACAAATATCAGCAGATATAAACGACACTGATTGGGCAAAACAAACGCGTTGGCGGCTAGGGATAAATAAACAACAACGACTAACACCGCTCATGCCTAAACAAATAAATCACCTCGGTCAAATGAACCTACCGAAATCATACTTTTGGGAAACGTACGTTATACCCGTTGAGCAAAATAAATTGTGCGCAAACAAAGAAATGTTGTGCGCGCTACCACTTAAATTCGTGCGTGGAAATATTGTGACAGTAACTTTCTTTAAATTTTCAGCAACTATGATACTCGTTATATCATCGCTTTATTTCGCCAGATTTCTCTTAATCCTTATTGCAGTTTCATCCGTGCTCTCGGCATTGACCTCCGATGTATATACACAGCATGCCTGATCGTTAATCATATTCTGGGCGTTTCGGAGATACTTTTAATAAACATTTGAAAATTACTACTATGTAATTTGGTCTAGTGCCGGAACCCATCATTTAATTATCAACACTTCTACTGTTTTTACACTTTTTAAGCAGAGGCGTCATTTGGGGGGCTGGGGGCCGTGCCCCAAGGAAAATGAAAATATTAATTTATAATGTATTAATGTGCAATAAAAAACAAAAACCAGGGACGTGACGAAAAAAAAGGTCGTCAACTATTTTTTGTAAACGTAAAAGAAAACTGACGAGAGAAAAAAAAAGGTCGTCAGCATTTTTTCGAATAGTCGAAAAAATTTCCAAAATTAAAAAATTTTAAAAGAAAATTTTAAAAAATTTCTCGCCCCCCCAAGAAAAGTGTGAAATGACGCCACTGCTTTTAAGCAACATTTGTTAGTGTCAGGACAGCATTTCAAACAAATTCACCAAATGAAGTTCTACCCAGCGGAAATAATACTCTGAAAAATGTGAAAGGGTAAAACAAAAGTATATCGAGAGCATTTTAATGTGGTCCAGATGCCAATGAGAATGAATGCGTCTTTTTAATTTCGTTAATTAACAAGGACTCTGGTAGGTCGAATAACCGGTGCGACCTGGAGCCCTTCAAATACGCGTGATAGCAACAAGGTTTTACTGCGTATCCATCGGAGTAGAAACAGAGGGACAGACTATGGACGAAAGGCGATGGTTGAACGACAACACACATATTAGAATGCTTCATATTGCAGCGAATTTTTACAAATGAGAAGACAAACAACGCAATGTACTGTGAATATCCACTTATTACGTAAACGTTGCTTTTAAAGTTTTGCCAAATCAAAGAAATGTAGTGAATAGGACTTGTAGTTATAAATAGCCAGGGTGGACCTTAATAGTAACCTTTGTAATAATCATCATTCACCTCTCTTTAGGACTACTGGATCATTGTTAGCATAATGCTTATAGTCAGTACTAGTCACTCTTGATTGGCTAGGCCTGATGTCTGTCATATATTAGAGCATGTGGATGGGTTGAGCTTGGACTATGCTGAATTGTTATTGGTTGCTAATGTTAATAAAAGGGCACTGCGCTGGGACAACGGGCGTCGGTTCTCTTGGAGTCCTCTCGGACATTGAACTCTAATACCACCGGGAGAGATCCGTATCGTGAGCTAGTGACAGGCTGTATAACTGTATATCTGCAATGATTTAGTCTTACATTAGATCCCCACCGTAGTGGACGGTAGTCCCCATACCGTTCACTACAGAAATGTCGCTTTGAAAGATTGAACAGAATTGTCTCGACATTTCTACAGTGTTGCATAGCTTCAAAACGACCATTTCATAGTCAATATAAAAGCTATATGACAATACCTGTGGAGTCCTCGCAACTTGGAAGTGCCCAGTAGGTTGAAATTCCGTTGCAAGCGTCTCTAGCCGACTTGCACAGGAAGCTCACATCCGATATTGGGTCTTTTGATGCACGGTAAGTCACTTCATATTTCATCTTTGGGGCCTAAAATAGAAAGCTGGTCAAGTTATCACTAGAGCCATTTATTTGGTAATATAGCATAATAATTAATTCTGCCCTTTCATAGCACCATTTTTATAACTGTACGAATCAATCGTGACACTCCAAATCCTATTCGTACGTGCCAGATCAATATATATATATATATATATATATATATATATATATATATATATATATATATATATATATAAGACATTTTCAGTGTTTGCGTCTTCCGTATGCGTCATAATCGAACGGCAATCATACTCCATATTACTGTATGTTCGGCTAGGAGAATTTTCGTTTCCTAAGTCAATTCCAAAGAATCTACAGTATTTGGGTTAATTGACTTCTCACTTTCTAAATGTCAATACCTACCTTTGGATTAACTTCGGTCGGAACTTTGATTTCTGAAGGATCTTGGGCCATCGTGCGGTTGAGAGCAGTAACGTAACAGTTTGTGCCGTCACTGTACCGAAACTTTGTCACTTGAATGTCCTAACAACAGAATTGTAAAATTCTGAATTTCTGTCAGATTTGAAAAGGCATGGAAAACGACCAATGAAATGATGAATCTGAGAATAAACGACTTCAAAACCTACCAGAACCTGTCAACATTAGGCCTAGTAGACCTGAATGATGGGCAATATTATTATTCTTTTAGCGACAAAACGAATGTTAATGCAGTTTAGGTATTAGAACGTCTTTCGGAGATTCAATTTCCTTCTTACTCGATTGAAGTCGTTATAAGCCCACACTTCATAGTCGGGGGTGTTTGCGTGGTATTGGACAGTGTTCTCTTTGAGATTGCTGGTCACCTCCTCCTTCGAATTGTCAGCACGCATGTAGGCAAACTGTCATTCATAGAAGTTTTCATATTTCAACTCGAAAACAGATGAATAAAAAACAGCTTGCAATAGTTTAAACAAGCAGTTCTATCATAATTGTGTGTTCAGAAAATATGTTTATAATGCTGCTTATACCAACTCACTTGCCTGGCTTTGGCTTAACGTTACTCAGAATTTTTTATTTACAGTAGTGTCCTTAATTTCAACTCATTCGAAATGTCGAATATCAACGGCTTCAAAGAGTAACCAAATCACTTAACTATTCAAGTAGGCCTACACGGCCCGCATGATAACAATTCAGAATTTCAGGGGTGTCAGTAAATTGAGCCAATGCTCAATAAATTCATTAGCCTGAATTTTCCAAATGATCATTTAAGCACACAAATATAGATGCAATTGCTGCGTTCCTTATTTATTTTTGTAGTCTTTTTTTATAATTGTGTTCACAAGATATGTTTAAAATGCCGTTGATATCAACCAATTACTTAGCTTACTGTCATGGGCGTATTTAGAAAGGCTTAAAGGGTATGCTGAAATTTAAGAAGTTCGAAAAATAACTTATTCTATGGTCTGCAATAAAGTTTAAGTTTATTAATAATACCACCTGCAAAGTACTGGCGGTAAACTTACTACAACTGAGTTAAGTTCAATCGTCGGTCTAGCAGTCTCTCAGTGCAATCGAAGGGAAGGACCAAAGACCAAAGGGGTATGCTATGGATCAGAAGCATACCTCATCAAAAACGCCACTGCCTACTATCAGTCAATTTATTCTTGAACTGAACGACATATTTAGTATTTGCTTGTATTCGAGTGTACTGTAGCCTATTTGCAGACTAAATGAAAAGAATTTTCCTAGACTCTGGTCTAATCGGAGAATCAGTGTGCAGACAGTGAGATGAGTGTTGTCAAGATTGGAATTTAGTCACCAAGGCGTATCTTGACTAACTTTACTTCTCAAAACCTATTTGAATACTACTGTAATCCTCACGTCGCGCACAAAACTTCCTAATAAAAAGGGGTCGCATGTTCAAGCTTCACTCGCCTTTATGATTTCCTTTTGAGTCTCGCTGAAGAAGTAGACCCCGACCAAGATGGCCGTCAGGATTATGGCAACGGTCAACACGACGCTGACCGCAATGATAGCGTACTTTTTGTAAGGACGCCTTTTCTCGGATGTCTGAAAATGAAAGCTCGTTTTCTTATATCAATTGACGACACATTAATCGATAATGTTAATAGGTTGAAGACATTAGTTTAATATTTACGTAACGTTTTGCGCATCAACAGCCTTGAAATTAATTATTGATGCAATGTAGCCTCATAAGTCTATCTACATTTCACATCTCTGTTCGCAAATAACTAAACTTGAATGTTTAAATTAACGTACACTCTGAGGAATTTAGACTGCTTAATGAAACCATTTGTGCACTGGAGTCCACGCTTCAGAATATTCTTCAAAGCTGCGTATACGCAGTCCTGAACTATGTGTCAGAAACATAGACTTCAACGGAAGTATGAAAATGAGAACCGGATGCAGTAGAGATGTAGCTTTACAGATGTATACAAAAATGTCATGGAGAGAAAAAATTAATATGACGAAGTTCTGCAATCCTTGGGAAAGAAAAGAAAATTGATAACAAGAAACGCCTGTCAAAATAATTATGGCAGAAAAATCGACGGAATATCAGCAAGATGAAGACAGAAAACAGAATACCCAGCCAGTCTAAGTCTCTGAGAGAAGAAACTGAAATGAAGGACAACATTGAACTGATAAGAACAGTGAGAAACATAGCAGAGTGGAAATCCATGGTCGCTGACATACAGATCCATAGAAAATGAAGAAGAAGGGCAAGACCAAGAAAAAAAGAAGTCCATAATAATATTGGATTTAGCGTTACAATTTGAAACATACCTCCGATGAGCTCATGATGAAGGTCGGAATGTCGTTGTTCGTCTTCTCAGTCATCTTGTCAACGGCGACAGAAGTCTTCATAACCTGAGGAACTGATGATGAGCTGAACACAGAGTCTTCGGCATCCAATGACCAGTGCACCACTATCTCGCATTTTATAGATATTTTCACATCCTCTTTGGTATCCAATCATAGATGGCCATATTCGAAGTCTCAGACTAAAATATAAAAAACGACATCAAAACAGGTCTGTTTTGGATTCTGGCTCATATCGTGCTAAGGCGACGTGTTTTTCATGTCTCAGATGACTGATTTCAACTGCACGTTTAAGGACTGGCCGATTTTTGCAAAGTCTTATGAATTCCCAGGTTACTGTCTCAAAACTATGCAAATTCTTAGTGTTTTGTTTATCTGAAACGACTTAGAATCACGTTTTTAAAAGTTTTTTGTGTGCAATGTTTCTGCGAGGTAGGCCTACATGTAGATTCAAATAGCCAGAGAAACCGCCTTGACAAGGAAAGAAACCGTCGATGTGTTTTGGGCATAAACTGCCAGGCTAGTAGCAAATTCGTCGCAGTAGGCCTATATTGGGTCTATCTATCCACAGTGTTAAAATGAATGTTAAAGTTGATTGTGCTCTGGAGTTAGTCACATTTACTTGATAGAGAATAGAGCTTGCTGGCATGGAATATGCTGAAAGTTTCTAAACTGCTAAGTTAACTTAAGCCATAAGCTTAGCCAGATTGGAAGTGTGTGATAATTATCTATATTTGCTCCATGTAGCTTTTGATTGCATTCATCTAAAGGTCTTTGTTAATAACATTAAAGGTCTTACATTTGCATAAGAAATGAATTGAAATATGTTCAATATAATAAATTATATTATCTAACTAAATTAGCACAATTCCTGAAAACTGTTTTGAGGTAATTGTGGACGAAGAAAAGCAGAAAATCTTCAGAACACATTTGGAAATACAATTGCAGGATAAATGTGCGTAGTGTCAAGTTTTCTTTTATCCAGTACGATAATTAAAGTGAATGAAAATTAATTAATTAATTAATATACACTGCGTCCAGAAATAACTGACCCCAGTGATTAAATTACTTTTTCAGAGTTTCCGGATCTCCTTATTTTTCATCCGGCCACAAAATATCTTCACAACGTTTAAATTCATTTTTTATTGTAACACTACTATAGCCGCCAGGCCAGTACGAAGTGTAGGTGCAGGGGGGTGCAGCTGCACTCCCTGGAAAAAAATCAGGGGATGCAGCGCACCCCCTGGAGGCCCGTAGGAATCTGCACCCTCTGCACCCTCTGAAAAAAATCAGAGAGTAAATTCCGCGCGTGAAGACCTTTTTAGCTAGTCAGGACTATAAAAGAGAGGACATTCCGTGCGTGGAGACCTTTTCTTGCTTGTCACGAAACATGATGACCCTTTTTATGTTCGTCAGGTTTTTTAAAGATGCAAACTTTAAAAAAGAGTATCTGCACCCCCTGCTGAAAATTCGTTCCTACGTGGATGATAGACGCGAAAACTAACTATTGATTAATCGAATAATTGGTAACATTTATTGTTGGCTAAAATTCGTTAATCGATTATTTTGATTAATCGAAAAGCCAGCGTGCCTTGGACGAGGGTCAAAGGTGTATCAATTAATAAAGCAAAGCACCTCGCTAAACACACACCAACATGCACACGTGAACACACACTCATGCACACAAACACACACACAAGCACATACACAAACACGCACACACGCAGCACACGCACGTACAAAACACAGACTTATCGGCCTACACACACATCGGCCTATACGCACACGATAGGCCTACTTTGCTTATCCTTAGCATTAAGAAATCCTTTGTGTGTGTGGTGTGTGTGGGTGTGTGGGGCAAATGTTATATATATATATATATATATATATATATATATATATATATCCCACCCAGTATAGGGCATCCTAATATCCTCCATATAACTACGCCAACAATTGATCAATTCTACTGTATATTATCCATAATGGATTAAAGGCCGTTAATCCTGCCGGAAACCTCACAACGCTTTCTTTGGTATCCTATTCGCACCAAATAGGACTTCGTCCGCCAGTGGCGTAGCCTGGATTCCGGTATAGTGGGGAGCACTTCGACATTTTTTAGCTCAAAAGAGGACTTAACG
This sequence comes from Metaphire vulgaris, assembly GCA_018105865.1. NCBI lineage: Eukaryota > Metazoa > Annelida > Clitellata > Crassiclitellata > Megascolecidae > Metaphire > Metaphire vulgaris. The sequence continues at coordinate 112,186 of JACLAT010000091.1, forward strand.
AGGAAAATAGGTCGCCGTTTCAAGCGCTTTAAAGTCTGTGTATTCCAGGTCTAATAGTGCCCCCACCCAGACCCCCACCCCTAACTACTCACCAGTTTTGCACGAATCTCATGACCTGTCCCGATCCCAATAGGGGCCATCCCCCATTTCCTTGTTTGTCAGGATTTTTCGGAAGTTGATGGCGCCATCCGTACATTCTGCCACCGGGCGCCGGACACCCTCGTTACGCCACTGCCTCCATTCCGACGCCTATACTCCTTCGCAGTGACGGGCAACTAACTAAACATTACTTTAACTACTACTAAATTTAAACTAGAAGGAAATAGTTAAACTTTTAGTTGCAAACTAGCTTTCTAAAATAGTTAACTAAGCTAAAAAATATAGTTAAACTTTTGGCAACTAATTTTACAGCTATTTCTCAGGTATCAGGTATGTGTTCATGAAAACAATTCAAAACATAGACGATGCTCGCAACATGAGCATGTCAGTCAATGAACCATTGAATTAATTAATCGTTGTCTATTTAAGTCTTTGTCTAGACTGTAGGGACCCAAGTGTGTCGAGCGACTCATCAGACATGCGACAGCGACGCGCACACAGCACTTGAGACGCAACGCTGAACAGCCGTTCTACCGCAGCTGAACTTGGTAGCATTGAGTTGCTTTTGCGGAAGGCCTCAGCCACAGCCGGGTAAGCCAGTAGACTGCTGACAGAATCCATCTTACAAGCCAAATACCCAGACACCTGGATGTCAACAGAATAGAAAACGTGACTTATAGCCTATGTTTTGAATTCTACACGTTGCTATACGCATTGACCTACACGTATCTAGTTATCACACTCAGTATTACTCGCTCAGTTTCACTGGCCCTGCAGAAGCTATAATAAACTATTATTAGATTATTAAATGAACAACTGAGATTAAAATAAAAAGCTTTCTAACATTGATGTCGCATAACATATCATGAGTTATGAATGACTAATGAGGATGTAAGCTACTCTTCAAAAAATTATTACAATAGTAATAATGCTAAAATTGACACATTTTGACCCAGGTAATCCAATACGTATGCAAGTTTTCAAAAAGTGTGATAGATAAAGAAAAAGGTGAGTTTTTGACTATCACAATGGGTAGTTGCCTCATCAGACAGTGAATAACTGGAGTCTGCAGGTTTTTCAGAAAGGAGTAGAGATTTTACATCTGCATTCATTGTATAGGGCCTACGTGCATGCTCATCTTGCAGGAAAGCCGACTTAAACTCTGGGTGGAGCATTGTGCCAATGCGGTATTCCTCACTGTTTCACGTGACCTGGAACCTGTTCTGTATTTCATTTAACAGTGTAGTGGTCAGAGGTTTCATGCTGACAGTGGCGGTTCCAGGATTTCCTTGTGGGGGATGAACTGAATTCATAGAAAGTTGATGGGGAATGAAAATGTAAAGAAAACTTTGCCGAAAAGGCGAAAATAATCCCCAAAATTATCCCAAAATTTACTGCACTTTCACCGAAAAATTGGCTGACGAGCAAAAAAGGTAACCCGCAGTTAGTTTTTCTAGACTTTTACCCAAAAATAGGTTTCACAAGCAAAAAAGCAAAAAAAGTAAGTCTTGAAGTCGGGTGGGGGATACATCCCCAATCATCCTCCACGTGGAACCGCCACTGCATGCTGACATCGTCACTGATCATATCCAGCTTTCTTTTCAGCCCCATTATGATGGGGATGAGCTGGCCAATGTTCTCTCCTTCTATGAGTTTCATTGCCACTATACCGATGGTCTCATCACATTGACGAATGCAGTAAGAAACTTCATATCTGGTAACGTCATTGCACTATGGCCTAAAGCCTTCTGGCATTCCACGACCGTGTCAAGTCCAACATCCACTACACGCTCCACGGCGTAATATTCACTGCACCACCTTGTGCACGTCGGCTTCATGGATGTCTTCCTAGTAATTCCCTCAACAGTGCCATTGGCTTTGGGACTTTTACTGACTATGCTTAAGAGTGCCTGCACCTTGGACATTGCTCGGTCATAGCTGCGCTGACATGCATTATCTTCCCTCGCATGGAGAGCTTCTACACTTGCAACTAGGCCTAAATTAAGAAAATGATTGCCACACGTTTTGTGCGGAGGAAGAATGGATACTTCACCAGAGTCTTCTTCACTTGTACTGACCATTATCTGATCCACATTAATAACTGACATAACTTCCTTATCCCTGACATCTACAATTTCTTCATCCTTGGTGAGAAAAAGACTGAAAGCCTTAGATAAATTGGACGCATTGTCAGTGACTTTCGTAACTTCGACTCGATATGGAAATCTGAAAATATATCAGACAGTAAAGGTCATGGGGCAGGAAGGGTTCCACTTTACATTAATTAACACGTTGACTGTGGCACAGTTTATTTACAAGGCGCGGCAGGTGTCGAATGCCTGTACAAAATGCGTGCGTGCATGCGCGACCTGCGTGTATGCCGTTAGATTATTTTCAAGGCACAATCACGTTAAACGCTTGTAAAGGAACATATTTTGAAAGAGATGCGTTTAGAAACAATCATAGGCCATCTGTTACAAGAATCATGTTCTCTGTACTCAGGTATGCGCCAATTCATACAAAAAATGCCGGTGTCATGCCATAAAGTGTCCGCTGCAATAAAGTGTCCGGTCGGACACTTCCTTGCAGCCACAAAGTGTCCGACCCGTCGAAAAAGTGTCCGCGGCAATTTACTTGCAATATAATATTCGGAGAAAATTGAACATGAAATAGATTTGATTGATGTGATTACTTTTATATAATGAGGCCACTTGATCATAGTCAGTCTAGTGAGTCATGCTAAGCAGAGGAATAAAAATAAATGAATATATAACCTTTAAAATATTGCAAGAAATGAATGTAGGCAAACTACAAAACGTTCCACACGGCAATGTCTGCCGAAGAACGTTTACCGCTTGTACAGCGGTTCAAAGTTGGAGTTGGATTTGATCGTTGTGCAAACTGACTTCTATATCGATTTAACACCATAAGGCTAACAACTAAGTGCACTAAGAGTCCACTGCTTTGCCTACATTGTCTCTTTGACGTTGAAATTTGTTAGAATGAGCCGGACACTTTTTGGCAACCCGGACATTTTCTGGGTACATTTTATGGCACCATAAACCGTCCGCCGGACACTTTGTGGTTGCAATTAAGTGTCCACTCGGACAATTTTCGGGTAGGACACTTTATGGCAGGACACCGGCGCACTGTAATGTGACGGATCAATAGTTATCCCAAAATGGCAAATGTCCAACTTCATAAGCAACAGAAACTGGATCTAAACTGTATCACTGTAACTTGATTGCAGTTGTTTTGATTTTTAAGCTAAATAGAATAACCAGCGTCAACCGCCTAAGAAACAGTTTTATCTCTCTGATTGATCGATCTAAATTTAGTAAAAGTCACACGTCTAGAGAATGAAATATTTGGTCTATTTATCTAGCGCTTATCGACTGAATGAGTACGCATTTGATATTTCGCTGGCAGTTTACTTCACCCTGAAACCAGTCATGCCTTTCCTATGTGCCAGTGACTACTCAGTTGAGTGGCTAACGCAGTTAGGATTACTGAGGCGTACGAGGAAGGGTTCAACTTCATATTATGCACAATTAATCAATTAGAGACTGCAAATATTTGCTGGGGAAGTTCAAAACGCTTCCTCTGACACTCTATTCGGACCTATAGGGCCTATAGGAATCCGTACAGCCCTCACTTCCTTGACGATTGTACTTCGTTCTTCTTCATTGCCCTTTAAATCTCATATCAAACACTGGTCATACACTGAGGGTTAATACTGGCGCCCTCTATTGAATGCTGGAAATTGCGCTTCTTATAGAAATGGACACACATAAGAGTGCATCTCGTTTCCACTTCAATTATAGGCATTATCTAAGCTCAAGTAAATGCTTACGTATGGCTTTTGAACACCGGTCATAGGATGAACATGAATACTTATAGAAGTCTGACGATCTATTTTTTTTAAAATAGTAAACCAAATTCAAATCAACACACCTTTTAAAAGTGCTTCAAAAAATAATTTATTGAATTTTTAACTCTAACTGTGAACATACATTCCTCTATTCCAAATAAATTTTTGTCGCGAATATTTATGAATATTCGCTAAATTGACAAAAACGATTAAGCTCGTAGTTCGTTTTTAAAATGTCGATACATTTTTAGTTATTTGCACAGAGCATTAGCATTAAGAAAAGATGCCGCAACCATAAAGCCGTCCATAGTGCTTAACTAAGATTATAGGGCCTATGCATGTAACACTGTGTCCGGAAAAAATTGAACGCTTTGGTAATTATGAAAACGAATGTAAATTATTTATAATATTTCCATTTTGGGCGTCATTTCAATTCCAAAATAAAATTATATTTAATAGGATCTTCATCTGAAAACATCTTGTTTCTTTGTCGACAAACTCAATAACGTAGAAAATGACGCCAGTCAATAAATAGGCAGAAAACTGAGACATGCGACAGTCGACCGCAAAAGTTAGAAACCGCTCAAACGAATCATACTCGCCAAATTAACACTCAGCGCGCAAGTTGAATGAGTATTGTACGAGTGAATTAGGCTGTAAACTTGTAAAAGATTTTTAAACTGCACCTAAGGACAGTGAGACAATTGAGCCAAAGAAGAATGACTCTCAATTAAGTTAACTGGTTGTGACAGATGGTATCGTTTCTAATGCTGAATTAGTAAGTAAGTAAGTAGAGTTTCGTAAATTTATATAGCGCTTTGGAAGTAGTACAGAGATAGACAGGGCTTAATCTACATGTAGGCCGTTTCATGGGGAATTGCCCTTTTCCCCCGGAAATTTCAAATTCCCTCAAAAATTTAGGCATACTATTTCAACTTACAGCGCTCCCCAGATCCCCCTAGCTGACTTCCCCCGGCCTTGTCAGCCCCCTCCCCCGGAGTCCAGGATTCTAGATTAGCCACTGGTAGTAGCTGCCTATTCGTATGCGCGTAAGTATCCTAGTCGCACCAAATAGGGCTTCGCCCGCCAGCAGCCTAGCCTGGATTCGGGAATCGGAGAGGAGGAGACTTCGACATTATTTGGCTCAAATAGAAAACTTAACGAGCAAAAAGGTCGCCGTTTCAAGCGCTTTTAAGTCTCTGTTCGTATTCCCCGATCTAATAGTTCTCCCATCCAGACCCACACCTCCAACTGCTCACCAGTTTGGGACGAATCTCATGACCGGTCCCAATCCCAATAGGGGACCGGTCCCCCTTTCCTCTCCCGTAGCTACGCCAATAGGGCCTACCCTCCGCCCTTCCATTCAGTGGCGTAGCGACTGAGGACAGGGACAACCGCCCCCGGGCGCCGAGTTGATGGCGTCAAAATCGACCCCCAAGTTTTTAAATATTGTCTTCCCTGTTTCAACCGTTGGAAATGTAAGAGAATTTTTGAAAAAGATAATCAATTATTTCACTTAGTTCAGTTACATGAACGTGGACGGTCTATATTGCTGAATCAAGAAAAAAAGCAAAATAGGCGATGACCTCTTTTGCTTGTCAGGATTTTTCTAACGTTGAGGGCACTGGACGCCTCGCTACGCCACTGCCTCCATTCTTCGACGCCCATACTACTTCGTCTTTCTTCGCTGCTCTTTTCTCAGATCAAACACTACTCAATGCGCTGCAAAACATTGAAGAATAACGCTGGCGCCCTCTGTCGAATAACTGGAAATGACGTTTCTTAAGCAAATGAATACACGCAATATTAAGTTATATAATCGTTTCAAATATAGGCACTATCTTAGCTGAAGTAAGAGCAGAAGTTTGAATTTTTACGCACTATCTTGAAGTTGATCCTATTTAAATGAAAGAGTTCAAGATCTAGTTATTTACCACATTAAGTTGAAGATAAAACAACGCACCTTTCAAAAACTGTCTTCGAAATATATTTAGAAAATTTTGACGCTGACTAAATTTGTGTAATCTTATGCCCTCTTGTCTTTAAATTTTTGTCGCGAATATTCACGAATATTCGCCATTAATATAAAAAAAACTTTAAGACGTTTGTTTATTACAGATTGTGTGTGCATATGTGCAGTGAGAATGTCAGATCGAAAAAGGCAAAATCAAAATGAACATATCAACATCCCGAATGTGATTGAGCACAAGCAATGTTATTTCCGTTGCCATTGCTAATGATTTTAGGGTTCTTCTTCTGTACCTCTCTATTAACCCATTGAAGCTTTTTGTTAATTGTCCGTTATTATTGTTATTCATACATTTCATATAGCACCATAAGAATGGTAAACCAAAATCAAGGGCACTTTGGCAGGGGTCACCCATACGAATGATGGAACAGAGACGGGTTTTTAGGTTTCTCACAAAAATCATGCTGTCAGCTTTAGTTACAAAGTCAGGTTAGGCATTCCCTAAGATTGGGATGCTTAGAAGAAAACTACTTATATCGTAATACCAGTGAATTCCTTGCATAGTTTGTCTCACAAATGCACTAATTAGGCCTATAGCTAAAACTTAAATTTTCATGTTTATCGTAGGTCCTAATACCTTGGCGATCGGATTAGGCTATGAATGGACTGCTGTGAACTTGGAGAAAAAAGTGGGGGCCCAGCATCTATACCTTCTTCCCTCCGGACCTCCCAATGATAGCTTATCAAAGATAATAATAATAATAATAATTATGCACTTCTATAGCACCAGTTCTAATACCCAAGGTATCAATCGATGGTACTTCAAAATCAATCCGCAAAAGATCCAGGTCATTCCAGAGATCAGTCAAAGAGTGCGGGGTGGGCTCACGTCTAGAGACCTATTAAAGTCTACGCCTATGGAATCACAAGGAAATCAGCAGTAAAGAGCGTCATAACCGATTGAGGTGTAACATCTGTGCGTTTGACATTGTGTACTGAGTTTATATTGTAATGACCGAACGCCCTGCGAGTTATTCGCTGCAATATTAAAGTCATCTCCTGACTACTATAGAGCTGTTTTCTTGTCCGAATACTCTCTTATCTTCTCCTCTTCTCGCCCTCGCCCTCACCTATCCCATGCACATAACCACAAATCCGCAAGACAGCAACATTGAATGTACCCGCGTTTACTACCCCTCCTCCACCTCCATCGAGGGTGGCAATAACCAAAGGAACATGGTGTAACGGGTCAGGCAATGCCAGGTATCGCTTGACTGACCGTCAAACCGCCTGGTGTGTGTGTGTGTGTGTGTTCTTTCTCAACTAGGCTTGTCATCACCAATGAAAACGAAAATAAAGGTCACGTGATCGGCAGACAAAAACACCATCGGCCACGACCATGGCTTAATGCTTTTAGGAATGATACCCAGGAGAGAGCCTGAGCCTAAGCAGGCTTGCTTAACGGCTGAAGTCAGCTATGGGCAGAGTGGGCAGTGTGGGCAGAGCCTATCCGCCATATGTATTTACGCAAAACATAGGGAAAAGCCCAGATTGCGTTTTTAAAAAGCCCAGAAAAGCCCAGATTTGAAAACGGGCTCAAAAATTCAGAAGTTTCGAAAATTTTCAATCTCGCTGGGATGATTCAGCAAACGTTCGACGATTATTTTATTCAAGTATTTCATTATAAATTAAATGAAACGTATTCGATTCGAATGCTATCACCCTTGTATGTCTCTTGGATGTCGCCTATCGCAAACGCAATGTTGCGCGTTAACAAATAGGGCGTCCACAGCTGGCTTCAACATACAGGCTTATGCTGGACGCATGGCTTAATGGCTTGCTGGGGAATTCCAGTCAAAAGCGAAAGTGAATTGGGTTCCATTGTATGGAGCCTGGTTTCCCAGTGTGTAGCTGCAATTGGCCCTAGTTGGCGGATACAAGTGACTGTGTCCTGCCGCGGTCAGGCTATTTGGATCTTATTTCAGACCCAGTTGTATCATTGTGAGTATTTTTTGCCTAGAATTGTTAAAATGTGTGGCTTTTCGCACAGACTTACATAGCCTACTAAGCCACTGTAAATCACATTATTATTATTATTATTATTATTATTATTATTATTATTATTATTATTATTATTATTATTATTATTATTATTATTATTATTATTATTATTATTTTGCATCTCGTGGGTACTGTGATGATTGTGATCTTCTACTTATGTTGTGGTCGCGGTGGGGATTGGATAGCTTTGATGATGATGATGATGATAATGATGATGATGATTATGATGACGACGACGACGATACGACGACGATGACGATGATGAGGACGATGAGTAAGTCGGAGCCAGCTCATTAAACAAGCGACGGTGAGTCGATGAAATATAATTAATATAAGTCGTTTTTTCAATTATTATTTAAATTTTAACGATCGAATACTAAGCCACGTCTTCGAAGCGATAACAATAAACAACATGAAAGATATAGATTTGTATAGCGATATTTAAAGTCTATGTTTTAATCCAATATTGTCATACGGTTTTTTGCCGCAGGCGTCTTTTTTCTGCAAAAAAGCAGAAGGTTATATGAATATTTATGAACCGCGTGACGCTATTAATGTGAATATTTATAAAGCAAAGACAACTTTAGGGGTTACGGTTAGGCTTAGGATTAGAGTTAGGGTTAGGGTCAGGGTTAAGGTTAGGGTTAGTTAACCCTAACCCTAACCATAACCCTAACCCCCTAACCCTAAACCCTATGCATAACCTTCTGCTTTTTTGCAGAAAAAAAGACGCTTGCCGCAGACCTCGGTCATAGAACTCACCACGATTCTTCCAGTCCCCTTATCGCGACTAAATATGTCGGTCTGTGCAAGCCTTGAGGTTCCCTATTCGTGAATCATGGCTACGCCACTATCATCAATGATGAAAATGTATTATTCAATGTCCGAATAAAAGCTAACAATACGCTAGTTAGACAAATCTGCAACTGTTGATCTATCGAATTTCACATGCAATTGCATACTGTTGCACATGTTAACCCTCGCATTTTTCGTGGCGTCTTTGGCTAAGGCGGGGAATACCACTTCCCAAATTATATCAGCCCAGTGTGTAAAAAAATGTGAATTTGTATATACCTTGGATTTTGCATTTGAACCTCTATACAGTAAATTTGGAATTTCGTGTTGATTATTTATTTCACATAGTAGTCGTACACAGTGCTTGAATGCTGTTGTCATCTTAGAACTACGGGAAGTTAGCAGAGTGGTAACAACGTTGGACGATGGAGCAGGAGGTCGCGGGTTCGAGTCCCGCAGGAGCCCTAAAGGTCGACTCAGCCTTTTTCGCGGTGGTAAAATGAGAAGCAGTGGTAAAAATCTCTGCGATAAGTCAAACAGGTACGCTATGCGATACACTAGCCCCGTATCCGTGGCATTGCACGCCTGGCTGAGGGCTATAGAAACGGAGATCAGCGCCGCCTTATGAGCCCGTGAGGCTCGGGGAAGGACTTTGACTTTGACTTTTGTAGTTGTACACAGTGCTTGAATGCTGTGGTCATCTTAGAACTACAGTGTTTATGAAAGAAAATGACGAATGCAGGACTGGCTAGAATGACAAGCACGCTTCATTTTAATGGGTCCAGTTGAATGAACCTCATTCAGAGCCTCCAGTCATCTGAAACAGGTATGTTTAAGCACAGCTTTCTGTATGGGTCAGCGACGGCTTACCCACGTCGCACGGGTCGCATGCTACACGCGGAATGTTAACTGGCGTTCCGCAAGACATCTTTACATTGTATTGGTCCTATTTATGCATACAGTATTTAGTCGCGAATATGACTTTTAGTTCATGTGCTTAGAAAAATAGAAAATTACTTTAAACTGCAGTTTAATCGTTAATCGTGGGTGTAACCAGTTACTAGCGCTACGTGATTGCGGTGATTGTCACTACTGTTTGAAAAATGTACAAAAGGCAAAAAGATGTGATCCTCTGCATGCTGATCAACATTTACAGTATAATGACCCCTTGTAACAAAAGGTTCACCACACCGGTATAGGTGGTCCCAGACATGGACATGGGTTGGGTCCACCCATGGGTTGGGTCCAAAATTTCCATTTTTTGGTGGGTTCGGTTGGGTTGCCAGGTTGCTGTGTTATATTGTACAAATGTGTACATATCAATGATTTTTTTTAAATTACTGCAAATTACCCTTAATCTGTTTCGATGCCTTTTCACAGGAGCAACCGGAAAATACAAGTTAAAGGCATCCAGAAATATGAAATCTGCTATATGGAATGCATTCCCGTTGGTCTGTGAGATGAAGGAGGATTTAAGAAATTTGTATGCATGGGTTGGGTTGGGTTGGGTCAAGTAACCCAGCTGTTTCCGTGGGTTGGGTTGGGTTTGAATAGTGGTGGGTTGGGTTTTAAAAAATGGACCCATGTCCATGACCGTGGTCCTGGTTTAAGATGGCTCTGCATTTTGTTGCACAGTATTTGTCAGGTTTTCCTCTGACGAAGCTTATCTTACAGTTTGACCATTCTGCAAAATAACTTTGACAGTTATCAGGTCAACCTGTTAAGCCGCAATTGACAAGACTTTGTACTGTATATAGTCTCCAGTCTTCTACTACACAAGCAGACGCTGTCGGGTATTGCGGTTTCAGAGCACCCACAAAACATGCAGGCCTATTGAGTAGCTCTGTCATAGTATTCGCTCATGGTCATGAAAAATTGTTGTTCCTCTTGAATGTCTCTTACAGCACTGAATAAACTGTCGGAATGTTTAACCATTGTTGTCTTTCTAACAATGTACGCAACCTAGCTCAACTCCCCATCTATACTCAATTACTAATATTCCAGCCAGCTCTTGGTCGTACATAATAAATACAGCGTATAGACCTACAATAAAATCTTTCCTCAAACACGAAGGCTCCCGGCTAAGACATAGTAGGCCTAAATCTCAGCTATTTGTGTGACAATTTTTGGAATATCAATTAAAAACTTTAATTACTATCGCCTTTCACCCCCGCTTTTGAGCTATACTAAAGGATATACACCGAATAAGCTAGTCGTTCGGCTTATAGTCGAGCGAGTCCAAATTTCTTGCCTCGCCTGAACCTTGGACCCGCATTGCTATTGGTTAGCGACGCGTTTCAGCCTCGCCGGGCGCCGACGGCAATTATAAAACCCATGTTTCACTGTATTTGGTTAGATAGGCGCACGCTGGTCACTAGTGCTTTTGGTTGCATAAACCGAGGCCTAGTACCGAAACTATTTCCGAAACTCTATCCGACCTCTGGTGAGTCTGGTCAGAAGGACTTTAAGCGAAAGAACCTCTCTTTAACTGGAGGAACCCTTGGAACTGCATAAACTGTGAGTATGCTCGTATGTACGCGATTATGTGCGATTATATGTGTGTGTTAGTGGCAATAGCGGTGCTACTACACTTCTACTTCTTATTTTAGACTCTTTTCTATCTTTCTCTACTCTGACTTCCGGTCGAAGAACCCGTCGTTTGAAACTGTCTTCTTCTTCGACTTCCGGTTGCAGAAACCGTCGTCGACTTACTCGACTTACTCTTACTCTTTCATTTCGACTATGGCTTCCGGTTGAAAAAACCGTCGCCATCTTGTATTAATATATATATATATACATTCAACTTCCGGTTGAAGAAACCGTCGTGGGATTGTATGATTGGTGTTTCGACTTCCGGTTGAAGAAACCGTTGACGGATTTTACTGTTTTTTATATATATATATATATATATATATATATATATATATATATTCTGGTTGAAGAAACCGTCGCTAGATCGTCGTTGTTATATATCCTACCAACAGTCTGCGAAAGCAAACTGTCCGGATAGTTGTCCAGCGGACCCTTCGAAAGGCGACCGTATGTATGTCCGACTTCCGGTTGCATAAACCGTCGTCGCTAATGTATTTGTTTCTATATCCTGATTTCCGGTTGCAGAAACCGCTGTCAGTTCTTTCACCTTCTCTCTCTACGACTTTCGGTTGCAGAAACCGTCGTCGACTACCCTTATCTCTTTCTCTCTCTCTATGACTAGTGTGAGTAATAAATGACAGATGAATGAATGGTTTTTGGATGACGTTCGCACATAAGCGTATGCATACAGCGCTCACATCACCGTCAAATAAAACCACGGCACATTACCATCAATTGATAATGTTAATAATTGTTGCCATTCCATCGCATAATTGTACATTGTGAATCATAATCGTTTACCTGCATAATTGTACATTGTATAAATAAACGAAGTAAACTGCGTGACCTCTCTCTCTCTCTCTCTCTCTCTCTCTCTCTCTCTCTCTCTCTCTTTCTCTCAGCCGTGGATAGCTACAGGATATGCCAGGGCCGTTATGGACGGCGGCCCTACGCGCCTTAATATAATCATCGTTTACACCGTCCTCACTGACCTCAGACGTCATTCGAAGGGAAATACTAGCATCACTTGGCATCGACATCTTACCCCCGAGAATAACGTGACATAATATTTATTCAATCTTGAAATAAACAAGGTGGAAATGCCAAGAGAAAGGTTTTTACAATGAAGCAGTGTGATCGAACCAGATGACACAGCATGAAACTGTTCAAGAAACGGGTTGTGAGACACAACCAGCACTTTTTAGTGCAAGAGTGGTGGACAGATGGAATGAACTGGATGAGAGAATAGTAATGGCTACAACTGTGAACGAGTTCAAAATAAACCTCAGTAGTCTAGGATATTAGATTTGACGGGAACAACAATGGTTCTCACACAGGGCAGTCCCTACTGACCCACTTTAAACCTTGTTAGCCTATATATATATATATATATATATATATATATATATATATATATAAATTCTTTCTCTATATGTAAGCCTATGAGCTTATAAGGGCATTCGGCTGTATGTTTAGAAATTCAACTTATCTGCATTACGGAACACTCAACTTGATACACAATGGGTGAACAACGAATCGGCAATTATTGCTATATCGACAAAGATTTAATCGGAAGTGGAGCATTTGGAAGCGTGTATCTAGGACAAGACATTCAGGTAAAGCATCATCATTATTGATATTGTATGAAAAGCTCTGCATTTTCATATAGTAAGATGAGGTTGATCATTGACGTACCCAGAGACGGAGGTGACGGACCGCCTGCGCGCACAAAAGGGGGCGGCAATTAAAGATTTTGTCCACAAGAAAGCAAGGATAATTATTTTGTATCAATTATTGTAATAGTCATTTGTGATTCATACAGCTGTGCATACTTGCATGTACTAGGTCCATGCATACGATTCGGCTATTTAGTTAATATTAACAGTAATAAGTAAACTCGAACCAAAGCTAATAACTGTTGTCTTTGCTTTAATTAATTAACTATTTTATTTAAGAATTTTGATCACGTTTACTAACGAACAAACAAGTCGCAACAAAGGTTGAGCTTAGGAGGGATGACGCCTGGAATTGGGGAGCCGACACCTACGAAACCACCCGGGGCACCAAATACCCCATGTACTTCAGTGACGGCACTGATTATGGCATGGCAATGTCTAGCTTTCAAAGTTGAAGTGGTTTCTGTCGCAGTGGATGGTTGCCCGTGCAAAGCCGTTTCGGATTTGGCAATGTCATCTTTAAGACAAGAATCATTCGGCTTTAAACCATATTAAAAGCCTCAAAATCCATTATTTATTGAATATCATTGATCCAACTCTAAAACGTTCTAATCGAACATTTTAGCACATTTTCTTACACGCTCGTTCGTTAATCAGGATAACAATTTATAGAAAAATCAAACAAATTGTCTATAAAAATTGAGTGAGTCACCTTCATCATTGAACTTCTATAGCGCCAGTTCAGCAATGTACTTAACATTAGTTGATGGTCGCTTCTTGATTTGCATAGTAATCCCTTTTGTCATATCCACTAAGTCAATAAGCGCAGTGATCTGATGAATTATTATTATTATTATTATTATTATTATTATTATTATTATTATTATTATTATTATTATTATTAACGCTTTTACAGGAAATAAATAAGACAGTGGCGATTAAAGTGATCGCCCCAAAGGCTTTTCAATGTCGAGTAGGACGTTCGAAAGCAGAGGAGAGACAAATTCTAGAGGTATATCACGACACTTATTGCATTATCACTAGCACTATCTGAGCGCAATCGTTCCCCCTAATTAACCAATTGGATTCGGTCTTGGTGCGAACACCGACCTCTTTTAATCGCTATATTAAAGAAGCTTTCAACATTGATGGATCACTTTTTGATATTTTAATGCCTACCAATCTACTGACTATCCCGATAGTAAACGCGTTTTCCGCTTACTGAACCTGGTTTGAATGGCGAAAATAGCAGGCATAGCCTCAGCTTGAAAAGCTTCTGAACCACTAATGTACGTCGTGAAACAGTAGTAATACGCTGTGTTTCTTTCTCCTGCATTAGCGATAGACCTCGGCAATATGTTGGCCAATACGGATGTTTGTTTTTCGGTTGTCGTATCTTGACTAGCGCGTCAGACTTTCTTTTCAGAATTTGTCGATTACTCCACACCCGAATGTCGTAACTCTACTGTTTTCCGACGTAAGTTAAACATTAATGCTTATTATGACTTGAAAATGTAACTAAATCTTGGTGGATCTTTCTTGCCTCTAATGACAAATGTTTGTTTCTGGCGACACCATGTTGGATCATAATAAAAAAAACTTTTGCAGTTTTGTCACCAATTATATATATATATATATATATATATATATATATATATATATATATATATATATATTAGGTGGGCCTAAAATTTTGTTTTTGTTCAAGCATGATTAAGACTAAAAGGTTGCTCTTACATCAATGTATTGCTAAAATGCAAGAGAAAGTAAATTTTGATATCGTTACGAGGTCCCAACTTTGGGTTAAATATTTGCAATTTTTTTATACATTGTTATATGTTATAATGCAAAATGTGATGTTCACGTGTTTTACTTATCTATTTATTTGCTTTCATTAAGTCATATAAACATTTTTTATTGTTATATTATAGGTGTCATTGAATTATAAAAATCATTTTTATTTCTTTATGAGCCAACATGGCGTCGATTTGTACAAATGAGTGTTGTAAAACACTCTGTGTTCGGACCAGCAGCAAGGCCGCCGAGCGGGGCCTGAAGGGGCCCCGGGCCGATGATGAAGATGACTTATTAACAGATATAAGAAAAAGTAGGTCGACATGTCATATGAACAGGGCCCGACGAGTTAAAGGGGGCGGGGGCGGATGACATCATAAACAGCGGGGAAAACGGCGACAAGCAAAAAAAGGTCGTCACTATAGTTTTTGAGAGTCGCAACACCGTTTCGTAAAAGTGACAAGCAAAAATGAGGAATTTTTAGATTTGTTGACTGCCTACGGAAACGAAACAAAACAAGATTAACCTAAGGGATCCTAGGATCCCGATAATTGGTTAATCTATAATGTCACATTATTACAAAATCACTATTATAATTATGATCAAGAATCAAGTGCTGATGTTAATCAAAATACAGGACGGGCCAGTAAAATCGGCATCACCCAGCTTCATTGTAAATATTTCCACAATCCCTGGGTCAAAAATATATTAATTCTGGTTTGTCTACAGCAGGGGTTCCCAACCTGGGGTGCTCGCACCTCTTGGTGGTTCGAAATAGCATTCCATGAGGTGCGAGAGTGCGAGGTAACATTTCACCATTATTTTGCCCATTTTAAATTAATTATGTCTACTTAATTGCATTTTTAATATAGTCTATGGAAATTTTTAATCTATGGTTTGTTTCCTGTTTTCTGATTATATATTATACCACACGTGGTTGCAATTCAGTACATTCTTTTCGATTAATTATTAATTATATTTTATATTATGATGCATAATAATAAGCAAACACTCGGTGATTTCTTATTTTTATCTCTAACAAAGTTGGTTGATATGTTGTTAAAAATTTATTATATAAATTTCTTTTGGTCATCTTCACTGTTATTCTTAAATAAATATTTATTAGTACTTTAAGAAATTTAAGAAAGCTTAACCTTAAGGCTTAAGCCTATGGGGTGCGAGACTTCATTAAAATATTTTAGGGTGCAGGTCATAAAAAGGCTTGGAACCACTCTTCTACAGTATTATAATTTTAATACAGCCATATACGTTTTCTTTTAAATTATGCAGTGCAGCGGCGCCACCTAGCGAAAGCCAGGCTGTAGTTTTAACAGTTATAACTGCACTTGAGCTATTAGAAGGGAGCACTGATAATAGGGTTTTGCAGCTATCTCTAAAATAGTTCTGAATTTTACAAAGATTACCTATGCTAGACTGTTTGGCATTTCTGTAGATGATAGAATCAGTCGTTTACTTGGTAATGGAGGTAAGAGATTGTTACATATTTGCTTACAGTGTACAGTCATTTCGTGATCAAACGGGTATAAAGTGTCTAGTTGGGTAAAGGAGGTGCACATAGTCGTCTTGTGATGAGAAAGCTCGTTTTTAGATATGCCTTGTCCTCTTGTCCATGTATGTTTTAGAGTAATTTTATGCTTGCGGTCTAACATCTGAGTTTCGTGCAAAAGGTTATCAGTAAAAACATTATTGAACAATGACTGCCTAATATATTTAGAGATGACAAACGCCATGTGCAGATTATTATACAATGTGTTGGACTTGTTGATTGCGAATGGGTAAGAATATACATCGTGTTCGGAAAAAGTAAGCAATCACATTAAATAGCACATTCGCTAATTTTGAACCTATTTATATAAAATCTCATAGTTAATGAATCAGGGTACAATTCCATAAGCACTTTGAAAATCGAATTGCTATGAATTAATTGGATTAGAGTGAACTTATTGTGCATAACGAAAAAATTTAATGTCTTCAATGAGCCAATAAGCTAAGTTCAGATACAAAATGTTGTTAATTGTCGGTTTGTGAACTAAAACGTTCGTTCAACGTTTCAGCATTTGCCAAAAATTGATACCACATTATGAACAATGAACTAGAATTCTTGCGAGCATGTTCTAGTAGCTTGCGATTTTCAGCACTCACTTATAGCTGAACAGGTGTTTTTAGAGTAGGCCTAACTAAATTTTTGTCATTGCTTTTAGCTTTGCAACGGAGGAGATCTTCAGGCTTACCTCGAAGGTTTGTTTAAAATGAGGTCACTCTAGAGTCTAGATTAATTTAATTTTGCATTTGGTTAATTAATTCAAATCGTCATACCTATCTTTATGTAATTTGAGTAAATCTAAGGCTAAACAATATATTCTTTAAGGTTGAAAGCCGAATCAAAGTTCCCGTCATAATTCCGCAATACATTGCTTACTTTGATACAATATGAAGTTATGCATTTTATTTACTTAGAGTTTTATGGCCTAATAATTCTAACCTTAACCTGAATGGAATGTAATGAAAACCTAAACAATTATTCGAATTGCGATGGTACTTTCTTTCAGATACTGTACCATGAAGCGAGCGTCAGTTCACATTATAAGTGTATTCGATATCCTGTCTACACTGTACTTTAGTGCACAGTATGCTATTTTATTATGGCACACCCATCGTTTGTTCATTGATTAGCCTACACCTTTTGGTTAATAGCAAAATTGTATATTACTTTGAATAGAACGAGCGACACTGCTTTAAAGTAAACTTACCGTAACTTGTATACTGTAGTTGAACTGATTCAATCTTCAATTTTAGAGAAGATTACTTTAAATGAAACGGTAATTCGTCACTTCCTACAACAGATTGGTAATTTCGTAATTCAATACTATTAGCCTTAAATGTTATCAGATGTGCGTGTGCATGAATGTGATTTGAAGTGTATAAATATAGGGGACATAATAAATGAAATGTTGACTGCCTCCGTTCCTACCTCGCATTTATGCAAAATGATTGAGCAATTTAATAAACTCAACTCATGACTTATGAACAAATAGGAATTAATGAACTTATATTAGTCTGAAAAAGCTGTTTAAGCCACAATGATGCCAGGAATAAATCTGAAGTTTGATTGAGCAAAGATGCATTAGGCAAATGTCACAATGACATTCTGCATGATATTCTGCAGTTCTGTATCAAATATGTTTTGTCTTAGTTTTTGAATTACTAGGTGGGCCAGAAATTTTTTCTGAGTTAATTTCAACGATGTGCTTTTCTAATAAAAATGTAATTTAGATCTAAATGTCTAATGGTTTGTAGGAAACTAGTGTAACTAAGATAATCAAGAAACATTTAAACGAGAAATTTATTTTTATTTAAGTA
Source organism: Metaphire vulgaris (assembly GCA_018105865.1). Classification (NCBI taxonomy): domain Eukaryota; kingdom Metazoa; phylum Annelida; class Clitellata; order Crassiclitellata; family Megascolecidae; genus Metaphire; species Metaphire vulgaris. Next base: position 130,424 of record JACLAT010000091.1, read on the forward strand.
TTTATCGCGAAGAAATGATTCGTCTTCTTGGCACATTTCAAAATCTCTATATGTCGTTTTGTCGCCAGCTCAATGTAAACTTACTCATGCGAATGTCTGTAATTCTCTTTTTTCGTTATAGGAAAAGGGCTAAAATGTTTACATGATAAAGATATAATTCATCGCGATATAAAGCCTGCAAACATTATGCTTTGTTTCGACGGAAAGCGCTATCCAGCATCAGAAAATATTCACCTAAAACTCGGTATTATTCACAATTATTTATCAAACATAACTGAATTGTAAGTCTATTTTGTAGAACAGAATTGAAGTACAATTTCTAAATTTTTATTTGATATATCTACAGCTTCCCTTTAGGCCTACTTAAAATAAGACAAATATATTAGCATTGGCGTACCTGGGAGCTGTCTGCCGAGGGCGACACAGGAAGGCAACGGCAATACCATATTTTGCACACAAAAAACATGAACAATTGCTTTTGTTAGTTTGTAACAGTCATTTGTAAGCCATGCATATATGCATATTTACATGTACACTGTAGTTGTCTTGTCTTGTCTTCAGCCATTCTCTCTAGGAAGATAGACCGCATCATGAATGAGCTTGCCATTTCCATTGTCTTTCCAGTCCATTGCATGATATTATCAGTCCATCTAGTTCTGGGTTTGCCTTGTTCTCTTTTTCCATCAGTTGTGCCTTGTATCATTTCCTTTTCCAAACAGGTGTCTGTTTTCCTAATGATGTGGCCAAAGTACGACAGTTTTCTTCTTTCGATGGACCCCAAAATTTCTCTTTAAACATCTCCCTTCTCTAACACCCATTCATTAGTTCTTTTCTCTATCCATGATATACTGTATGCAGAATCTGTCTTAATCCTTTCATTTCGAACGCCTTGATCTTCGCTTCGTCTCTTTTTTCAAAGTCCATGTCTCACATTCGTTCGTTGCCACCGGCCAAACTAGGCCCATGTAAGCATGTTTGCTATTAAATTGACATGTTCATCAGTCATTATATGCGAATCAAAGTTAATAACGGCCGCACTTGCTTAATTAATTAAAGAATTGTGATCTCATTTATTTATGAACAAATTATGACAACTAAGGGTGGGGATGGGGCGTCTCCTGGGATGGAAGGGCGGCACCAGGGAATTTGGCGGAACCTATGACACCGCCCCGGGTGCTAAGTACCATAAGTACCCTACTGAATGTAAAAAATAAAGATGTCTAAACGATAACATGATCTCCGTTGAGAGTAAATTTATCAGCTTTAACATACTCTGAAATCTAAATAGGCATATCGTCTAGCACAGAGGTGGCGAATCTTTGAAAAAGAGAAGATTTAAAATGTTTAAAACGCGCAATATTCTTCTTTTAGACCAGCTGAATCATGCAGATAATTGACATTGCATGCAAAGACAGTAGTTTTACATCGCTTTATTTTAACCCAGATTGTCCCAACTTTTGCTCTTTAGTATTTGACATAATTTTTGAAACAATTAAAGCATAAAAGTACACAGAAAAATATTTTAAAAAATTTTTTACGTTTCACAAAAGAGAAATTTGAAGCAAAAATCACGCACCCTGGGAGGGTGCGCTAGTAACTTAGCAGTAAAATACGTTATGCAGGCAGCTTTAGTGTAACCCTGCAATAAAATTACAAATCAATGTTTTGTCCAGACCCCAGTCCTTTGTAGGGTAACTTGACTTGGCTTGTGGGAAGAGACACAGTTCAAAGCAAACATTTGTGGCGGTGCTGGGATTTGGAGAAGGGGGGTGTTGTGGTTTGAGGGGGATGGAATCTCCCCTAACAGGCCTTGATCAAACAATGTTACAAATTATCACTTATTGCCATAAAGGGCATTGAAAGAATGGATATGCAATCCAATGTCACATTTATGGCACCTTTTCCTAGCATTCTAGCCACATTGTCCAAAGCGCCTCTGAGTGCAAAAGTCAGTAAAGTAATGGCCCCGACTGTCATGACTTATTTCCAAAGGCACGCGGCTGTCAAAGGGCTTTGGCTTTCCAGGCCGATCAAATTTGACAGGGTTAGTATGAAAACCAAGAAGATCTAGTTGGTTTCACTTGATATGATGGTGTGCGTCTATACAAAATCCATGCATTTCTGCACCATTAGGTCAATGATGTAGGCAAAGAGTGGCCACCGTCACTTCTTAGTTCTTACTGATATGTGATATGATGGCGCATTCTAGTCAGTCCGATAGACTGCACCCATTGTTGTCTTATAAATCTGACAACATTGGGCTCAGATATGTGGATTCATTGGTTATGAGATCCGCACCAGTGTGACGCACAACAGAAGGGTTCCACTCCAATGGCGTTCGATGCCAAGTGCACCATCGTTTCCATAATCACTCTCTCCAATTCTTTCAGTGTTTCCAGTAGTCTTACAGTGTGTAGATGCAATTATAGTAGCTTTAGCACGAAGCTGAATTCCAGTCATTCTGTGCCTTCATTTGTACCCCCGGAATCTTCACCATATCCCAGACCATCATTAGATGGATCAGTGTAAACATTTGCTGAGACTACCTCTTCATCTTCAAATATTATTTCCAAAGCATTGTGAACAGTAAAGTGCCTTGAATTGAAAAAATGTTGACCATATTTTACAGCACAGACATATTTCACATACTATTCAAGGCCATATCAACCATCTAGCTCAAACATGAAAACTAGGTTCTATGAACAGGGTATAGGATATAGCTCGAATTTATACAGCTATGTTACTAGCGCACCCTCCCAGGGTGCATGGTAAGATGCTGTATAGAAACCAGCGAAATCTATCAAATAAAGTAATACTACTGTACTCTGTTTCTAATAATATTGTTTTAAATCATATATCATTGTCAATAAAAAATATTAATTATTCATAATTTATTTTTGACGTCACAGGCAGCCGAATTCTTTTTTCAGACATTTTGAGCTATAAATTGCGAAAATAGTAAACAACTGTGTATTTTTCCAAACTGCCTGCACAAAACTGTTAAGTAACAAAGGAAGATAAGCAGAGTAAATAATTTTGCATTGATTTAATTTTTTAATATTTTTAAACATTTTTTTTCAAACGCACCCTCCCAGGGTGCGCTAGTAGAAAGTGGGTTAATGACATTTTCGCGCTAGATAACTGGATGCTTTAACTTTTAATCTCAATATTGCGCTTGTACTATACTGCATATTGTCTGTTTTTCTCAATTACGGCAATTTTAATGATTTGTGTTATTTATAATTTTCAGCCGACTTTGGAATTGGGAGAATTCTTCCTCCTGAAGTGTTGGCGACAACTTTTTGTGGCACTCCACTGTACATGGTAGGTTGCAACTACTAACGTTTTAAGAAAATATGATCATTGTTATTGTAGCTTGGACCTCGTAAATGGCAAGCCCCCTAATCTGAACTGGGAATGTCGGTCTGTAGAAGTCTAGGTACCCTTATCCCGGAGCCATGGCTACGTCACTGATTGCCAATAATTACCAAAAATTTAATGGTAGACAATTATGTCTATTAATACAAGCAATATTGCAATGATTAGGAGTATTTGACATGACATACATACCGAAAACATAATTTTAAATTGTATAATATGTTTGTGTAAAATATTTCATACAACCTCTAATTTGAATACTATCAATATAATGCTGAATGAGCCACGTCGTTTTTGGCACACGGAAGAGGTGTAGATGTGTCACTTGTTCAAATCGGTGATCACAGCGGGTGTTACTTGCTGTGAATTCAGGGACAAAGGGAAGTTGGTGGAGGTATTGAAGCGCTAGGCCTAGATTGTAAAGAAAAAGCTGTTACAATAATCGATAGGCCTACACCTGATCATCGCGTGACCAAGTCGACTACCTATAAACATATTTATTCGTGACAAGCACAGCATAAAAAAGTAGTACACAACCAGTAGTACACAACCAAGGAAAACACAAATCAACTGAACACAACTAAATAATAACAAAATAATAAAATAAACCTAATAATAAACAAATAAACTAAGCACAAACTTTACACAGTACAGCCTCTGCCCTCAGACAAATTCTAGTAATGCACTGAGCAAAGTACAGTGGCTTCTTCTCATATCTATTAACAAAGGATGCTTGTCGCTTTTCTACAATAGCATGCATACTATCCAAACCCGTCAGGATTCTGATATACTCAACATTATCTGCCTCACATGTTTTAAAAATTTTGCACACAACTACTTGAAGCAGTCTGTCAAGAGCATTAAGATTACTTTTGTTTGGACGTGTGGCTTCCATGCCATACAATACAATAGGTAGACAATAGCTCTTTACCAGGTTAACGCATATCAATTCAGAAGGGCCAGCTCTGCTGCGACTATACAAGCAATTAAACGTACGAAAAAAATGTAATTTAACTTCCGAAATAGATAACCCGAAGTTCCTGCCCTTTTTCAGTGTCACTCCAAGATACCTAATTTCCTCCACAAATGGCAAGGCAACACCATCCAGGACCAATACAGCACAATAGAGGCCTACTTAAGTTTTTATTTCGCTCAAGCTTACCTTACCTACGAGAACAGGCAAACACTTCTTATGAGCATTCTGAGCAGATGCAATTCTTGTAACGAAAAGGCTGAACTGGCTTTGTACAGGGCGTAGCTAGTTGCGTCTAACTAGTCAAAAATTAATAGAGCAATAAAGCATTGCTCTCACACGATACTACGTTGCGTTCAGCATACAGCACTGTGCAGTGTGCACCGCAAATCTTGTTATCATCCTCCATAAAATACTTTGCTGCGACTGCCTACCTGGATCTACAACCTTGACCACCACGGACTACGGATTACGGACTATGGATTTACCTAGTTTGAGCGCTCGGGCAGCGCTATAGAAATTTCGTGTTTACTTACTTACTTACTTAGTAGTAGTAGTAGTAGTAGTAGTAGTAGTAGTAGTAGTAGTAGTAGTAGTGGTGGTGGTGGTGATGGTGGTGGTGGTAGAAGCTGTGGTCAGCAGCATAGCGTGCCAATGTTTTATATGGGTTTGTTTGTCTATATGGACGACACATAGAAGGGGTGACAAATCTTGAGAAATAATTAATAAATCCGGATCCGATGATGTTTTTGTTTTGTTTTATGCTTGTCAATGCTTTCTGGAGGAAGACGGTCTAGAGGCAGCACAAAAGAAGGAGGAGGCAAATCTATCTTGGATACGATGACTTTTTATTTGCCAATGCAATTTGGGGAGGGAAGTCGGTTGGATGGTGCGGAATTTTCCAATTTTGTCTATGGGCTCTGAAAACCCACACTTCGTCACTAACTGTGATAGTAATAGCTGTTGTAGTAGTGGCGGTGGTAGTAGTAGTAGTAGGAACACAATAGCAACAGTAGTAGTAGACAGAGAAACTTGTCCGAGGCAAAATATGCAGCTCTTCATGATATTCTATAACTAAACATCACAAGATTAATTAAGCCTGCATGAAATGCAAACAATGAAGTCCATGGTTACCGCGTTATCTTGTCCTTGTGTCTCATCATGCGTTAGTCATTTGACTCTACGAGACTTTTATCATTACATATTTATTTGTTAGTCTGTCTGTTTGTGAAGCTATTGAGCCTTAAAAGGGCATGGCAATATTGAAACATTTATTTTGATGTTTAATACTTTGAAGATTATGTTTTCTGATACAGGCACCTGAAATATTTGACAGAATACCGTACGATAAGAAGGCTGATTTGTGGAGCATTGGAATAATGATCCTCGAATGTCTCGATGGAATCGATCGAACGCGGAAAAGATTGGAAGAATCTGTAAAACTTGGCAGATTAGTTCTGACGTAAGAGGTCGTATCGATAAGTGATATCCGTGAAGATGTATAGACTTACTATATCTTTAACAAGCACTATAGTCTCCAACAGACATGGAACCGGGTCACTGGGCCATGGGTCATTTGGGTCACATTTGTCCAGCGGGTCTCCGGGTCTCCGGGTCTCCGGGTCACCTAAAGGTGACCCGGTCATTGACCCGGTATTAATTAAAATATTCAAATGCTAATTATGCAGGTTCATCAATCCTGAAAAGGCTGAAGAGACTGTCCGCCTGATATTAGGTAGGTCCACATATAGACGTAATTGATTTTATCACTGAGGGATATTGGTCTTATTACTCTATGGAACGTTATAAAATGCAAAGAAAAATTCTATGGTGTGAGGACAACGTTTAAATGACGTCATTGATACATATTTAAAAGTAAAGTAGTTAGTACAGACAAGTGGAGCCAATGACCGGGTCACCGGGTCACCGCTATTTCGGGTCACTGGGTCACCGGGTCTCAAAATGTGACCCGGTTCCATCTCTGGTCTCCAATCTGTTTTAAAATTGAAATTTGTTTTGAGATGGCGCGGTTTTCCCAGCTGGGATGCAAGTCTAAAATCAAGTTCTATATAGTTTGAAGACCTGAGTTAGATTTAGATCAGGGATTAAAATCTCGACCACGCAGATAGGTCTCTATTGTTTCTGCCCTAGACTCTCACCCAGTCGATTCGGCTGTCACTGATCAATCAATCTATCAGAAAGCCAGTCAGCAAGTCAATCAATCACCTGCAAGGTTGTAGGAATGATGGCGAGAAAAAGGCTAGCAAGCCACTTCATTCGATTTCGTGATTAAATTGAGGGCGCTAACCTATCGGTGTTTAACGGGCGCTGGGAATATGCAACCATAGTAGCTTTCCAAGTAGGCCTGCAAGCCCTACATGCTGTTTGCGGACATGGTCTTCAACGTTACTCAATATTTTTTTTTAATATTCAGAGTCAGATTATAGTGTATCGTTGGTTACTCAAGTAAAATGTTTTTGGTGTTGCAATTTAGGTTCCTTGAAGACGCCTCCGTTGAAATTAAGACTCTTTTGGAAAATTTGATTACTAAGAATCCACGCGACAGGTTCTCATGCGGTAAGTTGTAGAGTTTTATGGCGAAGCTGCTCATAATTTTTGCCATTCTTGACAGTTATACCTTAAGCATTTATGAGAGAATCTGCAATTATTATCGCAAAATTTGAAATCCTTAAAACATTTTCTCATGTCACTAGACTAAAAAGCATTACAACATTTGTACTGAAATTGCTAATGAATTGATTAACGAATAAAATGCATAGTAAAAAGAACATCATTATAGATAATTTATAGTCAATACCAGGTTTAATAATGGGTATACAAGATACCAAAAGGGCGTAAACTCCCGCCAATAGGTACCTTGAATAAAGTAATTCATTTGAAATATTTGAGTAACAGTTAGATGGTATTAAAGCAGACAAATTTATTAATTAAATGTAAAATAGGAGTAAATATAGAATGAATACACAGATTAGTAACTGTTAGATATAATAAAATATTTAGTTTTAATTTAAACTCATTTAGATTAGTTAGGTTTTAAATTGAATGGGTAGGCTATTCCAACTACGAAGGCCAAAACATCGTATGGTAAAAGTCTAGTTTTAGTACGGGCAAAAAGAATAGTGAAGTTAGTATTATTTCTTGTATTATGGGCATGGCGTTGATTAATACAAGTAAAAAGTTGGGTTTGTAGTAACTTAGAGGTAATAAATAGGTTATTAAAGTACTTAATCATGAAAATGGCAGTTTGGTGTTTATGAATATTGATAATATTGAGCAGGTTTAAATACTAAATGTCTTTATCGACCGTACAACTGATGGAGTTGCTGGTGGGTTGCGTGTTAAATAAGGATCATTCGAAGATCACATGGCCCTATTTTCATGTTTTCGCATATAATCTATGATAGGGTATATGCTATGATTTGCAATTATTATCTGAGTAAATGTAATGTAATGATCGTAAATTAGCTTTTAATATTCAAAGTCAGATACTAGGATCAAAGAATCACTTTTAGTATCGCTGTACTTTCTGTCTAGAATATTACTATCCAAATGAGTGGCTGGACCTCTAAATCCGTTTTATTTAGCACCGGGTAATTATTTGAGATGCAGAAGAAATGCAAATGAACTTCATCCAATTGACCAGAGCAGCAAGAGACAGACAGCAGTGGAAGGAACTCATTCAGACCCATCGTCCAACCCAATAGGGAAATACGGAAGGAAAGAAAGAAGAAAGAAGAATTATTTGAGAGAATCTACAGTGGCGAACGATTAGCGGCAGACCATTAAGGGGCTGTCCATTAATTATGTCAACAATTTTTGGGCAATTTTCGACCCCCCTTGTCAACAACTGTCAACTTTCACTTAACCCCCATAATTACGTCAACAATTCTTGACCCCCAAATCAATGATAGGTCCCAATAACAAGGTTATTATATTTTGTGGTGAGGATCATTTTTCCCTTTTCTCCTCATCGAGTGTCAAAATGTGGTGATGATTACCTTTTTTCTAATGCTTTTTTCCATTGTAATAAGTAGTATTCTATGAAATTTCCTATTTTTGGATTATTTAAAAAAAAGTGAAATTGTTGACGTCAACTTCTCTTCACCCCTCCTCCTGTCAACAACTGCCAAACTTTTCCAAACCCCCGTCCCTTAAATTGTTGACGTAATTAATGGACAGCCCCTAATGTTGTTCTGCGTTGCATGCTTTTGCTTTCAGATGAATTGCTGAAGCATCCGTTCCTACAATGGAAGCAACATGCAAAGTGAAACAGGTTAGTGTCTTTTGGCTGCCATACTTTTACTTACACGTACAGTGCAATTCCGCGTTAATCATGGATTAGGCGTCACCAAAGTACTGTGTACTGTACGTCGTCGCGACGCAACGGTTCATTTTGATCACGAGAACGCCATCTTATTCTTAACGAATGGCAGAAAATGTTCATTGCGCTTTAAAATCTTAAAATGTACAACGTCAACCAAGTTTCAGGAGAAGTGGACACCTTTTTAATGAAAACTACGCCATGAACGTAATTCAAATACAAAAATTGGTCCCAAAGTAAGGCATTTTATCTATGATCTGGAGGCTGTCTACATAAAGCATGATGCTTTTGACACGGTTTCAGGGGTGGGGTCGTTTTGCACGAAATCTGGATATGTCCTTTTTGTGCTGTTCAGAAACTGAAACTCCGTCGGGCATGCATGTAATAATATTCTAATGTAGGCTATTCTACGTTGTAGGTTGCAAAAGGAAATGCACGAAATGTTGTACTTCGACCTACGATGAACGTGACCTGTCATGCAATCATGTAATTTGTTCGCACTGCGTAGAAGACACGATAGCACGTCTCGGGAGAAGATTTGGAATCGAGTGTCCAAAATGCGAAGTTCGTTTTACGCGTACAGTTGTTCCGAAAGACAGACAAACTATGGAACCCGACAAATGTGTAAGAGATGATTACGATGTCAGAATCGAGCCGGTTAAAGGGATAAGTTCAATTTCTCTTCAATCAAAGATCATGGGAATGACAATACTGGGTCGTAACTTGTTTGTTGTCTGTAAAAGCGCTCCACAGGATATCTTCAGGTTTTCTCTTGGTGAGTCAGATACGAGTTTTGAAGCAACCGGGAAATTGAACATTTCGAAGATGACGTGGCCTAGAGGACTAGCAGCCAGCAAAAAAGATAGTTGTTTATATATCACTGATTGGAGTGAGATGTTCGGAGGCAAATTGTGGAGATACAAAGATACAGAAGGAGACAATGCTCCTGTTGAATGCCCTGTGGCTATCCTTGACGTGCAGCCTTTTGGAGTCTCAGTTTCACCTGAAACTGACGAAGTATTGGTCATCTGTGCCACTCCAGCGAACATTTTGATTAAAAGAGGTTGGATCTACATATACAAATCACACGACGAAGACTTTTCGAGAACAAGACTCGTTGAACTTCCAGACCTGGAAATTCCACGTCATGCGATTCTGACACCATCTTCACTGCTCATAGTGTGTCACGGATGGACAGGCCTACAAAGTCACGGAGTGACATCTTTCGAAGACCGAGGAGATGAAACGGTGACGAGAAAATGCTTCTATGGAAAGAAGCTTGGAGGCGGAAGTGGTGAAAATGATATGAATTGTCCTTTGTCGATGATCATTGATGAAAACGGAATGATACTTGTGGTCGACTATTACAACCATCGAGTTCAGCTGTTGACAGAAGACTTCCACCTGGTTCGCCATCTTCTGACCAAAGAGGAGCATTCACTCGAATATCCGCGTCACGTATGCCAAGATGCCCTCACTGGACGTCTATTTGTGGCGCAGGAAAACGGGAAAATCCACATATTCGTCTATGCTAAGAAATGAATATTGAGCGAGGCAGAATCGATGCAGTGTATCGAGGGAAGAATGATCCAATATGGAAAAGCCCAATAGACTAACAGGGAATCAACCCCGATCATGGGCGCAAGATAATGCTTCCGCTGTCGTGGCTGTATCATATATAGACGCAACGGACAACTGATTAACTATAAATAATTGTTACATCGACCACAGTTCAACAAATAAATGTCCTACTTTTATTTGAAGGCGTATTAAAAGACCGAATCATAATAATCTGAAATGGAAACTCTCTAACTCTTTTATTTATTTATTTTTAGACGGTTTTATAGCGCAATAAAATATAGCTAAGGCCAACGACAAAAGCGCCTTAACACGTTTAACACGTCCTTTAACACGTATTTAACACGTCTTTTATTCAGTTACATTTCGCATTTTTATCTTGGCTTGATGTTAACTTATTTCTGTAGCAGTTTCGACACGGTTCATCTGTCTGAATATTCTACAGAATAACCAAACCAGCAGATGACTGCAAAGATTAATTTTGTCATAGCTTTGTAACGTTGTCATGACAGTAACATTGACTTGATTGGCTAAAAGCCTATCATATACAGTTCGCTGTCATATTTTCTATTACGATCTTTTAAAAGAGTGCTATTTCTAAGCGCTAAGTTTACTAAAATAGTACGAGAGTTTGACTTCTTGTTATACTCGTGAATGGAGTAATTATCCTACAATGACATCCTTAGCATCTACGGTGTCAAAAGCTTTAGCGTCATTGAGTGTGCCAAATTCAGACTTCCCAATCCACCACATTTCTACTAATTGTGATCAGCGAACGTCATACTGTGTGTGACCTGATCTGTAGATTATCAAGAAAACGCACTGTCCCATTTCAAAATTTCCTCATAATTTTTTCCAATTCCAATTATTCTGAAGACTGGATCTGCGGTAAATGGCTGCACCTCGAAATTAGAAAGTTAAAGTAAGTAGGCCTAATTGTTGTAGAGAAGAACCTAAGTGCGGGCAATTCAACTTTATTTCCAAAACATCGTTGTTTATTACATATACTCAGGGCTTTTGGGCCGGAACGAGGCGGAACGGCGTTGCGGAAAATCCGGACCGCGTTCCGGAAAATCCGAAGACCTTTTTTGCAAAATTAAATTATTAAATAGAAAATTTAGAACTATATCTATTGTCCGTATCACTTTTCAAATTTCTGATTACAAATGTGGCATGACTGATGATTTTGTTAGGGTTAGGGTTAACCTTAACCCTAACCCTAACCCGACTGTTGCGTTCCGGAAAATATTTGTTTACAAAAAGCCCTGCATATACTGTTGCGCCAATTGTTATCGTTCGTTCGTTAGTTCGCGTGGCAATCTCGTGTTGCACGAGTTGTGTCCGCGACCGATGGCTGAGTGCCATTCACGAAGGATTGTTCTGTAGATGGCAGACCATCGCCGATCTGCTGGGGCCATGTACGGCGTGGTCTGCCAGGAGGTCTTCTCCAGCTCGGTAGAGAGCGCGTCTGGATGCATCGAGCAATGGCGCAGACGAGAGCTCGATGGGCTGGAATGCTGTTGTCCTGGCGAGCCACATGACCGAAGAGAGACAGACGGCGTCGCGTGATGATGTCTGTCACTTGCAAAAGGGCAGACTGTTTGGAAACTGCTTCGTTGGTTACGAAGTAGGGTGGAGTGAAAAGGACAAAATTTTAAAAAATTTCGAATTTAAAATTCTAATAGTGGGGGAAAGTTGTGCAAGGTATCAGTGATTTGTTCAGTGAAAATTTTGAATTTTTAAATGAACGTTAAGAGCCTCCCCAGAGACAATGAAGTTTGGGCATTTTGTGCAATTAATGCATTTTGGCACATAGGCCTTATTCATTTACATACAACTGTTTTATTTTAATAATACAAACAATACAATTATCCAAAACTGCTTTTGTAAAGAGGTAAAAAGAATTACAAACATTTTCTATTGCATCTTGCATACTTATATACCCTGTAGTGCTGCGGCAAGCTTCGTTATGTCTCACAATATGCAAAGCACAGTACATGCCGGATCAATTACACAATGTGCGCTTTACTGTGAAACCACAGATTTCTGTCTGATTCTGTCTGAAGTCTGATTCTGTGCTAGAATATGGCATGAGCCCGAGAGAGGCATGCTTTGACTTTATGTGTCCTTCTCTTGCAATTGGACTACATACTGCAGCACTGGCCTCAGTTACTAGCTTCACACATCTTTCAGTTGCCTGAGAATGGCACTGACATCTCTGAAAGTTCAACTGCTGGTCTGCGCTCTTTATCAAGGAAGAAATGCCTTGGCCTGAGAGGTTAGAAAGTAGAGGAGGAGCTGATAGTTGTTTCTTGTGCCAGTTAATTTATAATATTAAGATTCTTGCTCTGTTTGTCCAGTTTGTCTGTTGCCTTCAAGCGTTCTGATTGGTCACCAATCGACGTTGCGAAGTCGAATGCGTAACCTCTGTCCTGGGCTGTGCACGAGGCTGTTGCCATTGACAACCATTGTCTATTATTTTCTAATCAACGGAGCGTTCGAAACGTCTTAAATGCAGCTCAAACCCCCGTTCCCTTTCCCTCTCCCGTCAGAGCCCATCCCTCTCTCAAACAAACCCCTCCCTCCTCCCCACCCCTTCCCCTCCCCACCCTCTTTCCACCCCCTCCCTCTCCCAACCCCCTTCCCCTCCCAACCCCAAACCCTCCCCTTCCTTCCAACCCCCAAACCCTCTCCCAACCCCTTCCTCCACCCCTCTTCCCAACCCCCCTTCCCTCCCAACCCTCTCCCAACCCCCTTCCCTCCACCCCTTCTCCCCATCCTGACGCAAATGTGCAACGTCATGCCCTATAGATTAGCATTTTGAGATTTTTGCATAGCTACGGAAATCTACCGCAATACTGACGCAAATGTGCAACGTCATGCCCTATAGATTAGCATTTTGAGATTTTTGCATAGCTACGGAAATCTACCGCAATCTGACGCAAATGTGCAACGTCATGCCCTATAGATTAGCATTATGAGATTTTTGCATAGCTACGGAAATCTACCGCAATCTGACGCAAATGTGCAACGTCATGCCCTATAGATTAGCATTATGAGATTTTTGCATAGCTACGGAAATCTACCGCAATTTGACGCAAATGTGCAACGTCATGCCCTATAGATTAGCATTTTGAGATTTTTGCATAGCTACGGAAATCTACCGCAATCTGACGCAAATGTGCAACGTCATGCCCTATAGATTAGCATTATGAGATTTTTGCATAGCTACGGAAATCTACCGCAATCTGACGCAAATGTGCAACGTCATGCCCTATAGATTAGCATTATGAGATTTTTGCATAGCTATGGAAATCTACCGCAATTTGACGCAAATGTGCAACGTCATGCCCTATAGATTAGCATTTTGAGATTTTTGCATAGCTACGAAATCTACCGCAATCTGACGCAAATGTGCAACGTCATGCCCTATAGATTAGCATTATGAGATTTTTGCATAGCTACGAAATCTACCGCAATCTGACGCAAATGTGCAACGTCATGCCCTATAGATTAGCATTATGAGATTTTTGCATAGCTACGGAAATCTACCGCAATCTGACGCAAATGTGCAACGTCATGCCCTATAGATTAGCATTTTGAGATTTTTGCATAGCTACGGAAATCTACCGCAATTTGACGCAAATGTGCAACGTCATGCCCTATAGATTAGCATTTTGAGATTTTTGCATAGCTACGGAAATCTACCGCAATCTGACGCAAATGTGCAACGTCATGCCCTATAGATTAGCATTTTGAGATTTTTGCATAGCTACGGGAAATCTACCGCAATTTGACGCAAATGTGCAACGTCATGCCCTATAGATTAGCATTTTGAGATTTTTGCATAGCTACGGAAATCTACCGCAATCTGACGCAAATGTGCAACGTCATGCCCTATAGATTAGCATTATGAGATTTTTGCATAGCTACGGAAATCTACCGCAATCTGACGCAAATGTGCAACGTCATGCCCTATAGATTAGCATTATGAGATTTTTTGCATAGCTACGAAATCTACCGCAATCTGACGCAAATGTGCAACGTCATGCCCTATAGATTAGCATTATGAGATTTTTGCATAGCTACGGAAATCTACCGCAATCTGACGCAAATGTGCAACGTCATGCCCTATAGATTAGCATTATGAGTTTCAAATGTTCCGTTTAGTACTTTAAACTTTAAAGGTCCCTTTTATAATTCCTTACGTTTCTATCGATTCCTGAAATTTTTATCCCCGGGTTTCTTGCAAAGGAATTAATTATTCATCGATTATTAGTTAAATTAAATGCATGTTTGTGCAGCGCCGAATGGTGAATAGGAGCTTCGTATAGCGCCTATATCTCAGCGGTTATAAACGTTAGAAAGATGCGGTTACGCTTCGCTTAAGGCTAATTTTATAGAGCACATTTAGGCCCGATTTGTGTAAGCAGTTTATGTTTAATTTGTTTGTTGGAATATTCGTTGCCTCGAACGAAGCGAGCCTTCAAGCGTTCTGATTGGTTAGCTGGGTGAGCGTTCTGATTGGTCGTTCTGGAATCTTAGGCTTCGCGAAGCGAACGGCGACGCGAAGCGAACGGCGACGCGAAGCGAACGGCCACGCGAAGCGAACGGCCACGCGAAGCGTTTGACGAAGCGTACGTTGCAGCGTCATAGTGTGTAGGCCTACAACTCGCGAAGCGAACGGCGACGCGAAGCGAACGGCCACGCGAAGCGTTTGACGAAGCGTACGTTGCAGCGTCAGAGCTTGGCTACGTGGCGTATGTACCTCATTGAAACGTTGTTCAGCAGCATGAATTCAATGATTGGGTTTTAGTATTATCCTGCACTGCGAGCGAAGCGAGCGCGAGCGAAGCGAGCGCGAGCGAAGCGAGCATCTTTCTAGTTAAGTCAATATAGGCCTAACTGGCAGCATCAACATTGAACACTGGAATTTTAAATTTTGGAATTCGAGTAATATTTGAAGTACGTCTAGCTTTCAGTATTCTTCATAGCACTACCTTCTCTGATGTGTTGCTGTGCATCTGCATCGGATAACATTGCCAACAGTAGATTCTCTTCATGTCCAAAGTAGCCGTTTCTCTGGATTGCCGGATCAACTACTAATTTAAGTTCTACAGGAAGATATCGTGATAATGAAATTGTCTTCCAAAGTTGGTGCCCTCCGTCCTTGCAGGATGGTTTCATTTCGATATGAAACCAGACTGGAGTATAGGCCTATATACTTTTGTATCATAAGTTGCTAGTTTTTCAAATTTTCATTTGGGTTTTTCGTACCTCGGTTAGCTGTTGCAAGCCATCTTGAATGTGCGAGTTTCCTTGGGTCGCGTGTTGCCAAACGCTGCGAACAGTCACCAAGTGTTATAGCCTTCCAAACGTCCGTGTTTTATCCTTACTTCTATCAAAAGAAACACATTCGATAGCATTGCTGTCCTCTTCATTCAGTTCCGTTCTTTTCCTTTCCCTTCAATTTTCCTTTTGCTTCTGTCTAAATGAGGGTTCTATCGTCTTCATAAACGGGTACAATGTCTTGAAAACATGCCGAAGATAGGGCAGCTACCTACCTTATCTGATACAGAATACATGTCATGCAGCTATTAAAGATATATTAAGCAGAGAAGTTCGCACTTGTGAAGAGGTCTTTTTTCTTTTTACTTTACTCTCAGTTTCTCGCCGTGAAATCCCTAGCTGATCATAGTTGTCATCATTAGGAGTATCACTACCTGAAGTATAGGCCTATGTATCATTAGGCCTACTGATGACTTCAACAGGAACATCTGCTTGCCCACTTGTGGATGGTTGTGACGCAGAGACCTTGGAGAGTTCTGAGTGTCTTCTTGCCAACCTCTTTAGAATATTCCCACATTTCGTGATGTCAATTCCTACTACAGCCATTCGTCTACCACCTCGCTGATCCAACAGAAATTCACTTTCTTTTACAGGCACTTTGTTTTTCATCACACAGGCACACTTGCTGAAATCTGCATGCAGATATATCAAACAAGTTTGTTTCTGCAGTCCAATCGAAAAT
The DNA here is from genome assembly GCA_018105865.1 of Metaphire vulgaris. NCBI lineage: Eukaryota > Metazoa > Annelida > Clitellata > Crassiclitellata > Megascolecidae > Metaphire > Metaphire vulgaris. Next base: position 146,726 of record JACLAT010000091.1, read on the forward strand.
CTTCAGGTTTATTTTGATAGGATGGTTGGTCTCTCCTTACCTTGAAGAGCTTTAACAGGTTCATGTACTTCTACTGGTAAGGCGTAATTAACTTCAGCACCCTTGTGTGAGACAGTGGGAATAGAGGATATATTCCAACGCAGCAACATGCCCAATTACCAATTAGCAATATTACTGAAACTTGAGGACGCTTGGGGAGGCTCTAAACATGAATCCAGTTAAGTGATTTTTGGCACAGTTTCTCTCTATACCATAACACAACTTTTCCAAACTATTACATTTACATCACAGAGAAACAGTTTTTTCACTCCACCCTATTACGAAGTCAAACCAGCGGATGCAGAGAAGCTGTCTCTGGCGGCGCATATGGAATGCCTGTAGTCTTTTTCATAGTCTCGTGTCTGCAGAGTTCAAGTCTCGGAACCGTATAGAAGAATTGGCAGGACGCAGGACTGATAGATACGGATCTTGGTACCGAGCTGTATCTGTCTTTGGCGCCATAGATTTTGAAGAGAACCTAGATGCAGCAGATGCAGCTATGCCGATTCTGCGAATAATGTCCCGCTGACACCTGCCATCAGAACTCTGGACACTGCCCAGGTAGGTGAATTCAGGTACATTTTCCACCATCTTTTTCGGTCGTGTGTTGCTCCGGTTAGTGTGTGTAGCTCCGCGTTCCCCAATCCACGATATCATCCAACCACTCTCTTATCTGCCTGTCTCTTCGATTTTCTCCATCCACTGTTCCTAGCATGAGCTTCTTTACCAGTCTGTTGTCTTCCATCCTGCATACGTACCCAAAGAAGTTCATTTTTCTACGTATCGATATTAAAAGGAGACCATTATTCGACCAGCCTCCTTACTGTTTTCATGTTCAATGAAATATACAAATTAATTAATAATTACTAACTAATACGATCAACTTAAACGATGAACGATAGCCTCAATAGGCCTAACAACTTTGCAGGCATGAAGTCAAAACATAAGTACAAATATAAAAATCCATGAAATGCAACATAGATGGTCCGTCTAAAAGCCGAGGCCGGTGCGAAAACTAAAATCCGCAATATTGGCAGCATCATCAAAAATTTCGCCGCGGATGCCCAAAATCTTATCATCATCATCATCATCATCATCATCATCATCACCACCATCACCATCATCATCATCATCATCGTCATCGTCATCGTCATCATCATCATCATCATCATCATCATCAGATTGCTTCAAACGATGACGATGTTCAATATTGAGTACAATAGAGTACTTTGAAAGCTTGTAGCCTGAAGTTATCATAGATTTGATGTTGCTAGGTAATAGGTAGTTTTTATCGATACCGATGCCAATAAAAGGCAGCTGTGCCACTATCAAGGACTAATGCAGCTATGTTGAGTGCAGCAGAGGCAGGCTCTTCAGTTTGCATCCGGGGCTTCTAGAGATTTTTGTATTCGTTGTCGAGGTCTGTAAGTTTACAGTCGCACTGTTGAATAACCGTGTCGCCAGCAGGTGCCCAAGTTCATGACGTAGTCCATAGTACAACAACTGATGTCAATGGTTAATAAATTAAAGTTTTAAAATTGGTATAGGCTTACTACATAAAATAGTACATATAATACTTATTTCTTGTTAGAACTTATTTGATGCGAACAATAAAATTTTACTTCAGCATAAGACAAAATAATTTCTAATGTTCCGTGTAGAAATCAGATTGATGATAGAATCAAATTTCAAACTAATTCAACTGTGCTTTCTAAAAGTCAAAAAGAAATTAATATTGCAAAAATCTGCAGAATTTATCGCCGTAGGCTTACTACCAAATATTATTATAATTATTACAGTTTCAAATTACTTGTATGCGATATCGCACAGATTTACGATCAATTGATTTCGATCAAATCGTTCCCAGAGAGGATCCGGCGCAGGCGACTGATAACAAGACTCGTAAGTATCATTTGAAGTGCAGCGATAAAACGCATATGCGTCTTTACATAACTTGGGAAAGTTAGATTCTCTACCCTCATCCTTGATCCAATCCAAATAATGTCCCTTAAGATTATATATTCCAACTGGAGAATTAAAATTCGGAAGAAAATGACACGGACAGAAATCTTGTAAAACAAACTCAAGATAGCATTTCGTCAGACATTTCAACCACAAATAACGGTCCATTTGATTGAATTTGAATTTCAACTCTTCAAGACTGAATCCTAGTTGCGATGCTTTCTCAGACGTTGGCGTTAATCCCTCAATGCAATACAATAAGCAATTCTTCAGAGTGTATTTGGAATCCGTAAAGGATCGATCAATCATCGTCTTCCCAATCATATAAGCCTCTCTTGCATTGTCGCAACTTTGCTTAATCATGTCACTTTCAGCTTTAGCAAATGAAATCCTAGCGCAAGATTCTGAATATGGAACCCAAGGATAGAGTTTCTGAGGACGATCAAAGATCAAATTACAACCGAACCTCTTTATTTTATCGCTCACATTGGATATGGCTTCATCCGGCCACCAGCCATCAACATGAATGCAGGGAACAATATCGATTGAAATATAATATGCAGAAGTGAAATTCAGAGATTTAATCATCACAATGTTTGACGCTGTCTTTAAAGCGTCAAAAACTCTTCGTATCGGCAATTTCAAATTACAGTCTAAACTCTGCTGATTTTCAATGTTTACCAAGGCGTTATGTAATTTCGCTGTAAATTGACAATTAAGTTTTTCAGTTTTCACTATACCATTCTTCCCAAAGAAACTGTCAAAATCACTTTCTTTTGCTTCTTCTACATTTGCTGGCTTTCGTTTTAGACGCACCAATCCAGTGGGAAGTTCTGGTGACAGGGAAACTTCGCAAAGTTGACTGATCTTTGTAAGAACAAAACAAAAGTCGAATTCATCTGGTTTATTGAGTCTTGTTCCTTCATTTGAACTTCCAACGAACTCAGGTCTAATTCCAAATCTTGGATCCAGTCTTTCAATCTCTTTGGCTATGACGCTCATCAAATAGATCACCTCTTTAGTGATTTTCTCAAATAAAGAATGACGAAATGCATATTCACCTTTTTCCCATAATAATCTTGGAACAGTTTTAAGCCAACATTCTCTATCGTCATATGCTCTAACTTGGGAATCAACATACCGAACCTCTACTTCCATTTGCTTATTATTCATTATTCTAAGAAAATAAGTTTCATAATTTTGATAAATGACTGCATCGACTACATCAGAGGCTTTAGTTGATGACTGCTGTGGTATTTCGTCTATCTCACTATTTCCGTCTTTATCTTTAATTGGTGCATTGGCTCCGTGAGAGATGAGCGAGTCCTTCAAAATGAAGTTAGCGTAGTGCAATGGAGTGCGTCCGTAAAAGTCAGTTTCATTGACATTGCAACCGATTTTGATCAACTTTTTCACAATTGTATTCGCCAATTTTCTTGGGTAATGTTCTTCGTCGATTCTCGTAAATCCCAAATGAAACAATGCCCAAATAATAGAAAAAGATATGGCCACCAAATGCAGAGCTGTTCTTCCTTGCTGGTCTTTTCCTGACACTATCTGGTCTTGAAATGCCTCAATTAATGATAGCAATCGCCTTTCAAATAAATCTACAGGTAAAAGTCCCTCATCAGCAGTATGTCCACATACGTTGAGAAGGAGTCGTTGCAAAGCTAAACTGCATCTGACATCCAGGTGAAAATCATTTGTGGACTGGAGTTCTATTTGTCGGAAAACTTGTAAAACCGCTCCTTTCTCTTTCAAGGCGTCTATAATTGATGATGGAGTTTGTGGAATCGCTGATTCTGCAATATCCAATGGCGAAAATTTTTCGAAGCTTAAGGCATTCACGTCTATGTCTGATCTACGCAATAACAACTGAACTGTTTCTATTCTCTTCGTAATCCATTCTTTCTTTGTCATATAGCAGTCGCATCGTTCATCTTTTGCATAAAATAAAATTGTGAATATTTCCTTTCTTTTCTTCAGTTCTTCAGAATTTCGAGGAAAATGATCATAGTCTAAACGTTTCACCGAATTTGGACACATATAAGCAAGATTCGACCGCACGTCATGTCCATCAATAAAATACGCATATAATAACGTATTTTAGGTATAAAAAAAGTACGCGTATCGTACGTAAAAATACATTGCCGGTGGCGCCATAATCCGATATATTTCTACGGTTCCTTACTTAACGCGAGCATGTACTTGCCATTGCAATAATAATTTGCAGAACAGTTAACGGTCTACGCAATGTTATTACACAAACAAGTCGTAAATGTCAGAGTATCGTTGTGTTTACTTTTCAATGCAAAAAAGGACAAATTGATTACACTAAGAGTCATTTAATGAGTTAGTCCTTGTGTCAATGCTCCAGTGATGCAGATAGCACTGGTCAACAAATTGTATGCAAATTTTTGCTTCTTCTACAAACTCTAGATGAAACTAATAGATTTGTACTTGTTCAACACGAATATATAATTAGAAACTCTGTATCACGTGAGGTTTTTGAGAAATAGACAATTTAGCATTTAGCATTGTAACGTCTTCTGCGACATTATGTTATAGAAAGATATTGACAATAATAGCATCCTTAAAGTAAAGTAAGTAAGTAAAGTAAAATCTCGTGGATTTCTATAGCGCCTTAGAAAGCAGAACAACAGTAGCTGCTTATTCTTGGGCGCTCAGCCTCTCTTAAAATAACTATGGGGAAGGTATATTATCAGCCAGGCAATAGTCAACATCCAAAGGGCAATGAGGCTAGGTTGTTACAGCTATGGAGGATATGATTTTAGAAAAAAGAAGGATTTAAGCTTAGACCTGAAGACTTGAGGAGATAATGCAGGAATTATAGGAAATGAGGATTCAGATGTTATTGTTTGAAAGTGTCCAAGTCTGCGGAGGATCGAGTTCCAAAGTTCAGGTGAGGCGTATGAGAAGGCACGGTTGCAAATTTTTAGGGATGACTGATTCAGTGGGCGTGACAGAGTGAGGTAAGATGATGAACGTGTGGGTCGAGGAGGCTGAGGAGTTAATAGTGATCTAAGGTAGACAGGTTTTGATGACTGAAGTGAGCTATATGTAAGTGTAAGTGTTATTATCTTATATTGGATACGTTGAGTTATTTTAAGTCAATGTAATGATTTTAGTATGGGTGAAATATGGGAGAATTTAGGTGACTTAGTAACAGAACGAGCAAGTAAGTAAGTAAGTAAAATCTCGTAAGCTTCTACAGCGCCCCAGAAAGCAGCACATCAGTAGCTGCTTATTCTTATGCGCTTAATCTTTCTTGAAATAGCTATAGTCAGGGTGGTTTGTCGGCCGGGTAAAGGTCAGTGTATCTATGATAATTAGTAACGTTTTTCTGTAGTTTGTCGTTTGGAGTCGCTGTCCTGTGCTTCACGTATCAGTGACCAACAATAGTCTCTCATCATAGACGGATCCACTATCCCTAGGAGTGTTTCTCCATGCTGGCAATGTCTGTGTGGGATCTTTCACCGTGTCCATCACTGACGGCGCCAAGATTGGCAGGGGAAGAAGTCCAAGTGAACGAAAAAAATATCTTCAGTGACATGTTGCATTTCATTGACTTGTTAGCTTGGAGCAGGTTATCAACTTGTTCAACGTAGTTTAGCCCCTTGTAGTTGTCCAGAGAGTTAGCAACGACATTTCTAAAGGCTGTCCAGGCAACACGCTCTGCGTCCTGCAAAAGGCCTCACAGACTGGTAGCACAAGATGCACAGCATATATGAGATGCCCGTACTTTGTCCTGGTCACCAATTTTGCACCCAATGTATAACTCATATGCTTTCTTTATGATCGCTGTCATACTCCGTTTCTGTGCTTTCAACGTAAACTCTCCACAGATGTAGCAGAGCCTGTCACTGCTATTGCGACATCGACGCGACATTTCAGAAATTGTAATTAAATTAGTAAATATATTCAATTCACAGCCTTGAATAAACATTTGTCTCTCGTCATTTAGAAAGACTGCAGCTGCTTCATAGTGCTGTTTGGTACATAAATAGTTTTGGATTTCATGGCCATAGCAACAATTCATATTATGCATGTACACTGTAGCCTTGAAGATAGATTTGGGCACGTCTGGGCAGGTTTGGGCATGCTTAATCATACTAATTTTAAAAATCCATGCTGTTAAGAATTTAGTGAGCTTGCTGTGCAATTTGCATAGCTATATTATGGCTGTAACATAAGATTCTTGGTTAACAGGATCATAACCCATGGAACACCAGGCAGCTCACCAGAATACCCACAATAATTATTGTTGATAAAATACCGATTTTTAAATTTAAAAATTTAAAAAATTTTAAATTGGTCATTTCTCAAAATTCTTAGCGATAGGAAAGTTTCAAAATCATGTCCGTGGTCAGCGTGACAAAATCTATCTGATACACCAGAAATTGCAAAGGAAACAAAAACCCCATTGACCGTGGTAAGCGATGACTACAATGAAGATCTGACAGTTTAGGATGCAAATGACAGTTTTGACAACTTGAAAGTGGCAAAGGACCAAAACCAGGCCACTTTAACTTTAACATCAGAGACATCGGGTGGTCCGATCTATGGCCCTGGGTGGATAGGTGGGAATTAGCGGTTGATATATTATGCCGGTGACAAAGAGGATGTGTATCAACACGGAAGGTGCCCGAATCATTTCGTATAAGAAATTGGCCTTTTTGCCCTTGACATAGGACGGTGATCGAGTTGCAATTTTTAAAAGTTTCTAAGCTTCCATCGTATAATGCAGAGGTTTTCAAACTTGTACAAGCCGCGCACTCCGTTGGCATGTCGTTGCTATGTGCGGACCCCCAACCCCAGAAACAGAACCAATTGACAATCCATGTATGGAATTAAAAGTGTGCAACATTAGTTCAATACCCTAACTACATTGACTACAATACATTCTAATCAAGTTGAGTGTACTGCTTCATTCATCGATAAAAAGTAATTAGATAATGTAAAAAATTCAAAATAGCAACATCAAGTAATTTAGACAGTTATTAAAACTGAGATCAACCTTTGGTCAGTGTGAAAGGTGTGCTTGCTTTGTACCGCAGAGTTTCTCCAAACATGGTGGTATGTTTGACAAACAATCGCGAATATCAGCCTCTGTGTTCAGTGGTGATCTGTATTTGGTTTTATGGAAGTGACTGCAGAAAAAGTTCTCAGACAGCAGGGGATATTCCAGACAACATGCCATCCAGAATGACAATAGTTACTTTCTGCTGAACTCCAAGGGAAGCAGTGGCGTAGCCAAATGGGGTTTCGGGATTAAACCCTCCCTTTGGTTGGCCGGCCAAACAATTATTTTCTCGCGTATTATTATTTTGTGCTGAGCTCTAATAGCTACAGAAATAAAGTATCACTATTAAATTATCTGTAAATTTTGATGTTTCGGGATTCCTTCGGGAAAAAACAGATAGACTAATGTTTCACTATTTTCCAAGTAAATATTTCTCGCTACTTCACCTTTCTCAATGGTCGTTCGTAACCCTCTTTTCTATGGTCGTTCGTAACCACAATCTTCAGAAAATCCTGGCTACGCCACTGAAGCGAAGTGCTCTATCAGATGATAATTCAGCCAGCAGTTCTTCCTGTTCCCGTCCAATTAAATCAGTCATCTGACATTCAAACGGATTTCGAACCAAGTCAAGCATGCCTATGTCATAAACTCCGAAATACTTATGGAAATAATGTGACAACCGCTGAAGATTAATTACAACAGTCATTGTAATAATTTCTCTAGCAGTCTCTTGCACTGCCAAAAAGTCACATAGTAACGGAAACATGTCATATACGCATTGCACGCTTAGTCTTTCTTAGAACAGCTAGGGGAAGAGTGAATGATCTAAAAATTTAAAGCTTTTCCTTGGCACATTCGCGGAGTCGCGGACCCCTTGGCACCTTTTCGCGGACCCCCTGGGGTCCGCGGACCACAGATTGAAAACCGCTGGTATAATGCCATCAGCGCAAAGAGACGTTTTCAAGTGAGGTAATGTATTTTAACGCACGAAAATTTTATCCTACGCGTCCAAGAAGTATTTTTTCAACAGAATTAAAATAAATATAATACTTGCGGTCGAATCTTGTATATACGGCATGATGGAGGGCAGTAAATCCAAAGTGATCGGACAAATTGACCGATGCTCCAGCATTTAGGAGCAATTCAACCACATCCGGTCGAGCGTCGCCTGCCGCAATCATTAAGGATGTTTGACCATTACAATCCATAGCGTCCAGATCCACCGAAGTTCTTGCCTCTTTCAATATTGTCTGCAAAACTGAAACTCCTTTACCCCACGTAGGCATTAGCGGAGTCTTTCCTTCGTTGTCCTTTTCATTGACGTTAACACCATATTGAATTAGCAGAGATGTCAATTTTTTCTCTCTGACCAAATGCAGCGTCGTACTGCCGTCCTCGTCTCTAGCGTTCACATTGAGTTTTCCAAATTTCAAAAGCATTTCAATTAAACGCAGCTTCTTGTCGTTGACTTTCTTTTCATAACGTATTAATCGATGAAGTAGAAGATCGTCCATCTGAGTTTCTATACACCATATAATGTCACAGTCCAAAAGCAGTTTCATAATTTCTTCAGAATGTTTTGTATCATTTTCCATTGCTAGATAGATGGTGTCGCTCCAGAGTTTAAATTTATTTTCCTGTTTTTCGGGGTGATAATCCGAGTTCCACGATTTCACAAAGATATATGAGGTATTAAAAACCTCGGCAAGCAAGGATTTGACAATATCTTCGCTTTTATCTTCAACTCCTGCTATTAATTTCTTTATTAGCAGATCCGCATTAATTTTTGAATCGTTATTTCGTTTCGCTTTCAGTAAAATTGTTTTGTCTAAATTATTTGAATTTTGCTGGCTGTTGCGGCACACACGTGTTCCATTGATGCTGTGAGTATCTGGACATTAAAATACAAAATCAAGGTATTGCAATGTGCTTACATTAAACTTTCAACTGCATATTAGGGAATCTAATATTTTGGAAATTCAATTGCCAACTACAGTAAGTCCTCAGAGAGTATATAGCATACCAGTAAAGGCTATGTAATTGATTAATTGCTGATTTATGCTCAGTGTCGATGTGGCAGAACAGTTGTGAAAGTTTAGTCTGAATCACATCGCCTGTTTTCATTGTTTGGAAACAATCTGTATTCGTCGTTATCGCTTGGATTTTCAATTGCAAATATTCTTTAGTAATGCTAAAACCTATTTTTATTGCCAAACAAACTTAGCGCAGGTTCGACAGATTTTGTTGCTCAGGCCAGTGGCGTGGCTAGGATTCCGAAATAGGAGGCACAGTCACATTGTGGGGTAAATGACTTGACAAGCAAAAAAGGCATCTTTATTATTATTATTATTATTATTATTATTATTATTATTATTATTATTATTATTATTATCAAGAAAACTTATGTAACTCCGTGTGGTCATGACCGAGGCCAAAGTCTAGGGCGATTTAACAAATGTCACTTGGATATACGTTTGTAATAGAATGAGTTTTAGACACCTTGGTTTTAGTGACCACTGAGTTCTATTAAAGCATGTCCGAGATATTGCACATGGCGGATGAGGTGAGGGTCAGCGTGTTGATTGGAAAGGGAAAAGACCTACTTTAGGTGCTTCTAGGTGAGTTTACTCTTGAGGAAAGCGGTACCGGCTGGAAAGAAGAAGCGGTACAGAACTAAGAGCGGTACCAGACGGTGCCAACGGCAGACTAGGAGCAGTACCGGAGGCACCTGCGTCACTGCCCTACGAGGCTCTGCCCAGACCCTCAGTCAAACATTCATAGCATACATTACGTGCAGTAATTGTCCTTGCCAATTTCGAACGAGACGTGCTTGTCAATTGTCATAACTGTGTAATTCATGTCAATTACGTTATTATAATAATTGTGTACACATTGGTACAGGCTTATATTGGCTGCTTAACTTTGAGTATATGTGTAGGTAGGTTCTCCTTTATGTACATTATGTTGCCAAATAACCGGTCTAATAAGAAAATCTGAATATCGCTAAATATTGATAGGGTGATTATTTTTGAAGACTAACTTGGACTACTGTAGGCAGGGACGTCGGAATGAATTTTTATCAGGAGGTGCATTTTCGGAGCGAATTTGTAGCAGGGGGTGCATTCCGTGGGTCATTTGCTCCTTATGAATCCCAATCAAGAGAGTGAACTGCAGCCGTAGTTTATGACTTCCAGACTGCACCCCTAAGTTTTTATAGGGTGTTCAAAAAAGTCTATTAGGGAACATCCAATCCCGAAGAGCTGAAATTACATTGTCTACTGATTGAGTGAGCTCATACTGAGAAGAGTGAGGCCTTGTCGGTAAATTTGAATGTCATCAGCATAAAGGTGCACAGTGAAACCAAACGAGCTCATTAAAGAGCTAAGATCAGCAGTGTAGAGTATGTACAGCAGAGGACCAAGCACCGAGCCTTGGGGAACACCAAAATGGACATGAAATCAATTTGAGCGGGAATGCTCCATAACAATCATTTGAGATCGGTTAGATACATGTAGATAGGATGTAAACCACGGAATGGCCTGATCAGAAATCCCAAATGGGAGTTTCAGATGTTTCAGCAGTACGTTATGATCAACCGTATCAAAGGCACTTGAGACATCAAAACAGGCAAGCAATGTAAGCTCAGACAGGTCAGTGGCAGAGTAGACATCAGACAGAATTCTAAGGAGAGTCAATTCAGTTGAGTGAAACCATCTGAAACCAGATAGTGTGGATGGAAGAAGGTTTTCAGTATTCAGATATTGGGCATTTATGACAAGATAAAGCCTGTCAATGGCTTAATGGCTTTTGAGAGAAAAGAATGGTTGAAAATGGTCGGACGTTGAGAGGCTCACTAGCATCAATCAAGGCCAGGCTTCTTAATAACAGGCAGCACAATAACTCTTTTTGGGAGTAAGTGATACAGTCTTCTTTCAAAGAGCGGTTGATCAAGAGTAATAGGAATGTAATTAAAGCATCTAGAACCTCTACAAGAATGAATGGTGGCAGAGGATACAGTTCACACGATTTTAGTTTAAAGTTTTTTTCATGATTGATCTGAGCTCCTGTTCTGTCACTCAGCCAGACGTCCAATACTACAGATACGGTCGCGAACCTTTTTGACGTATACCGTCGCATTTTACCACTGCTTCTCTTTTCATTGAACTTCGATTTAACTTCTGAAATGCAAGTTCTGAAATAGCTCCATGACTTCAGCACAACACCCAAATATCTAATCCTGTGTTTTTATAATATATATATATATATATATATATATATATATATATATATATATATATATATATATATATATATATATATATATAGGCCTATATATATATTATATGGTGAGTCAGAATATAGCGTTACCTAATTATATAAATAATATTAGGGGCCTATTTATAGCAACGGTTTATTCTGACTCACCGTATATGAATATATAATTATACAGCCTATAATATACAATATATGTATATATACATATATATGTGAAATTAAATGAAATCGATTATTGATTAATATTATAATAATTAATTATTTAAAAATATTAATATATAATACATAAATGGAATAGAGAATACGGACTCAACTACAGTGTAGGTCAATCCGATGAAAACAGAAGACGAAGAATTTAAGTCATATGACGACCATCGTGCAGCCTATGTATGTATGTTTGTGTGTGCTCGCGCACACAGAGCAGCAGCTGCATATAAGTCACGTGATGAACATATAAGCAGTCAGCAGCTATTATATAGAAGGATATTCGCTAATTAGTCAAGCATACACACACATGCATGCAAATAGTCTATGCGATAAAGGGCATATCATAGGACTAGAAATTAAAACGCTCATTGACCAAAACTCACGCGCACACACAAACACGCAGGTGCAGACAAACATGCAGACAGTCAGGCAACACCGCAACAGGACAACACACACACACACACAAACACACACCTAGCATTGTAAATTCATGTATTAGATAAAGTTGTTGCCAAGTATTAATATTTGGGAATATACGTAGTACGTACATGTATAATATTATATAATAGCCTATAGGGGTATCCAGTGTTTAACAACAAATCCGGTTGCTCCGCCCACTGGTGGGCAGGAGCCATTGACGTCTATTAATAGACGCCAATGGCAGAAGCAGATTTCTTGCCCACCAGCATAGATACTGGCTATATTGGTGGGCATAGAGAGTGTTCTGGATACTCATATATATATATATATATATATATATATATATATATATATATATATATATATATATATATATATATATATTAGGTGGGTCGAAAATTTTGTTTTGTTCTAACATGATTATAAAGTTGCTCTAATATCAATGTATTGCTAAAATGCAAGAGAAAGTAAATTTTGATGTCGCTACGAGGTCCCAACTTTGGTTTAAATATTTACAATTTTCTTATACATTGTTATATATTATAATGAAACATGTGATGTTCATATGTTTTACTTATATATTTATTTGCTTTCATTAAGACCTATAGACATTTTTATTGTTATATTATTTTTAGGTCTCATTGAATTATAAAAATCATTTTTATTTCTTTATGAGCCAACATGGCGTCGATTTGTACAAGTGAGTGTTGTAGAACACTTTGTGTTCGGACCAGCAGCAGGGCCACCGAGAGGGGCCTGAGAGAGGCCCCGGGCTGATGATGAAGATGATTTATTAACAGGAATAAGAAACAGGAGGTCGACATGTCATATGCATAGGAGCCCGACGAGTTAAAGGGGGGCCTGGGCGCGGATGACAACATAAACAGCGGGGAAAACGGCGACAAGCAAAAAAGGTCGTCACTAGTTTTTGAGAGTCGCAACACCGTTTCGTCAAAAGTGACAAGCAAAATGAAGAGTTTTTAGACTTGTTGACTTGCTGTCAGAAGTCCATGTTTCTAAAGCATACTGTTGGAACCTCAAGGCTGGAAAAGGCTGGAAATCAGTTGATCCCTGCAAAATAAGTCACCACGATGCATGCCTTATTGCTAATGCAGTTAATACAGACCTTAACATGTTGTCTCCAGCAACAGTGGCTAAGTTGCGACGCCAAAGGTTTTTTTTAGGAAGAATGTTAATGTTGAGCATGATGATGAGAAGCAGAAACTACACTGTATTGGTTTTGATGGAAAGCAGGATGCTACGTGGGTAAATGCTTCAGGGTCACGAAGGACTATAAAGGAAGAACACTATTTCATTGTATCTTTTCCAGGATATAACTGTATACATCATGTTGTACCTAGCAGTAGTAAATCAGAAGATGCTGCTAATGAGATTCTGTATGTTATAAATGATACAGATTCAATAGATAGCCTTTCAGCTTTAGTGTGCGATGGTACAAATAATAATACTGGAAAACTTAATGGAATCATCAGAAGGTTGGGAAAGAGTTTAGGAAAACCCCTGCAGTGGCTTGTGTGCATGCTGCATTTTAATGAACTGCCTTTTAGAAAGTACTTTGCATCACTAGATGGCGGAACTACTACAGGTCCTTCGTCGTCTTCAGGTGTAATTGCATCTGTTTTTTTACTGTGATCCAAAAGACCTGCCTATAACTAACTTCTTACCCATTTCAGGAAAGGTTTTGGATATTGATGAAACTATTAGAAAGAGACATGAATTGGGATCAGCTGTATTTCCTAAAGTCATGCTTAGCAGTACAAGAAGGTCGTGATACAAGTCCAGATATCCAGCTTATGAGCAGTTTACTTCTGACAAACCAAGTATACTGCCTCATATACCGTGCCATGCACAAGCTGTAGAAAGAGCAATCAAAGATATAACTGCAGCCAGTTCAACAGTTTACGGCCACAAAGCGAGACATGGCATGATATTACAATGCAAAGTTTCGCAACTGGAATTGCCTAGGATTGATAGCAAAGCTGATTTCATGTGACTCGTATAAAGCATTTCATGTGACTCGTATAAATCATTTCATGTGACTCGTATAAATCATTTCATGTGACTCGTATAAATCAATGACTGAAGAAAAGTAACATTCTGCTTTATTTGCATTCTAAATATATATGCCTATTATGACTATTTGTTGTGCTTTTTCAGTTTCTCAAGGGAAAATTTTGAAAATTTTCTTTCCCATACCTTCTAAAAGTTTTCTCAGTTTTCTCATAGTTGTAGCCACATGTGGTATGTTTAAAGGACCAACCCCCAGTCCTAGTAATGGCTGCACCGCTGAGTTTACTCCACATGTGACAGTACATTTTAGTCATGGAAATATAAGTAAAATAAGTATGATTTGCAAAATAATTACTTGTTTAAAGTATTCTAAATTTAAATGTTTAATAAAATCTCTAGCTTTTACGAAAGGGTGTTACTTATTCAAGTGAAAGTTGGAGTGGAAAAATTGTCCGATTGGAAAAAATTAACGTTTTTCAGAATCAGTATATTCAGGGGCAACTTTCTACACATGTTACAGCTTTGCAACTTCAAAAATATAATTTCGACCCACACTATATATATATATATATATATATATATATATATATATATATATATATATATATATGTTCGGAAGCAGTTGAAGACGCACCTGTTTAACAGCTCGTTTTTGTAAAGCGCTCTTGACTTTGCCTCGATTGACATGTTTACTGCGCTTTAAAAAATTGTCTTGCATAATAATAATAATAATAATAATATATTATATATATTATATATTATATATATAATGAAATCTTTTCCGTCTATCCCTGCTTCTTCCAGCTTCCAGGCACTTGAAAAGTTCATTATGCCGGACATTATTGAAAGCTTTTTCATAATAATCGATGAAACATAATATGCAAGTCTTTCTGTACCTCAATGGGCCTACATCGTTCATTTAACATTCTTAAAGTGCATATTGCATTTCTGAATCCACAGGTATTTTTAAATCCAAATTTTTCTTCAGATTCTTTATGTCTAATTTTATTCTTTGTTCTCCTTAGCAGAATGTTCACAAGCATTTTTTCCAGATGGCTAATTAGGCTAATTGTTCTAAATGATTCACAGTCTGTAGTATTTTGGTTTTTCGGAATAGGAATGATGATTGACCAACCCATGTTTTCAGGAATAATTGTTCCGTTATCATAGATTAGGTTTAGCAGTTCAGTTGTCTATTAGATTCCAATGTCTACTACCTTTTGTATCATTTCAATAGTGATGTCATCTGGTCCAGGAGTTTTTCCGTTTTCATATCCTTTAGTACTGATGTTACTCCTTCTAAGATTTTAGGTCACCCCTTGGCTACGCCACTGTTGCCTTCTGCTGTTTTTTGTCAGGGCGTGTTCCCTTCTGTGATTGCTCAGAGGGATCGGAGTGACCAGGGACGTCATTTGGGAGGGGGGCAGAGGGGCGTTGCCCCCTGATTTTTAGGATTTTTTTTCGCCAATGTTTGTGGTAATTAGTTTTTAAATGTAAATTTGGTTGGCAAAAACACTGAAAAGCAAAAAAGGTCGTAGGTCATCAACCCCTACTAAAGGAGGGCTTGATGTCGAGTAAACTGATAACTAATCTCACAAAAATGCATGACAAGCAAAAAAAGGTCGTCAACTTTTTCGCAAACTTGTCAGATCGAAAGTGTTTTGCCCCCCCCCTGAAAAACAGTGAAATGACGTCTCTGGGAGTGACGCTGATATTTCCGATGCACGAGTAACGGATGTAGTTTTTTTGGCGACCGTCTCATCTGGTAGAGCAGTCATGTCCACGGCGTGTCGATATTTGAACGGCGTAGCTGTAGTGTGTTTACGGTTGGAGATGACTGGAACTGGCCTCCGAAGTGTCCGCACCGCACGATCGCAACGACCGCAAGTAATCTGATAAAACTGCCGAGCGAGTAGGCGTCCAAGCCGACGACGCATAGACGCTGAAGGTCGAACACGCGATGATAATTCCAGATCAAGGAGTTGATCTCGCAAGTAGACAGCTGTTGTCATACTCTCAGGGCCTACGAGAGGGGGGCAGCTGCAAGGGGCCCGGACCCATGATGAATATGTATAATTAAAAATAATATGGATAATAACAATAAAGCAGAGGGGGTCCGGCGAGGAAAAGGGGGGCCCGGCGTGAAAAGGTCGTCAGCTAATTTTGAGAGGAAAAAGAGGCTGACAAGCAGAAAAAATGTCGTAAAGAAATTTTTATCTGCACAGGGCCCGGAATTTCTCTCGGCGGGACTGCATACTCCTAGTGAACGTACGACGGCGCAACAATTATCTTCGTATAGCGGCTGTTAGGGATAAAAGAGAGACCGTACGCTACCAAAATGGCGGATCAAGGTTGATTCGAATTTCCGATGATTTGCGACCGATTAGAAGGCTGAATTCTCCAAGAAATTGTCAACGCTGGAAGTCAAAAGATGCTTGTCGCTTCAGTAAAGCCGTACGTGTAAACCAACGAACGCAAAGTTATAGCAAACTCGCAAAATCATAATATTGACGAGGCATGCACAACGCATGCGGGCAGCTATAAGCGTCACTACCAGTTGGCAACCTAGTATACATTGATTACAAGTAATTATGATATGCAGGTGACTAGGCTTATTTAGAAGAATATTGTAAAAATAGGTTAAGTTCCACATAATTAATGAGTTTTACATTGAAATTCGTACATGTGCGTTATTTCTGGGCAACGACAATGCGAGTGCATTTGAATTTCTTCTATTGCTCGAACTGACTACCCGTTTTGCATATCCTGTGCGGTGTCCAGGTGTTTCTTATCAGCGTCTGAGTTAAGGCAATGCAGATCTGTGTCGCCGCAAAGACGATGTCGAGAATTTACAGTATGCAAATCAATTCTTGGCGCATAGAGATTTCTTTCTAATCGTCACAATATTTTCAGAAATGTTTGACATCAAATACGACGTTGCTATTCAGCGATTCAATGACTGTCTTCGCTGAGAAACTCTGTTCACCAGTTTATTGAATCGACGGTGTTATCTACAATGGCGAATACACTCGCTCAGCTCTTTATGATGATCCCCATTGCGACCTTTCCTCTGCATCGGATGGTGGCTATGACCGAAGGTTATTTGTATATCTCTTAACAAATAGCGTGAAATTTGTTACTATCAAACATCAGTGCATAAGAATTCCACAATTTAAGTTGTCCTGATGTAGTCCATATCACACCAAAAGAAAGCAAGGACCAGAATACAACCTGACCAAATCGACCGACGAATAAGTATCAGATAGATATCTGTCATAAATAATATCACTTGCGTAATATAAATGTTGACGACAAAATAGTAATTACCTTGATACTGGCATACAGTACATCCACTCAGCATCTGCTGCGGTTAGCTTTCGATCCCGCCTTCATTTGGTTCCTGTTATTCAAAGTTATCTTTATGCAGGGATATATTCAACTAAATTTCACGAAGGACCAATTTTTATGACTGTGCTCGAGGATCAGGTGTAAAAATTTTTAGTTAAAAATATAGCTCACAAGCAATACAAAACAAGAACGTTGAAAACAATACATTTAAATATATATTATGCAGGCATTAGAAATAAATGGCTGATCGTTCCAGTGTCTTCGCGGGCCATTTCACAGCCCCTGGCGAGTCGGATCTGGCCCGCGGGCCGCAAGTTGAATACTCCTGCCTTTAGGTCTGCAATCGCTTTCCCGTCAATGATGTTTGCGTTCTTCCTTTTGCCATAATTTTCTCATCTTCTAAATCTCAGCGTGAATATATAGATAATGTACAGCAGTGATAAGCAAAGATATTTCTTCAGAATAAGAGGGTCGCATTCTGTTTAAAATTCGTAGAAATAGAAGAGAAGCTGATGATGAAACTTGAAGAAATCGACATGAGGATGCAATTACTAGATGACACACATGCCACGATCCTTGCAAAGCTGGAAGATATGGACAGTATGCTGAATGTAGGTTTACTACAAACACAAGGCGAGAACCTGAAAAGACTGAATGGGATAGACACGAAGCTGCAAGGGCTGGAAGAACAAACCCAAAAGCTGCAGAGACTGGAAGAAATAGACAATAAGCTGCAAAACCTTGACGAAAGAGACAAGAAGCTTAAGAGCCTTGAAGAACAAGATAAAAAGCTCGACAGCCTGCAAGAAATAGACAAGAAGCTGCAAGGACTGGAAGAACAAGACACACAGTTGCAAAAACTGGAAGAAATAGACAAGAAGCTACAAATACTCGAAGCACAGGGCAAGAATCTGCAAATACTGGAAGCAATAGACAAGAAGCTGCAAGGCTTGGAAGAACAAGACAAAAAGCTGCAAAAACTGGAAGAAATAGACAATAAGCTACAAATACTCGAAGCACAGGGCAAGGGCCTGCAAAGACTGGAAGAAATAGACAAAAAGCTGCAAGGCCTGGAAGAACAAGACAAAAAGCTACAAAAACTGGATGAAATAGACAAGAAGCTGCAAATACTCGAAGCACAGGGGAAGAACCTGCAAAGACTGGAAGCAATAGACAAGAAGCTGCAAGGCCTGGAAGAACAAGACAAAAAACTGCTAAGACTGGAAGACATAGACAAGAAGCTACAAATGCTCGAAGCACAGGGCAAGAACCTGCAAAGACTGGAAGGAATAGACACGAAGCTACAAATACTTGAAGCACAGGGCGGGAACCTGCAAAGACTGCAAGAAATAGACAGAAAGCTGCAAGAACTGGAAGAACAAGACAAAAAGCTGCAAATACTGGAAGAAATAGACAAGACGATGCAAAGACTGGAGGAACAAAACAAACAGCTGGACAATCTGGGAGAAATGGATACAACGTTGAAAGCGATCGACGATAACCCGAATGGCGGTAGGCGAATCATAAATCTACATGTACTTGAAAGTTGAAACCTTCTTCAAAAGACTTTCACAACCAGTATACAGATTGATGCTATACTCAATTAGGCCTGTCGTGTAATTCAGCGTGGATCAAAATGTAACTAATGTGGAGCTATGCATAGAGTACACTGACTGGCATCTTTCAGGTCAGTGTGGAATCACATCAGAAGTGTGCGACTGTTCTGACATTAAAACCAATGGCTACACAACGAGTGGAGTCTATCGCATCAACGTCGACTATCAGGGAAAACTCTATTACGCCTACGGTTTCTGCGACTTTACAACAGGAAAAGACGGTTGGACGGTCGGTTGTAGGCATTAACCCCTTTAACGGCCATTTATTTGTGATATAATGTAAAATGGATACATTATATTAGTCATGGCCGGTAAAGGGGTTAAAGTAGTTCTAACTCACTTGAATCAAACTCCCTTTTTACTTCGAATAGTGGCACAGCCAGGATTTCCGGAAGGGGGCGGTTGGTTTTGATCATAACCAACTTCGAAAAATCTTGACAAGCAAAAAAAGGCCATCCTCATCTTTCCTTCTTCTAGTTTTCCTATGCATACATTCTATATTAGAAATTGTGGGTCGGCATCCAGACAAGAGGGGTTTGACCCCCAAAACCGCATCTAAAAATTAAAAATGTATGGAAACACCAAAAAAATTTCGTCGGCAGCCAAGGGGGTTTAATCCCCAACCTCCTGGCTACGCCACTGACTTTGATAACAACCTCCATCAAATTCATTTGTATTAAAGGTCAAGCTCTTAGAAAATCTCAATCGGCATTATGACGGCATAGTGTCAGGTTCCAGAATAGATGTGTGCCGAGCCCGTCGCATGACATTTGGGGGCCGCTGCAAATTTTCTACACTGTATATTGTGGCCCTAGTATTGATTTCGTACAATAATCATACATTTAAATTTTCTTACAGCAAAAACTTTGCTATAAAAGCTGGACCATTTAAATATTTGAGACCGGGGGCCCTGAGACTGCAGGCATTACAGGCCATACACGCCGGCCCTGGTGTGTACCATCACATGAACAGGTCAATTTCACCCTATCCGAGGATGACTGGGAAGCGTCGAGCACAACCGGACCAAAGTCTCTAGAGTAACAACAAAGTATTTTGCAATTATTCTATCCTCACATATGGGCTATATTTGTCGACATGATTTTTTGGTCAGAATCTGCGGATTTTTTTATCACTAGGTGTCTTATAAGGGTAGATATTTATTTATTTAGCCTATGTTTTGATATCAGCTTCATTTTTACAAAAGAATGAAGCCGGTTCGATGCTGTTTACAAATCCACACTTGCATGTTTGACAATTTCGTTCCAGACACATATAGGCCTACAGAATCTTTTAGCTTACCCTTTGTGCTAAAAAACCCGAGGTAATTTGAGAAATACTCTTTGCCGAATTCAGCGGGCGGGAGTCCAACTGGATTAAATGTCTAGTGCACATACTTCACTGCAACGTCTTCTGCAATTCATATTTTAGGTTATGCATGGACACTTCGCCCGAATTGACCATGCCGTAGATATAGAGAGCATCCCGATTCTCCCCTAATGGATCCAAACCGGCGCCCTCAATTCCCTATGAATTCTTATTGTTGCGAACCGGGTCCATTGTACTTTCCAGGATGGTTGATGCCCGGCCTCTACACAGGATCATATTTCTCAATAGTTAATTATTAATCATCACTGATTTAATAAATCAGGTCTTTCAGAAAAGGAAAGATGGCAGCGAAGAATTTTACCGCGAATGGAGCGATTATGCAAACGGATTTGGAAGTCCTTTCGGAGAATACTGGTTAGGTAATGCAGTATAAAATAATTACTTAAACAAATGACTTATATAGCGCCTCTTAGTATATATGCCTATTATACAGGGCTTTTTTCTAGGAAAAGAGGTTTGAGAACTTATCTTTCTTTACTCTTCAATAATTATAGTGCGAGTAAAACGCTGCTTTTGACCACGACATTGGTCGGTTGATTAACTTGAAGCCTAAACGATTACGATTGCTCAGGCAACGAATTCATCCATCGCCTGACTTCAAAGAGAAGATATCGACTGAGAATTGATCTGGAAGATTTCGAGGGACAAAGGCTTTATGCAGAATATTCGACATTCAACATCAGCTCATCTGCGGACAAATACAAACTCACAGTCGGCGGATATTCTGGAAATGCCGGTAGGCCGACAGATAATAATTAATAGTAATAACAACCAGCGGCGGTTCCACGTGGGGGATTGTGAGGATGCATCCCCCGCCGAACTTATTTTACTTGTCAACCTATTTTCGGTAAAAGTCTAGTAAAATTCGGGGAAAATGCCTGGTTTGCTTGTCAGCTTCTTTCTTTTTCGGCAAAATGTATTGATCTTTCCCTCTCTTTTCAACTCCCCACCAAGAAATCCTGGAACCGCCACTGATAACAACAACACTCATAATGCATAATAATAATAATAATAATAATAATAATAATAATAATAATAATAATAATAATAATAACAACAACAACAATAACAATAATAGCGTGGTTTTAAAGTGGCTTTGGAGGCATTAGCATGTGTGAAAAACACTGCGTCATAGTAGCGCCTCTTGTTACTTGTTTTCCGTGAACACTGAAATCAATAAATGGGACATTATGTACGTTCATTTGCAATATGCTTGCCAGTATGAACACTGCAGCTATTTTACTCTTGCGATCGGAGATGCAAGCCAGTTGTTAAATCAGGTTACATGCCTACTTGACTCGGTATTAGTCTACTGGCCTTTCGGAGGTAATCAAGATTTTTCGGAAATTCGGAAATAGCAAAACTAAAACCCGAAACTCGAAGTTACAGGACCAGATGCATTACTTTTTAGAGTTTATTGAGTTTATTTTCACATACACACATGATCAATCATGAGTATACTGTATAATTAACACATAAAATAAGTTTCAATAACGGAAAACATAACGGAAAACATACAAAGTACATATAGGGTACAAAATGATAACCTTATAGCTAACTTATACTAAGTGGCAAAGAAATAACATTAAAAAGAAAAGACAAAAGAGTATGTTATGAGCTATTATTGTATGTGAAAAAGGACTACCAAAGGAATCATTGATCCTGCAAGGTGGTAATCTTGAAAGATGAATGATTAATAGTAGTAAAGCAAGAGTGGACATTAATTTAAAAAAATAAGGAGCAATTCTTTAATAGATCAAAAAGCTAACTTATATGAGTTGACTAAACAAAGTAAGTAATTAATATAAAATAGTGGAAGACATTAAGTAAGACTACTAAACAGTTACTTACTAATTTGCAATTGGCATATTAGAAGAAATGTTTTAGGATTTCTCTTAAAATGAGTTAAATATGACCCCCTCTAAAAAATAAGTTCAAAGGTCAATAAAATTTTTTTCCAGTGGTGACCCCTAGGTTCAGCGGCAAAGTTGTAGGTGGGTGTCTTTGGAACAGATTAGTTCAAAAATTTTGAAGATGGGACCCAATTTGGGGGAGTTATGGTGTTTCTACACCAGGCACACGTTGCTCGGAGAAGTGAAATTTTTGGCGAGAATCTTGAAATCTGAAACACCTTACCTTGCAGGCTATATAGAAGCTACAAAGATGTGGTTTGCATCATTGTTTAGCATTTTTATTGTACTTACCATCCATCCGTGCCAGAAAAGAAATTTCGGGGGTTGGGCCTACCCTAGAGGCCAAAATACGACCCCTCCCAAAAAATAAGTTCAAAGGTCAATAATTTTTTTCAGTGGTGATCCCCTAGGTTCAGCGGCAAAGTTGTAGGTGGGTGTCTTTGGAACAGATTAGTTCAAAAATTTTGAAGATGGGACCCAATTTGGGGGAGTTATGGTGTTTCTACACCAGAAACACGTTGCTCGGAGAAGTGAAATTTTTTGCGAGAATCTTGAAATCTGCAGGCTATATAGAAGCTACAAAGATGTGGTTTGCATCATTGTTTAGCATTTTTATTGTACTTACCATCCATCCGTGCCAAAAAAGAAATCAAATAAAATCAAGAAAACGTTTTTAAAAGGCGAACACCGTGGTGGAAGAGCAAAACAGTTGCGCGACTTTTTAAAACGTCGGACCCCGTTCGCATATGATTTCCGGGCGACGTTTTAAGACGTCGAACCCCTGTAACGGGTTAAAGGAGCTCAGTTTTGTAATATAATGTAGCATTTGTATAGCGCCTCTTATATTTCTACTCATTGGCATAATTTTGCGCAACTGTTGATTTTTTCATTGTGATGGATATGAAACCCTTATATACTAGTCTATGCATGGTGAAATCGGGTGTTGTTTGTTACTAAAGGAGACATTCTTCAGCGGCATAACGCTCGCCAATTCTCCACAAAAGACGCCGACAATACTAATCATAACCGATCATTGGAAATGAACTGTGCTGTATATCGTCATGGAGCATGGTGGTACGACAGCTGTGAGTATTCTAATCTCAACGGTCGCTATTACAGCAGAAGCTACATACCTGACCCGAGGAAAGATCGCAGATATAAAGGAATCGCGTGGGGACAGTGGCACGGCAGCGGGTATTCACTGAAGGCTGCG
Organism: Metaphire vulgaris; assembly: GCA_018105865.1. Classification (NCBI taxonomy): domain Eukaryota; kingdom Metazoa; phylum Annelida; class Clitellata; order Crassiclitellata; family Megascolecidae; genus Metaphire; species Metaphire vulgaris. The sequence goes on from JACLAT010000091.1 coordinate 170,180, forward strand.
GAAATGAAGATCTCTTCTTCTGCCTCTTGATGTAGCTGCTTCAAATGATGGCATGTTTAAGCGTATCTATATACAGCGCTTCAACGCAATATCGTTTCTCGGAACTTTTTCTGTGGCCGACCTCGAAGAACCTGACGAGAGTTAACACACATTAATTTTTGTCTCCGGACAATTTTTTTCTTCATAAGACCTTCGGGAATGAAGTACCGAGGGCATTATATATATATATATATATATATATATATATATATATATATATATATATATATATATATATATATACCCTCGGTACTTAATTCCCGAAGGTCTTATGTACTAAAAAGAAATGTCCGGAGAGAAAACTTTTATGTGTGTCGCCTCTCGACTGGTTCCTGGAGGTCAACGACGGGAAACAGTTCTTCGAAAATATATTGAATTGAAACGTTTGATAGCCATGGGAAAACGCTGGAATAAAAAGCTTCTTTCCCTTATGTCTCCGGTAGTCTTTGAGTTATTCGAAAGAGCCTTTGTATTTTTTCAAAATCGTTGTTAGCATCAAGATCAGACTTTGGTAGCGTCTGTCTTACTGTTTAAAATTATAGAAAATTTTTATTCCAGACATTAACAGGTCTAGAATCGTTAGGCCTACACTATTAATTAGCACAGAAGGTGTAAATAAAGGCTAGACCGTATATAACGTTACATTGGCTTATTGTTGTCGTATATGAAATGCCATAGTATTTCAAAATAAAATCTATTCTAACGGCATACTTTAGCAAATATTATTGCATTCGTATGCATACGAAAGACGTTTCAACAATAAATTGTTACAGTACTCTTCTTTTTATCCTCCTTGAAGTTACATTCTCTGGCACTTTTCCATGTAGAAAGCATTCGCATTCCTTACAATGCTTCCGAAGGAACGTCCCATCTGTCACACTAATCAGCGGCAAACAATGGTTCGCTCCTTTTGGGCGAATTGCATTGGATATTGGAATGCCAATTATTGGCTCAAAGTGTCCACTAAGAATACCTCGTGTGACACAGACCGCGGCTCCATTTGGTTGGGCGTGTCACCAAAACAATTAGGCTAAGTGGGTGGTCACCTCCTTCTCCTGCAGCTGCACCTGCTCCACTGAAGACGTAGACAAAAGACGACCGTTACACGTCCTTAACGCTTTTGTTTCAGAATTCTCCGACGACCGCAAGTCGTCGTTAACGCTAAGAAGGTTAAATTAGGCTATTTCTTTGCTCTTTATTTCAATTTCGCCAGCAAAAGTAGGCCTATTACATTCGTCTTACAACAGTATTTAGCTGCACGGATAATGTCGGTAGTTGTTGTTATTCAGATAATTATCGACAAATGCAAAAGGACTACTTGTGACTGAAGTATTTAACTGGTTTAAAATGGCGGTCTTGCATGTGATTAAAATGCATATTGCAAAGGCCTACTGTAAGGCTTTAACCAGTCAGACGAAACTCTTGACGCAAATTCTGAGCTTTGCTGTGAAAATAATCCGTCGCCTCTTACTTTTAAACTTTTGGCTTCATCTGCAGAATTTCATTTCGACAATCGAGATGCTTTGAATGAAATCAGACAGTTACTCAGAATACTAGAGGCCATTCGTCAACATCTTGAGAGAAAAGTCAAGGCCAACCAAGTAATTAGCAGTGTAAAGTGGAAATATAGGTGAAGAACACAATGAAACATTGCACTATACATTGCTATTTATTCTTGTTCTATGTCCTTGTGGATAAGTAAGCAATTTGGTAAACTCCTAGTCCTAAAAATAACGGTAATAACCGGTCCTATAGCTACAATTATTTTCCCAAACTCGGTGGCGGGCCGGATGATACTGTCCCGCGGACTGGATCCGGCCCGCGGGCCACCAGCTGGACAACCCTGATGTAGATTATTTAGTATCCGTGAGAGCTTCCCGAACAATCTTTTAACCATTGAGTCCTGCTCCTTGCCTTCGTGAAGAACATTCTGATCGGATCCATTTTGTGTAAGTCACAAAGAACTTAGAGCGTTTTAATTTGAAGTTAAATTTTTGCGAATTTCTCTCATTTTTACTACTGACGATATTTGTCGAGTGAGCATTCTTCAGGTAGAACACTAATAATTTGACAAGAAATGTTGATGCAAGTATTTTAAAATCGTCATTATGATAAGAATGCTCGTATTCATTAAGACCTGGGCGTAGCGTGAGACAATGGCTACAACGCCCGAAAGGTCGATGTAGCGAATTACTGCCTATAGTGGCGTACCCCTTATTATAAAATCATGGTTACGCCACAATTCTACTTGCTTATATCGAGTCACATTTACAGATTTGGAGTCCTCGAGGCCATGGCCTTGGTATCGAGGCGCCTCGACGTCACTCGGACCTGATGTCCTTGGCCTTGGCCTCGGGATACAAGTAGGGTTGCCAGATATCCAAAGTCAAAATACGGGAGATTGTTACCGCGATCAATGCGTCCACTCCACGGTCCAATTCATTGTGAATTATTATGGCTAGAGCTATACTACACAACAGTACTATAGAGCAGTGGCGTAGCCAGGATTTACGGAAAGGGGGTTTTTGGTTTTGGTCATGGTCAACTGTGAAAAACTGTGAAAAAAATCTTGACGAGCAAAAAAAGTTCGTCCGCTCACACCGACACCTTGTTTTCCTCTTTTTCTTCGTTAGTGTTGGCAAGCAAAAAAGGTCAACGCCTTAATTAACTACATTATTTCTTCAATTTCTTGAATTCGTACCGCTGTGAATATTTTTTTACTCCGGCAACTCCACGTGGGGTGGGTTGATCCACAAAGCGGCAATCCGAGAATAAAAATGCGTGAAACTATGAAAAAATCTGTTTGTGACAGCCAAGAGGGTTTAACCCTACCCCTCCCTCGGCTGAGTCACTGCTATAGAGTATAGACTAGGAAAAAGCAGTATACAACACTGTTCAATGCACTGCATCATCTGTATGTAGTGAATTAATATTACAAACAAGTTATAGGCTAATTATAATAATATTATTATCATAGACCTCCTAACGAGTCCTAACTTCCTAAGTTCCTATTCCTGCCGTTAAAGTAAGTAGGAAGCAGTGGGACATTGCTGCCTGCCTCAGAGCCTCTATTATCTTTTTTGATATTGTACTAATATGAAACAAGTACTGTACTGTCTGTACTAATGACTTTTATTTGACGTTTTATCACGCCAGAAAATGTAGTATTGTTTCGATTGTAAACTGCGTCTCAATGAAGTCTATCGACCTAGCCAAATACGGGAGATTTAGTCTCCCGCGTGGCATCCGTCCGGGAGGCGGGAGACTGGGGCTGAAATACGGGAGCCTACCGTAAAATACGGGAGATCTGGCAACCCTAGATACAAGTCTTCGGCCTTGGCCTTGGCCTCGGACCTAATGTCCTTGGTCTTGGCCTTGGACTCGGGAGTAAAGTCCTTGGACTTGTACTCGGGGCCAAGCCCTCACACCATGGAATTAAACAAGAAAATCGCGCATTCACACTGTTGGACTATCAGCTTGAAGTCTGCCTCAGCAATCTTGTCATTGTAGAGGAGACGAATAATTCCTGAACAAGACGTCCTCTGTTCAATGCAAACCGTAGACCAGGAGATGGATGGATAAATATATATATATATATATATATATATATATATATATATATATATATATATATTACTGTTCATGACAATTTATATAGGGCAGTAGCATTATATAGGCAGTAGCATAGCAAAGGCCAAAGTCAAGTGCACTTTACAAGGAGCAAGGAAATGAGATGTTGAATAGAAACGTCTTTAATTTATTTTTAATATTATATAAAGTACCTCTTAAAACTGAACAATTTTTAAATTGCATAATGGGATATTACACATTCACTGTTTTTTATTATTGTGATTTAGTTAGCTTTGGATCTAATTCTAATAGATTAACAAATTTTATCTTGCTAATTCTGCTCATTATTCTATGGAATTGAATTAGAGTTTGAACTTCTAATTAATTTGATTACAACTTGATTTAATCTTCACTGCCATCATTCTCATTTGTTGTTTATTTTAATGCCTTTCATCATAATCCATATTGTAAATGATTTTCATTCTGTCTTTGAATGTGAATCACTGGGCACTTGATTGCACATTCACACAGCAGTTTTCATTCTCTGACCACTAAAACAATCTTTTTAGATCCTCCTGCAACATCTTTTCGTCTAATTTAATGTCCTTTGCATTTAGTTTAATGTCACTTTCCTTGCATGGATTCTGTCATCACCAAACTTTCGAGAATTTTGACAGTATGGCATCATCATTTAAATCATTTTGTACATCTATTGAAGAATGATAAGGCCAACAAACCAGTGGCTCACCTGTGCCACTTGGCTAGAAGAATAAATATATTTAAAGAAGATTTGACGATTAATAATTGGACGCAAGTAGAGAAGTTAATACCTATTTTAAATTATATTGTATCCTGTTAGTCGCTAAGATGTGTTTTAGGCTTCTGTGTGTGTCTGCTTTGCTGTCTTGAAAATTAATGAGAACTGTTGAATGTTAATTGATGTCAGCGACAGATTTTTGTGATATAAGCTGATAACAGTGCTTACGAATTTACTGTTGCAGATTAGATATAGTTGCTGTTTTAGACTTTAAAATTTTGATGGAAAGTGAAACCAATTATTTGCTTTTCATTGTTACTCATCTCCGCCATTGAAAATTTTTACATTAAATTTGAATTACTGTATATCACTGAAAACGTATTTCTATAGCTAATGCTCATGAATTTGGCATTGCAATTTGAATTATTTCTTTTTCGGATTGGCTTGTATATTTTGTGGCACTTGAAATCCATTTAGCATTCAAGAAAACAGAAAAACGTATTGAACCAGAGAAATAATGGTTTTTAAAAGGATTCTATCAATGATCACTGTTTGATCCTTTGCTTAAGGAGAACAGCTTCATTAAGGCAGAAGAAAACTTAGCAAAATATTTGAAGTTCTACATTTCAGGTTTATTTTTGCAGAACATGCAGAACGTCACAGGACTTAACAGTTGTAATACTGATACATGTATAAAGACTTTCAGCAGCAAAAGGACACTAATAGTTCATGAAAGAATTCATACAGGAGACAGACCTCATGCTTGTGATATTTGCAAGAAATCATTCAGACGATTAGACAGGCTCAAAGATCATTAAAGAGTTCATACAAAAGAAAAGCCATATGTCTGCAAATTATGCAACAAATCCTTCAGTATATTATGCAATCTTAGAAGGCATGAAAGATTGCATTCAGGAGAAAAGCCATATGTTTGTAAATTATGCACTAAGGCATTCAGTTTTCTAAACAATCTTAAGCATCACGAAGCAATTCATACGGGGAAAATGCCACATGTCTGTAAAATATGCAGTAGTAAATTTAGTCATCCAAGCAGTCTCAAAAAGCATGAAAGAATTCATACAGGAGATAAGCCATATGTTTGTAAATTATGCAGCAAATCATTCCGTCAGTCAAGCCATCTTAAGGCTCATCAAAGAATTCATACAGAAGAAATACCACATGTCTGTAAGTTATGCAGCAGGACATTTAGTCTTTCAAGCTATCTCAAAAAGCATGAAAGAATTCATACAGGAGAAAAGCCGTATGGCTGTAAATTTTGCAGCAAATTATTCAGTCAATCAAGCAGTCTCAAGAAACACGAAAAAAATCATGCTGGAGAAAGACCTTATGGTTGTGATATATGCAAGAAATCTTTCATTCGATCAGACAGGCTCAAAGATCATGAAAGAATTCATACAAAAGAAAAGCCATATGTCTGCAAATTATGCAAAAAATCATTCAGTACATTATGCAATCTTAGAAGGCATGAAAAATTTCATTCAGGAGAAAAGCCGTATTTCTGTAAGTTATGCAGCAAAGCATTCAGTCATTCAGTCGGCCTCAGAGTTCACGGAATAATTCATACGGGAGAAAAGCCACATGTTTGTAGAATATGCAGAAAATCGTTTAGTTATTCAAGCAATCTTAAACGGCATGAAAGCATTCATTCTGGCAAGAAACCTTTTGTGTGTTTTGACTGTGGTAAAGGATTTAATCAGAAAAGGCTGCTCATCAATCATCAAAGAAAACACACTGGACAGAAGCGGTATCATTGTAAAAGTCCTCATAAATCATCTGGTGGAATGCTCTGGGATACACGACTCAAGAAGACTAATTTTTTGATAAAGCCATTTGGATGTGCAGTTTGTGATGAGATGTTTGTAGAAGAAACCAATTTTCTCAAGCATTGCTCTCTTCACACTGATGAAAATTATTTTTCTGGAGATTCCATTTTTCAGTCTCACTGTCATAGACTTGTCTCAAATGGAATATTAAAAGAAAGATTGGGCTTTGATGATCAGAGCAAACATGACGTAGAAGAGGCAAATACAAATGAATTAACAAGAGGCAGTCTGAAATGGTTTGGACACTGTTGAACAGATAGATGCTTATGTTGTTAATGGTTCATAATACTGTAGTTTCCCCTAATAGAATACCGAGGATTTAAATATGTTATGTTGCCTTGTATGAATATTGTGATAGGTGATCATGATATTCGTTTTGGCGTTATAACCAGTGTTTTTACTGTTTTAGTATACTTCTCTATGTCTCCTTAGGCATGTTTGCATCTTTTATTGGTTTTGTCAAAGAAAGCAATATCTTACGTGTTATTCACACACTTTTGAGCTATGTGTTAAATGTAAAGTTTTTTGCAAAGTGTTAAGTATTGATTTCAAATGTTATTAGTATGAAGTTATTATTTTAACCTCTTACGTGGGTGCCCCGAGTAACGCTCGTCCGTTTTACATTGAGTTACAAATAGTTGCCCAGTTAAGAGGATAAAGTATTTTTCAATATGGATTTGAAGACTCTGCATTTGAATTCTCTTCCAGAAAATCAGCTATAGGCAGATTCAACATGTCTCAAAATTCTCACCTTTTTCTTCTTTTAGATAACTGTTTGCAAACCTCACTATGCGCTTGCTTCTAGAGTTAATTCTTTCATGATTTTTTGTCGACTTCTCTATTCAAATGTTTTTTGTTTGAATTTGTCACAGTGATGCAATCTTGTATTTGCATGATTTTTGTCATTAACTCTTATTAATTGTTGCTGTAAAATAAAAAGTGACTGACCTATCAGGAAAGTAATATAAATGCTTATCAACCCAACATTGAAGGTGAATATCATGATTCACGAAGAGAGTCTATGAAATTGTAGCATATGCAGCAAAGCAGTTAAACAAGAAATCAATGAATCACACTTAAGTTATTGGCATTAGAAGATGAAGTTCTCATTAAATGTTTTCTATAATTTGGCTATGCAGGCATTCTGGAATAATACATTTTTAGAAGACCTTAGTCTTGCAATAATGATGAATGATAATTGGTTACTGGATGGACAGGAGATGGAAGTGGTCACCAATATCACATAGGGTATGATAGGGGCCTACCTAGGAGTGAATATAAATTGTAATGGGAGTGTTGAAATAGACGTAAAGCGACGCCCACAACCAGGTTTCTGTTACCGCTACAATTTTAAGCTCAATTAATTTTATTAACCATTCCAGTTCATTAATTTTATTATATGGACAAAATATTGGACATCTACAATTACAGTGAAGTATATTAAGGGAGGTATTAAGTGAGTTAGATATAAAGAATTTACTGGTCGATTCCAAGTCATAGTAGTTACTTTGAGGATGTTCTAATTTATCAAAAAAGTTTAAGTCAAGGTCAGAATTTAATTCATATTCAGAAATTTTATCATGGCAAAATTTAGGTAATCTAAAAACTTTAGATTCATTATCATTAGGGATCATAATTAATCTGTCAAATACAGTTTGAACAAAATATCGATGATGCCTAAGAAACTTAACTAAGAAAACTTTCAAAAACGGAGGAGCCCTCTGGTGCTAGGAGAGAAAAGGGGCAGTAGAATAAAACATAGAGGAGATCAGTTTATCACTACATGTACATGTGTATTAGAGTAAGCTAGGGAAGAGGCGAAAAACTTCAGTTATCATATACAGTTGAAGCATACAAGTTAAGGAATCGGCAATAAAAAATTATGCAAAACTCTATACATGTGTTTAGGGGTCAAATACAGTGTACGGTTCAGACCTGAAGTCATGCTAAGCAAGCTAAGTATTGTATTGGTTTGCTAATACGCCATGCGAATATTAAGACATCGAGTCCTGCTCCTTACGTTCGTGGAGAACATTATGATCGGAGCCATTTTGTATAAGTTACAAAGAACTTTGAACGTTTACATTTGAAGTTAAATTTTTTGCGAATTTCTCTCATTTTGCTATTGGCGACATTTGTCGAGTGAGTATTTTTCATGTCGAAAAATAATAATTTGACAAGAAATGTTGATGCTCGTGTATTAAAATCGTCATTATGACAAGAATGCTCGTATTCATTAAGAACCGGATGTACCATGGGACGGTGTCCCGTCACTTGCTGGACCGTTCCTAATGTTGTATCTTTTAGGTGTATGCAAGCAAGTGTATACACTTTGATATACAAATCGTAGCATGCGTATACACAGTTACACGTGACAACGATGATCTGCAATAACGCGTCTAGGTAAACATGTTACGGTAATTTAAACATTCATATTCAATATAATACCCATTTGAGAATAACTTGATTAATTGTGACAAAATGTACGGACTTAAGACGCGGGCAATTATTCGGGAAATGTTACGCGGCAAGATGCTTATTATTAGGCCAACGACATAATCTATTGTAACACTGTGCAGGGCGGCCAGCTGTAGACCGAAATTACATAATTCATGATAATTGGGCCAATTCCTGCAGACTATAAATAAACGGAACAAACGCAATGCCTACTAAGTGACGGTCCAGCAAGTGACAGGGAACCCCGTTGGACAATGGCCACAACGCCCGAAAGGTCAATGCAGCGAATTACTGCCTATAGTGGCGTAGCAGGGTTTCCATAATAAGGGGTACATCGACATTTTCAGCCCAGAACTGTTGACCATGCTTCATAGCAGGTTCAATTTAGTTATTGACAACATTTATACTATAACACAACACTATGCTTGTTCCTCACTGACATCACAAAGGTTCTGAGGAAAATAATCCACGTGGGAACGGAGGAAATGAAGCTCAAAACTCATGTTGCATCCTATGGCATGGTAGTGTTGCAGCATGGCTTTGACACACATTCTGTAATCTATAATTTCCAAAGGTTGTCAGCAACGCCTTTAAAAGAAACCAAAATTTTGCGTTCAAGAGACGTCTTTTAAACTGATCGTCAAAAATAAGTTCCAAATTAGCGGCCCAACAAGTACTCCTTTCAATTTTTGCATTTCTTACTGCTGGAAATTTGCTGCGAATGTGCCGTATTTGAAGCACTTTCATTCTTTGTCTAGTTAGTTCACGTAGCCAGTGGTTGGCCGTTGTGTTACCTCAACAGGGCCGGCCTTAAGCCTGGGCAAACCGGGCCTGTGCCCAGGGCCCCGCTCCTCTAGAGGCCCCGCGCAAAGCCTTCAATGACCTTTTTTCCTTGTCATGATTATTTTTGCGAATGCTGAAGGGCCCCGCGATTGGTGATGACCCTATCTCACCAGGGGCCCTGCAAAATGTAAGGCCGGCCCTGTACCTCATTGCCGTGTTCTATAAGAATGGTATGTTGCCAGAGAGAGGTGGGAGGGATGTTGTCCTGTCAGAGCTGATCGATCCATCTCTTTCTAGGTCACTCCTAGAATGCTTCCAGAAGGAATCGGGGCGACACCCAGATGTCAGATCTACCTGATGCCATAGGATTCGGTGCACAGGTACATCCTCTTCGAGACGAGCTATGTGACCAAATAGAGCAGGACGATGCTTGAACAACATTTAAGTTAACCGGGGTAGTGCTGCACGCTTGAGGACTTCGTTATTTGTGATAAAGTCGTACCAGCGTATTCCCATGACTATCTGCCGTGCTCTTAGGTCTTCAGCGAGTAAGATCCATGTTTCTACTGCATAGAGAAGGATGGACAGAATGAGCACAAAGTACATGCAAGTCTTGAGATTGAGAGATAGTCTACCGTCCTTCTAAATCTTGTTCATTGAAAACATGGCTGATGATGCTGGACCAATAAGACTCTGGTCATTCCAAAGAAATGGCAAAGCTGCTTTTTTCCCTAAGTCCCAAAGTCTCAAATTTTCAACACAAGTCCAACAGATTTTTTGTGGAGCCCGTGTTTTGCACTGATCTCCAAGTGTAATTCCAAAACACGCTTTATACACTGCTCAATGAGGCGGGTAATGTTCTGTTGATGCTTTTTAACAACGAAACTGCCAGCAGAAGATGACAACACTATTTTTACAAGTTCTCAAAGCTATTATAATATTAAAGCTTCTACTTCTGTCTTGTTGCATTTACCGCCCACCACTGATTGCATATAATCCAAACCGCTGAGTCTTAAATTCGTCTAACGTCAGCATGCTTACCTCATGATTTTATGCTCTTTTTACAGTGCTAAAATTCACCTGATGTATGTATGCTTACTTAGCAATTTTTCGGTACGCACCCAAATAATAAGTCTACCCTAGACTCTATGGGTCTAGGCCTAAAAATAATATGCAGCCTTAAAAAGGCCATTTCTAGTTATTTCATATTTATAATTTATAATTTACTATTGTTACTACCACATTCTTAGGGTACCTCCCTGCAGGAACATAGTTCCCTTTTGGTACTTTCAAGTAAAATTCTATAATTTTGCGAAAAGCTATATGTGATATGCAAAAACTATTGTCATTCTCGGAGTAAGCATGAGCGAAACATTGGTGCTAGGACAAAATGTCAGCGGACAAAATGTCACTGACAAAATGTCATGGGGACAAAATGGAAGCAGGCAAAATGTCAGCGGACAAAAGTCATCCTAACTCTAACCCTAAACCGTGACATTTTGTCTACTGACGTTTTGTCTCTATAACATTTTGTCCATGGACATTTTGTCGGGCCACGGAAACATCGAAAAGTGGTGCAGCATAGTGTAACCAATGCTCATGTATTTGACATTGTAATTTGATTTATTCCTACCTTTGATTTGTTGAATTTATGTTATATTTAGCCAGATTGCCTAGTACATTTTGTACTGCTTGAAATATGTGCAGCATTCAAGAAATCAGAAATTATGATTGAACCAGAGAAAGAACATTTTCATGGATTGTATGAACTAACATTATCAATGATCATTATTTGATCCTTTACTTTCAGAAGAGCTGCATCATTGAGGCAGTATATTTAACAAAATATTCAGTTATAGATTTCAGGTTTTTTGTTGGGAAAATGCAAAACGTCGCAAGACTGAATATCTGTAGTACATGTGGAAAAACTTTCAGCTGCAAAAGAGCATTAATGGTTCATGAAAGAATTCATACTGGAGAAAAACCGTATGTGTGTAATTTATGCTGCAAACCATTCAGACATTCAAGCAGTCTTAAGAATCATGAAAGAATTCACACTGGAGAAAGACCTTATGCCTGTACTATATGCAAGAAATCATTCAGTCATTCCGGAACTCTCAAAAATCATGAAATAATTCATGCAGAAGAAAAGTGGCATGTCTGTAAATTATGCAACAAATCATTCAATCAATTAGGCAGTCTTAAAAGGCATGAAAGAATTCATACAGGAGAAAGACCACTTGTCTGTAAGATATGCAGTGAGACATTCAATGATTCATTCACTCTCAGACTTCACGAAAGAACTCATACGGGCGAAAAGCCACATGTCTGTAAAGTATGCAAAAGACCGTTCAGTAATTTTAGCAATCTTAGTAGACATCAAAAAGTTCATACGAGAGAAAGACCTTATGCTTGTGATATATGCAAGAAGTCATTCAGTCGATTAGACATTCTCAAAAGGCATGAAAGATTTCACACTGGAGAAAAGCCATATACCTGTAAATTATGCGGCAAATTATTCAGTCAATTAAGCAATCTTAAGAGTCATAACAAAATTCATACCGGAGAAAAGCCACATGTCTGTAAAATATGCAGTAAGACATTCAGTCATTCAATCAGTCTCAAAATCCATGGAAGAATTCATACGGGAGAAAAGCCATATGTTTGTAAAGTATGCAGAAAATCATTCCGTCAGTCAATCCATCTTAAGGCTCATCAAAGTATTCATACAGAAGAAATGCCACATGTCTGTAAATTATGCAACAGGACATTTAGTCTTTCAAGCTATCTCAAAAAGCATGAAAGAATTCATACAGGAGAAAAGCCGTATGGCTGTAAATTTTGCAGCAAATTATTCAGTCAATCAAGCAGTCTCAAGAAACACGAAAAAAATCATGCTGGAGAAAGACCTTATGGTTGTGATATATGCAAGAAATCTTTCATTCGATCAGACAGGCTCAAAGATCATGAAAGAATTCATACAAAAGAAAAGCCATATGTCTGCAAATTATGCAAAAAATCATTCAGTACATTATGCAATCTTAGAAGGCATGAAAAATTTCATTCAGGAGAAAAGCCGTATTTCTGTAAGTTATGCAGCAAAGCATTCAGTCATTCAGTCGGCCTCAGAGTTCACGGAATAATTCATACGGGAGAAAAGCCACGTGTTTGTAGAATATGCAGAAAATCGTTTAGTTATTCAAGCAATCTTAAACGGCATGAAAGCATTCATTCTGGCAAGAAACCTTTTGTGTGTTTTGACTGTGGTAAAGGATTTAATCAGAAAAGGCTGCTCATCAATCATCAAAGAAAACACACTGGACAGAAGCGGTATCATTGTAAAAGTCCTCATAAATCATCTGGTGGAATGCTCTGGGATACACGACTCAAGAAGACTAATTTTTTGATAAAGCCATTTGGATGTGCAGTTTGTGATGAGATGTTTGTAGAAGAAACCAATTTTCTCAAGCATTGCTCTCTTCACACTGATGAAAATTATTTTTCTGGAGATTCCATTTTTCAGTCTCACTGTCATAGACTTGTCTCAAATGGAATATTAAAAGAAAGATTGGGCTTTGATGATCAGAGCAAACATGACGTAGAAGAGGCAAATACAAATGAATTAACAAGAGGCAGTCTGAAATGGTTTGGACACTGTTGAACAGATAGATGCTTATGTTGTTAATGGTTCATAATACTGTAGTTTCCCCTAATAGAATACCGAGGATTTAAATATGTTATGTTGCCTTGTATGAATATTGTGATAGGTGATCATGATATTCGTTTTGGCGTTATAACCAGTGTTTTACTGTTTTAGTATACTTCTCTATGTCTCCTTAGGCATGTTTGCATCTTTTATTGGTTTTGTCAAAGAAAGCAATATCTTACGTGTTATTCACACACTTTTGAGCTATGTGTTAAATGTAAAGTTTTTTGCAAAGTGTTAAGTATTGATTTCAAATGTTATTAGTATGAAGTTATTATTTTAACCTCTTACGTGGGTGCCCCGAGTAACGCTCGTCCGTTTTACATTGAGTTACAAATAGTTGCCCAGTTAAGAGGATAAAGTATTTTTCAATATGGATTTGAAGACTCTGCATTTGAATTCTCTTCCAGAAAATCAGCTATAGGCAGATTCAACATGTCTCAAAATTCTCACCTTTTTCTTCTTTTAGATAACTGTTTGCAAACCTCACTATGCGCTTGCTTCTAGAGTTAATTCTTTCATGATTTTTTGTCGACTTCTCTATTCAAATGTTTTTTGTTTGAATTTGTCACAGTGATGCAATCTTGTATTTGCATGATTTTTGTCATTAACTCTTATTAATTGTTGCTGTAAAATAAAAAGTGACTGACCTATCAGGAAAGTAATATAAATGCTTATCAACCCAACATTGAAGGTGAATATCATGATTCACGAAGAGAGTCTATGAAATTGTAGCATATGCAGCAAAGCAGTTAAACAAGAAATCAATGAATCACACTTAAGTTATTGGCATTAGAAGATGAAGTTCTCATTAAATGTTTTCTATAATTTGGCTATGCAGGCATTCTGGAATAATACATTTTTAGAAGACCTTAGTCTTGCAATAATGATGAATGATAACTGGTTACTGGATGGACAGGAGATGGAAGTGGTCACCAATATCACATAGGGGCCTACCTAGGAGTGAATATAAATTGTAATGGGAGTGTTGAAATAGACGTAAAGCGACGCCCACAACCAGGTTTCTGATACCGCTACAATTATAAGCTCAATTAATTTTATTAACCATTCCAGTTCATTAATTTTATTATATGGACAAAATATTGGACATCTACAATTACAGTGAAGTATATTAAGGGAGGTATTAAGTGAGTTAGATATAAAGAATTTACTGGTCGATTCCAAGTCATAGTAGTTACTTTGAGGATGTTCTAATTTATCAAAAAAGTTTAAGTCAAGGTCAGAATTTAATTCATATTCAGAAATTTTATCATGGCAAAATTTAGGTAATCTAAAAACTTTAGATTCATTATCATTAGGGATCATAATTAATCTGTCAAATACAGTTTGAACAAAATATCTACGATGCCTAAGAAACTTAACTAAGAAAACTTTCAAAAACGGAGGAGCCCTCTGGTGCTAGGAGAGAAAAGGGGCAGTAGAATAAAACAGGAGATCACTTTATCACTAAACATGTGTATTAGAGTAAGCTAGGGAAGAGGCGAAAAACTTCAGTTATCATATACAGTTGAAGCATACAAGTTAAGGAATCGGCAATAAGAAATTATGCAAAACTCTATACATGTATTTAGGGGTCAAATACAGTGTACGGTTCAGACCTAAAATCATGCTAAGCAAGCTAAGTATTGTATTGGTTTGCTAATACGCCATGCGAATATTAAGACATCGAGTCCTGCTCCTTACGTTCGTGGAGAACATTATGATCGGAGCCATTTTGTATAAGTTACAAAGAACTTTGAACGTTTACATTTGAAGTTAAATTTTTTGCGAATTTCTCTCATTTTGCTATTGGCGACATTTGTCGAGTGAGTATTTTTCATGTCGAAAAATAATAATTTGACAAGAAATGTTGATGCTCGTGTATTAAAATCGTCATTATGACAAGAATGCTCGTATTCATTAAGAACCGGATGTACCATGGGACGGTGTCCCGTCACTTGCTGGACCGTTCCTAATGTTGTATCTTTTAGGTGTATGCAAGCAAGTGTATACACTTTGATATACAAATCGTAGCATGCGTATACACAGTTACACGTGACAACGATGATCTGCAATAACGCGTCTAGGTAAACATGTTACGGTAATTTAAACATTCATATTCAATATAATACCCATTTGAGAATAACTTGATTAATTGTGACAAAATGTACGGACTTAAGACGCGGGCAATTATTCGGGAAATGTTACGCGGCAAGATGCTTATTATTAGGCCAACGACATAATCTATTGTAACACTGTGCAGGGCGGCCAGCTGTAGACCGAAATTACATAATTCATGATAATTGGGCCAATTCCTGCAGACTATAAATAAACGGAACAAACGCAATGCCTACTAAGTGACGGTCCAGCAAGTGACAGGAACCCCGTTCGACAATCTCCACAACGCCCGAAAGGTCAATGCAGCGAATTACTGCCTATAGTGGCGTAGCAGGGATTCCATAATAAGGGGTACATCGACATTTTCAGCCCAGAACTGTTGACCATGCTTCAAAGCAAGTTCAATTTAGTTATTGACAACATTTTTACTATAACACAACACTATGCTGCAAATTTTTAATTTTTTTGTCTGAGGTTTTGAAAATTTTGAAATTTTATTGTATTTTATGTGCTATTTCCAAATATAGCAACTCTTTTTCTGTATGACATAATGTTTTTTAGTAAAATCTGCTTGTTCCTCACTGACATCACAAAGGTTCTGAGGAAAATAATCCAGGTGGGAATGGAAGAAATGAAGCTCAAAGCTCATGTTGCATCCTATGGCATGGTAGTGTTGCAGCATGGCTTTGACATATATTCTGTAATCTATAATTTCCAAAGGTTGTCAGCAACGCCTTTAAAAGAAACCAAAACCTTGCGTTCAAGAGAGGTCTTTTAAACTGATCGTCAAAAATAAGTTCCAAATTAGCGGCCCAACAAGTACTCCTTTCAATTTTTGCATTTCTTGCTGCTGGAAATTTGCTGCGAATGTGCCGTATTTGAAGCACTTTCATTCTTTGTCTAGTTAGTTCACGTAGCCAGTGGTTGGCCGTTGTGTTACCTCAACAGGGCCGGCCTTAAGCCTGGGCAAACCGGGCCTGTGCCCAGGGCCCCGCTCCTCTAGAGGCCCCGCGCAAAGCCTTCAATGACCTTTTTTTCCTTGTCACGATTATTTTTGCGAATGCTGAAGGGCCCCGCGATTGGCGATGACCCTATCTCACCCGGGGCCCCGCAAAACGTAAGGCCGGCCCTGTACCTCATTGCCGTGTTCTATAAGAATGGTATATTGCCAGAGAGAGGTGGAAGGGATGTTGTCCTGTCGGAGCTGATCGATCCATCTCTTTCTAGGTCACTCCTAGAATGCTTCCAGAAGGAATCAGGGCGACACCCAGATGTCAGATCTACCTGATGCCATAGGATTCGGTGCACAGGTACATCCTCTTCGAGACGAGCTATGTGACCAAATAGAGCAGGACGATGCTTGAACAACATTTAAGTTAACCGGGGTAGTGCTGCACGCTTGAGGACTTCGTTATTTGTGATAAAGTCGTACCAGCGTATTCCCATGACTATCTGCCGTGCTCTTAGGTCTTCAGCGAGTAAGATCCATGTTTCTACTGCATGGAGAAGGATGGACAGAATGAGCACAAAGTACATGCAAGTCTTGAGATTGAGAGATAGTCTACCGTCCTTCTAAATCTTGTTAATTGAAAACATGGCTGATGATGCTGGACCAATAAGACTTTGGTCATTCCAAAGAAATGGCAAAGCCGCTTTTTTCCCTTAGCCCCAAAGTCTCAAATTTTCAACACAAGTCCAACAGATTTTTTGTGGAGCCCGTGTTTTGCACTGATCTCCAAGTGTAATTCCAAAACACGCTTTATACACTGCTCAATGAGGCGGGTAATGTTCTGTTGATGCTTTTTAACAACGAAACTGCCAGCAGAAGATGACAACACTATTTTTACAAGTTCTCAAAGCTATTATGATATTAAAGCTTCTACTTCTGTCTTGTTGCATTTACCGCCCACCACTGATTGCATATAATCCAAATCGCTGAGTGTTAAATTCGTCTAACGTCAGCATGCTTACCTCATGATTTTATGCTCTTTTTACAGTGCTAAAATTCACCTGATGTATGTATGCTTACTTAGCAATTTTTCGGTACGCACCCAAATAATAAGTCTACCCTAGACTCTACGGGTCTAGGCCTAAAAATAATATGCAGCCTTAAAAAGGCCATTTCTAGTTATTTCATATTTATAATTTATAATTTACTATTGTTACTACCACATTCTTAGGGTACCTCCCTGCAGGAACATAGTTCCCTTTTGGTACGTTCAAGTAAAATTCTATAATTTTGCGAAAAGCTATATGTGATATGCAAAAACTATTGTCGTTCTCAGAGTAAGCATGAGCGAAACATTGGTGCTAGGACAAAATGTCAGCGGACAAAATGTCATGGGGACAAAATGGAAGCAGGCAAAATGTCAGCGGACAAAAGTCATCCTAACTCTAACCCTAAACCGTGACATTTTGTCTACTGACGTTTTGTCTCTATAACATTTTGTCCATGGACATTTTGTCGGGCCACGGAAACATCGAAAAGTGGTGCAGCATAGTGTAACCAATGCTCATGTATTTGACATTGTAATTTGATTTATTCCTACCTTTGATTTGTTGAATTTATGTTATATTTAGCCAGATTGCCTAGTACATTTTGTGGTGCTTGAAATATGTGCAGCATTCAAGAAATCAGAAATTATGATTGAACCAGAGAAAGAACATTTTCATGGATTGTATGAACTAACATTATCAATGATCATTATTTGATCCTTTACTTTCAGAAGAGCTGCATCATTGAGGCAGTATATTTATCAAAATATTCAGTTATAGATTTCAGGTTTTTTGTTGGGAAAATGCAAAACGTCGCAAGACTGAATATCTGTAGTACATGTGGAAAAACTTTCAGCTGCAAAAGAGCATTAATGGTTCATGAAAGAATTCATACTGGAGAAAAACCGTATGTGTGTAATTTATGCTGCAAACCATTCAGACATTCAAGCAGTCTTAAGAATCATGAAAGAATTCACACTGGAGAAAGACCTTATGCCTGTACTATATGCAAGAAATCATTCAGTCATTCCGGAACTCTCAAAAATCATGAAATAATTCATGCAGAAGAAAAGTGGCATGTCTGTAAATTATGCAACAAATCATTCAGTCAGTTAGGCAGTCTTAAAAGTCATGAAAGAATTCATACAGGAGAAAGACCACTTGTCTGTAAGATATGCAGTGAGACATTCAATGATTCATTCACTCTCAGACTTCACGTAAGAACTCATACAGGCGAAAAGCCACATGTCTGTAAAGTATGCAAAAGACAGTTCAGTAATTCAAGCAATCTTAGGAGACATCAAAAAAGTTCATCTGAGAGAAAGACCTTATGCTTGTGATATATGCAAGAAGTCATTCAGTCGATTAGACATTCTCAAAAGGCATGAAAGATTTCACACTGGAGAAAAGCCATATACCTGTAAATTATGCGGCAAATTATTCAGTCAATTAAGCAATCTTAAGAGTCATAACAGAATTCATACTGGAGAAAAGCCACATGTCTGTAAAATATGCAGTAAGACATTCAGTCATTCGATCAGTCTCAAAATCCATGGAAGAATTCATACGGGAGAAAAGCCATATGTTTGTAAAGTATGCAGAAAATCTTTCAGTCACTCAGGCCATCTTAGACGTCATGAAAGAATTCACATTGGAGAAAAGCCATATATCTGTAAATTACGCAGCAAATTATTCAGTCATTTAGGCAGTCTTAATCATCATAAAAATTCATGTGGGAGAAAGCCATATGTTTGTGAAGTATGCAGAAAATCATTTAGTCAATTAGGCAACCTTAAAGTTCATGAAATTATTCATACTGGCAAGAAACCTTTTGTATGTTATGACTGTGGCAAAGGATTTAGTCAGAAATGGATGGTCATAAAACACCACAGAATACACACTGGAGTAAAACTATATCATTGCAAAATTCCTGAGAAATCATCTGGTGATATGCTCTGGGATGAACGAAAGAAGACTCGTTTTTTGATAAAACCATTTGGATGTGCATTTTGCGATGAGATGTTTGTAGAAGAAACCAATTTTCTGAAGCATTGCTCTCTTCACACTGATGAAGATGAATTTTCACTGTCACTGTCATAGACTGTATCCAATGGGATATTAATAGAATTATTAGCCATCGATAGTCAGAGCAAACATGATGCAGCAGAGGCAAATACAAATGAATTAACAGGGGACAGTCTGAAATGGTTTAGACACTGTTGTACAGATAAATGGTTATGTTGTTAATCTTTCATAATATTCTCTCATAATAAGATTTAAATATTTTATGTTGCATTATATGAATATTGTGTTAGACATTCATGATATTAATGTTGGCTTTTAAAACCAGTATTTCATTAGATTTGGCTTCATCTTCTCTCTGTGGTATTTCCACATCTTTTATTAATTTTGTCAAATAAAGCAATATCTTAGTTGTTGCTGAGCTTGTGATTCGCTGCATCAGCTGAAAGACAACTTGAACTTCTCAACATTTTGACTTTCCTGGACAATCTCAGCCTGGAATCGTGACATCATTTTTCTCTTTTTGTCTCTGCTAACTGTTCATTTCTCCTCTATTATCCCGGGCAGGGCGGGCTCGTTAACCTTGGTAGGCAACCGTCCTGGGAGAAACCTACTCTAAACAAATGATGCAGGGTTGGGGGCAGCAGCCCAGCCATGTGAGTACTGGCGGAGGGACACCTTGCTACTATGTGTCTAACGGCAGCACTTACTCAGCTGAGGGACCAGGAACTCGCAGCTACTGCGCCCGTCTCATCCCAGGGGACGTGGTATCTGTGGGATATTGTTTGCCAATTAACCCCTTAACTGGGGATCCTGGATATATCCGTCCATTTCACATTGAGTTACAGTTAAATACACGGTTAAGGGGTTAATACTAATAATAGTCTTCTGGCCAGAGCGTGAGTAAATCTCATCGTTGCGTATACTGTAATATCTGGCCACCTCACATTTAGTTAGGATCGGGCGCTGAGCCTGTGTGTGGAAACCTCAATTTTCTGCCAGTCTTTACCCGGTCGTAGCCTAGCTAGGTCTCGCTTTAATAAAGGAAACCCGGAACACCCAGAAATGTATACCCTAAACCCGGAATTTGATTTTAAGGTATAGATCCTATTGCCTCCTAATTGTATCAAGACCGCTCACTAATTAATTATTGGGGAATCGTTCCTGAAGTCTCCCCGTGGATTACGCCCTTGACGCCTTTGTATGACCGCAACCAAGCTTCTGGGGTTTCTTTTTAGTCCACGAGATGGGAAGGCCGACCTGAGAGGTCTCAGTTTGCATTCGCAAGAGGCTATCTCGGAATTCTTTCGGCTTTCGTCAAAAAGAGCAGCATGAAAGCATTGTTGAGGTCGGAGAATTTGCTGCTGAATAACCGTGTCGCCAACATTGACCCAGTTCATTATGGATAACCTACATAGCGCAGAAACTGAGGAAGATAATGAATAAGTTCAAAATTCCAGATTCAATATAAGCCTAATGTACATTATTATTATTATTATTATTATTATTATTATTATTATTATTATTATTATTATTATTATTATTATTATATTATCCAGGACGTTTTTATAGCGCCGTAGTATTAGTTCATATACTAAAATCAAAAGCGCTTTGACAGCGCTAACGTTTCAATGAAGGTCAAAAATGGCGATGTCGAAAATCCATTCGGATGATAAAATGAACTCGCTGCCAGGAAAAACCACTGGCGCTGAGTCCATAAGAAGTGGTCCTTCAGTAGAAAACACGTTAGCGAAAGCGGTAAGATGATGTTGTAGATCCGCCTCTTGGAAGAATAATTCGTTCTGCGCAAGGTATCATCCAGCGGTGAATTCCGAAGAAGCGATCTTCATCAAGAAAATAGTTCACCACCGAAATCGGCAAAACCGACGTAGATGAATGTTCCAGCGATGTCTGGAACGACAGTCAATCGCGCAGTCCCGTTGCTTTGTCACGCGGCGGCCATTTTAATGGCGGCCCATTGCAGGGGCCTCAACAGCGACAGCGACAGCGACCGACTAGAACCTTCCAGAACGACGTAGAAAAGTGAAGGACGGCAAGAATCTCTTCGAAGAACCGATGAGTAGAACGCAATTCTCGCGAATGGCGTAAAATCCAAGCGCTAACGTCGGTAATTACCGAGAACGGCGGCGAATCCGTGGTGGCACATACATACACGTGCTGACAGCCGCGAAGGCGCCAAACCCGGAAAAGATATATATAGAGGCCATATATTTATAGCTTGCGCCATGTTTGTGAAAGAGCTACTTTTTATCAGAACTTATTCTTTGCGATAAGCACAATTTCATCTTAGCATAAAAACGACTTTTTCTTAGTTTCTAATACAAATAAAATAGATGATTGAATCAATTTCAATTAATTATAATGTGTTTACTCATAGTTGCTAAAAATTGAACATAAAAATTAGAAAAATTCACCCAATACTGTACTTGCAATCTGATTCAATCACGTCTTATTACCAGTGGCGGCTCCATTTGGCAAGTGGGGGCCGTTGGGGTGGCAACTTCTAATCATGGGTGGCACCATTTGTTGTTAGGTATGTAGTATTAAGTACATGGTCCCAACAGGGGGGCCACTGGGAGACCAGACACTCAATAGGTGGCCTGGCCCCCTGTGGAGCCGCCAATGGCTATTACAGTTCCAAATTATTGTATGCGATCTCACACAGTCTTGCAATCAACTGATTTCGATCAAATCGTTCCGAGAATGGATCGGGAGCTGGGAGCTGGCAGCAAGGTTCAGAAATGGCATTTGAAGTGCATCGATAAAACTCGTAAGCGTTTTCACGTAAATTGGGGAAGAAAGACTTTCTAATTGAACAGAAATTCGGCAGAAAGTAACACGGACAGGAATCCTGTGAAACAAATTCAAGACGACATTTCATCAAGCACTTCAGCCACAAATAACGGTCCATTTGATGGAATTTGTATTCCATTTCTTCAAGACTCAATCCCAGTTGAAGCGCTCTCGCAATAGTTGGCGTTAGTGCTTCAATGCAATACAACAGGCTATTCTTGAGAGTGTATTTTGATGGCACCTCATGATCCGGCACTGATTTCTCAATCATTGTCTTTCCAATCATATAAGCCTCCCTGGCATTGTGACAACTCTGCTTAATCATGTCGCTCTCAGCTTTGGCAAATGAAATCCTTGCACAAGAATCCGAATATGGGGCCCATTTATATAGTTCTTGAGGACGATCAAATATCAAATTGCAACCGGAATTCTTTATGTCATCACTCACATTGGGTATGGCTTCATCTGGCCACCAGCCACCAACATGAATGCAAGGAACAACATCAATTAAAATATACTCGACGGAAATGGAATTAAGAGGTTTCGCCATCTTAAATGTTGACGTTTTTTTTATATCAGCATAAAAACCTCGTTTCAGCATTTCCAAATTGCAGTCTAATCTCTGTTGGTTTTCAATATTAACCAGGGCGTTACCTAATAAGGTTGTATATTGCCACTTAAGTTTTTCAGTGTTCAAAATGTCATCTTTGCCAAAGAAACTGTCAAAATCGCTTTCTTCGTCTACTTTTCTTGACCTCCGCTTAAGACGAACAAATCCATTTGGAAGTTCTGGAGTCAGATACACTTCGCAAAATTCACTGATCTTTGTGAGAACAAGACAGAAATCGAATTCATCCGGTTTATCGATTTTTGATCCTTCATTAGAGCTTCCAACAAACTCAGGTCTACCTGTAAATCTTGCATCCAGCCTTTCAATCTCTTTGGCAATGGCGCTCACCAAATCTGTCACCTCTTTAGTAATTTGCTTAACTAAAGGATGACGAAATGCATAGTCACCTTTTTCCCATAGTAATGTTGGTACAGTTTTAAGCCAACATTCTCTATCATATGCACTAACTTCTATTTCCATTTGCTTATTATTTATTAGTCGGAGAAAATATGTTTCTTCATTTCTATCTATAACTGCCTTAGCTATATCAGAGGATTCAGTTGAAGACTGGTGTGGTATTTTGTCTATTGCAGTATTTCCGTCTTTATCTTTGATTGACGTATCGGCTCCGTGAGATATGAGCGAGTCCTTTAGAATGAAGTCAGCGTAATGCAATGGAGTGCGTCCGTAAATGTCAGTTTCATTGATATTGCAACCGATTGTGATCAACTTGTTCACAATTGTATTCGCCAAAGCTCTTTCGTCATTTTGATCATCATCATTTCTAAATCTCCCAATATACATTACAGAAAAACAAATTGCGACCAAATGCAAAGCTGTTCTTCCTTGCTGGTCTTTGCCTGAGACTATTTGGTCATGAAATGCCTCAATTAAAGACAGCAATCTTTTTTCAAATAAATCTAGAGTTAAAATTACTCCAACTTCAGTATATCCGCGTACGTAACGAATGAATCTTTGCAAAGCTATCCTACATCTAGCATCCAGGCGAAAATAACTTTTTGACTCGGTTTCTGTTTCCCGGAAAACGTTCAAAACGGCTCCTTTCTCTTTCATAGCTTTTATAATTGATGACGGAATTTTTGGAATCCATCCTTCGGCTATATCCAATGGCGAAAATTTTTCAAAGCTTAAGGCATTCACATCTATATCTGGTGTTCGCAATAAAATGTTAACTACTTTCTTCTTATTGTTAATACGTCCTTCATATTTCCTATACCAGTCGCTTCGCTCGTCTTTTGCGTCATATAAAAATGTGTATATTTCTTTTCTTTTCCTCAATTCCTCCGAATTTCGTGGAAAATGATCAGAGTCTAGAAAATTGTAACCAAATTTGGACATATATAAGTAAGATTCGACCGAACTTCAATAAAATACGCGTTTAATACATAATTTATGTCCAAAAATCTCATTTATAATATTAAGATTCTTGCTCTGTTTGTCCAGTTTGTCTGTTACCTTCAAGCGTTCTGATTGGTCACCAATCGACGTTGCGAAGTCGAATGCGTAACCTCTGTCCTGGGCTGTGCACGAGGCTGTTGCCATTGACAACCATTGTCTATTATTTTCTAATCAACGTAGCGTTCGAAGCGTCTTAATTGCAGCTCAAACCCCCGTTCCCTTTCCCTCTCCCCATCCCTCTCTCAAACAAACCCCCTCCTCTCCTCCACCCCTTCCCCTCCCCACCCTCTTTCCATCCCCCTCCTCTCCCAATCCCCTTCCTCCCCGCCCAACCCCTAAACCCTCTCCCAACCCCCTTCCTCTACCCCTCTTCCCAAACCCCTTCCCCTCCCAACCCTCTCCCAACCCCCTTTCCTCCACCCCCTCTCCCCATCCCTCTTCCACCCCCTCTCCCCATCCATCTAACAACAACCATCCCTTTGGTTGAGCTTGGCTGTGTGCATTCGGAATATACCCCCTTCCTCCCGAAATCTACCGCAATTTGACGCAAATGTGCAACGTCATGCCCTATAGATTAACATTATGAGATTTTTGCATAGCTACGGAAATATACCGCAATTTGATGCAAATGTGCAACGTCATGCCCTATAGATTAGCATTATGAGATTTTTGCATAGCTACGGAAATTTACCGCAATTTGATGCAAATGTGCAACGTCATGCCCTATAGATTAGCATTATGAGATTTTTGCATAGCTACGGAAATTTACCGCAAGTTGATGCAAATGTGCAACGTCATGCCCTATAGATTAGCATTATGAGATTTTTGCATAGCTACGGAAATTTACCGCAATTTGATGCAAATGTGCAACGTCATGCCCTATAGATTAGCATTATGAGATTTTTGCATAGCCACGGAAATTTACCGCAATTTGATGCAAATGTGCAACGTCATGCCCTATAGATTAGCATTATGAGATTTTTGCATAGCTACGGAAATTTACCGCAATTTGATGCAAATGTGCAACGTCATGCCCTATAGATTAGCATTATGAGATTTTTGCATAGCTACGGAAATTTACCGCAATTTGATGCAAATGTGCAACGTCATGCCATATAGATTAGCATTATGAGATTTTTGCATAGCTACGGAAATTTACCGCAATTTGATGCAAATGTGCAACGTCATGCCCTATAGATTAGCATTATGAGATTTTTGCATAGCTACGGAAATTTACCGCAATTTGATGCAAATGTGCAACGTCATGCCCTATAGATTAGCATTATGAGATTTTTGCATAGCTACGGAAATTTACCGCAATTTGATGCAAATGTGCAACGTCATGCCCTATAGATTAGCATTATGAGTTTCAAATGTTCCGTTTAGTACTTTAAGCTTTAAAGGTCCCTTTTTATAATTCCTTACGTTTCTATCGATTCCTGAAATTTTTATCCCCGGGTTTCTTGCAAAGGAATTAATTATTCATCGATTATTAGTTAAATTAAATGCATGTTTGTGCAGCGCCGAATGGTGAATAGGAGCTTCGTATAGCACCTATATCTCAGCGGTTATAAACGTTAGAAAGACGCGGTTACGCTTCGCTTAAGGCTAATTTTATAGAGCACATTTAGGCCCGATTTGTGTAAGCAGTTTATGTTTAATTTGTTTGTTGGAATATTCGTTGCCTCGAACGAAGCGTGCCTGCCCTGCGAGCGAAGAGAGAAGCGAGTGCGAGCGAAGCGAGTGCGAGCGAAGCGAGCATTTTTTTAGTATAATATTAAGATCCTTGCTCTGTATGTCTGTTACCTTCAAGCGTTCTGATTGGTTGGCTGTGTGAGCGTTCTGATTGGTTGGCTGTGTGACGTTCTCATTCGCTACCTTCAAGCGTTCTGATTGGTTGGCTGGGTGAGCGTTCTGATTGGTCGTTCTGGAATCTTAGACTTCGCGAAGCGAAATGCGACGCGAAGCGAACGGCGACGCGAAGCGAAGCGAATGGCTTCGCGAAGCGAACGGCGACGCGAAGCGAACGGCCAGGCGAAGCGTTTGACGAAGTGTACGTTGCAGCGTCATAGTGTGTAGGCCTACAACTCGCGAAGCGAACGGCGACGCGAAGCGAACGGCCATGCCAAGCGTTTGACGAAGCGTACGTTGCAGCGTCAGAGCTTGGCTACGTGGCGTATGTACGTCATTGAAACGTTGTTCAGCAGCATGAATTCAATGATTGGGTTTTAGTATTATCTTGCACTGCGAGCGAAGCGAGCGCGAGCGAAGCGAGCATCTTTCTAGTATCTTATGTAAAATACATTGAGGTGACGCAATAATTCGTCATACCTCTATGGTTCCATATTTAACGTGAGCAAGTAGTTGTTTTTTTAAATAACAATAAATTATAATTATTATTTGCGGTGGCAGTTAACGGTCTAAGCGTTAATATTAGCCTATACAGACAAGTCGCAAATTTCACAGTAGGCCTATCATTGTGTTTAATTTTCAATACAACTAAGGACAAATTGATTACACTAAGAGAAATTTGATGCCATGGTCCAAACAACGCAGATAAGCGATGACAACTATCATGGGTGCCCACGGAATTTTTCCAGAAGGGGCAAAACACATTTTAGCACAATGGTCACGGTTAATATTTTAGCAAAGTTTTCAAATTTCAATGT
This sequence comes from Metaphire vulgaris, assembly GCA_018105865.1. NCBI lineage: Eukaryota > Metazoa > Annelida > Clitellata > Crassiclitellata > Megascolecidae > Metaphire > Metaphire vulgaris. Next base: position 196,983 of record JACLAT010000091.1, read on the forward strand.
GAAATATTGGTGTTTGCATTTTCCATGGGCAAGAGTCATTTGTGGAATGGATATGGTCCCCCAAGGAAATGAAGAAACAATGTATAACGTATTTAATAAATAAGTAAATGTGAAATGTACAAAAGTCGCAAAAAATTGCCAAGAATTTACCAATAAATGTCAAAAATTTACAAATTTCCCAAAATTGGCCCAAAAATTGCCAAAATAATTTGGCCCCAAGAAAAGTGTGAAATGACGCTACTGTGGGGGCAAGTGCCCCTCTTGCTTTAATGTGCGAGCGCCCATGACTATTATAAGAATCTGACAGTTGAAGATGTACATGACAACCTTAGACTGCTTTAAATTCAGAAAGAAATCAGAACCAGGGCACTGAACGGTCAGAGCTATTTTATACTCTAACATCAGAACCAGCGGGTGGTCTGAGCAATGGGTGGATGACTGGTAATTTGAGGTTGCTGTATTCTGCCGGTGTCACAAAGGATGTCAACACTGAAGGTGACTGAACCATTTCGTAGAGATGAGTTGACAGATATTTCAAGATGTGACATTGTTGCCATTGACCTGAGACTCTGATCGAGTTACATTTTTCAAAAGTGCATAAGCTAGCTGCCTTTGTATAATGTTAGGGTTGCCAACTTTGACAAACTGCAATAAAGGACACCCGATGCGAAAAACCTAGGTGTCACCCGGTGCGGGAAAAAAGAGTTAACTTCCTTCTGAAGTGCGGTGACAAGCAAAAACAGGAAATTTCAATTGAAATGTGTCGTTTCATGACTTGCTTTTTGAAATAAAGGACAAACCATGGTCCTTTATAAAAGCGATAAAGGACAAGGACTTAGAGGTGCATTAAAGGGCTGTCCTTTGAAATAAAGGACGGTTGGCAACCCTATATAATGTCATCAGATCAGGCGGACGTTGTTATGTAAGGCAATGTATTTTGCCTCAGTTTGGTTCCCTATTGAATTATAACTACAGTCTTAAGCGTAGAGGTTGTGATCCTAATTAGAGCGCTATGGTTAGTAGTTGCTGTATTATGCCGGTGACACACAGGCTGCTTATCAACACTGAAGGTGATCGAGTCAATTTGACCTTTACTTCATTGACCTGAGTCTCTGATCGAATTGCGTGTTTCAAAAGTTTCTATGCTTTCTGTGTGTAAGGCCGTCAGAGCAGGTGCACCTGCTCTGACGGCCTTACACACAGAACGTACTTATGCGAGGTAATGTATCTTAACGTACGAAAATTTTACCCTACGCATAATTATAATACGTATTTTTCCTACGGAACTAAAATAACCTGTAAACATCATACGTACCATCGAATGCTGCATATAAGGTGGCATGATGGAGGGCAGTAAATCCAAGATGATCGGACAAATTGACCGATGCTCCAGCATTTAGGAGCAATTCAACTACATCCGGTAGACCGACGTGTGCCGCAATCATCAATGCGGTTTGGCCCTTACAATCAATAGCGTCCAGATCCACCAAGGTTCTTGGTTCTTTCAATATTGTCTGCAAAACTGAAACACTTATTATACCCCAACTAGGCATTAACTTAGTCATTCCTTCGCTGTCCTTTATATTGACGTCAGCACCATAGCCAATGAGCAACGATGCTAATTTTTCCTCATGAGCGAAACATAGCGCTGTATACCCTTGCTTGTCTCTAGCGTTCACATTGATTTGTCCAGATTTCAAAAGCATTTCAATTATACGCAGATTTTTATCGCCAACTTTCGTTTCATCACACATTAGTGTATAAAGTAGAAGACCGTAGATTTTAGTTTCTAGACTACAAATAATGTCACCGTTCAAAAGCAGTTTCAGAATTTCTTCAGAGTCTTTTGTATCTTTTTCCATTGCTATATACATGGCGTCTCTCCAGATTTCAAATATATTTCCATCGTGTTCATAGTTAGTATCAGATTTCGACGATTTTGCCAAGAAAAGCTCATCAAGCAAGGATTTGACAATGTCTTTGTTTCCATCTTCAACTCCAGATATTAATTTCTTTACTAGCAGTAATCTTTCAGCAGTAATTTCTGAATCCGTATTTCCTTTCGCTTTCAGTAAGTCTGTTTCATCTGTAGACCTATTTTCTGGATCGTTTTGGCTGTTGCGGGCATACAAGATTTCCATTTATGCTTATGGTATTTGATCTCTAAATTTCAAAATCCAGACATTGCAATTTGCTTACACAAAAACATTCAACTGCAAATTAAGGAGTCTAATATTTTGGAAATCAATTGGTAACTAAGTCCTCAGATCGCATATAACAGGATATGCTCAGTGGAGACGTGGTGGAGCAGTTGTTAAAATTTTGTCTGATTCACACTGACGGTTTTTCATTTTTGGTTCCAGTACACTTTCATTGTTAGCGCTTTAATTTTCATCTGAAAATGTTCTTTAGTAATGCTAACACCTATTTTATTGCCAAAACAGCGCAGAGTTGACTAGTCAGGAGATTTGGTTGTCCAGACCAGTGGCGTAGCCAGGATTTCGAAATAGAAGGCACATCCACATTCTGGGGGTGCCTCAGTGCCTGTACTTTCGTACAGTAAAAGATGCCACCTCTCCCACTCCCTTGTCACCAACTGTACCGTCAGCATTAATGTCAAGGGCCCAAGACGAATGCATATCCCCAAATATTAACGCTTAACAACTTCAACTTTACATAAATACATGATTTAAGAATGCTACGTGCGTGTTTTCGCGTGTTTCCTATTACGCTGTTCTGTTGCGGTGTTACGTGACAGTCTGCAAGTTTGCCTGTACCTGCGTGTTTCTGTGTGCGCGTGTGTGAATTCTGGCCAATTAGCGTTTTAATTGCTAGTAGAGCCTATACTGGTTATCGTATGTTTGCACGTATGGGTTTGAGTGGGTGTTTGTCTATTACAGTATAATTAGCGAATGTCCTTCTGTTTACTGTCTGCTGATTTGTTCGTCACGCGACTATTCACAGCTGCTGCACTGTGTGTGCGCCCAGTGGCGGTTCCACGTGGGTGATGAGTGGGGA